>JAWZYT010002353.1:12500-167500 GCA_034508575.1 Petrolisthes manimaculis | reverse complement strand
TGAAAGTTTACAGCTGAAAATGTAAAGACAGCACCAGGGAAGTTATATCATCAGGGTTTGTGACAACAAGAAAAGAGATTATAAATTTGTTTATATGTGAGACTCTTGGACCTTTCGCAGAGTCTTAGCTAACGACCCAAAATGTTGAAAAATCGGTAATATTTTCAACTTTGTGGTGAAGCACGTGGCTGACGAGCGTCTTTGGAACTCCCTGCCCACACGCCTCTATCTCCGCCCACCTGCGACACACGCCGCTCCCTATTGGTCACACAACCATGACGTTACTTATAAACAAACCCCCATTGGTCTAGCGTTCTAAGCCCCGCCCCCGTGTGTAGCATATATATCAGGAAAATCGTCCCCGTTCAAACAGTAAACCCCCGACTGTTGTGAGTAAATGAAAACGTGTTCTGGTTGAGGATGCCTGCCAGTACGAATGACAAGGTTGCTGCAGCCGAGAGGCGACGCACTAACAAACCCATCATGGAGAAGAAACGAAGACAGAGGATCAATGACTCGTTAAACCAACTCAAAGATTTGGTTTTAGAGGGATTAAAAAAAGACGTAAGTAGTTTAATTCCGTTCAGCGAGCCTCTTAATTCCCCCTTTTTCTTCATTATACCTATCCATCCACTCATACTATTTCACAGCACTATCTTTACAATCATGAAGTGCCCAATTTTCTATCCTGTCCCACACCATCCATCATTCCTCCCTCACCTCCTCTGGTTACTTCCTACTCAAACTTACATGACCTGTCAGGCTGTCACCCCTTTCTCACATTTGCCATTCCTTTAAATCCCTTTCCTCTCCTCCAGTTCTGCCACGTCTTATTACAGTACATTCACTCATCCTTCCTCTTCCCAACTTAACTTAACCTTACTCGTGTCCACATCCTTCCCTCTTTTCTTCTACACTTCTATCTCCACACTCTCCCCTCTAGAAATGTCTCCTAATTCACTCTGTAAACTTTTTTCTCTGACCATTCCATACGTAAGTCAATTCTCAAATTTCTCATATACTCGTCCCTCATCACAACTCACTACACTTTCATCTTCACAAGTTCACATCCTACTTTCCTTTCCCTGTCACTCCTTCCTAACCAAACCTCATCGTGTGGGGTTTCACGTGTAGGTGTGACAGGCGTTCATGGGATTAATTAAGGCGAATGTGATCAGATTTTCGACTCAGCATTAAACACCATTACTTTTATATCAATACGAAGCCCCATATCACCATAAACAGGCTGAGAAACTGCTAATATATAGGTTTCATTCTATCGATAGTATAAAACCCTGCAAAGACCATCTATGAAAAATAAATTATGTATATATGCCTGATATTAATCATGCATGGATCAACACACCAATACACACACACACCGCCTTCCTATGTATATAATTATCATCCTTGTCATGCTTGGTCATCGTCCCTGTAGCTTCGGTCACATTCTTCCAAACCAGTTTCTTAACATTTTGAGCCTTGGTTGGTTGACATACGTGGATTTTTTTTTCTCAACTTTTTTTTATCGATTCAGTGTTTAACTCGTTCTTCATAATTGCTTAACTTTTAAAAGAATGTAATTTGCCTAGTCTGAAAAGTTGTGAATTAATTAATTTTCCAGATCCATGATATAATATACAGAACAATTTGCATGTCTATACTGGGAAATCAAAGTATAATCATTAAGAACATTGGAGGTCTCTAATTTCTACACACTGTCAAAAAATCAATATAATCTCTGTATAATGGTCTGGTTCGTGGAATATTAGAGAGGAATCAGTAACCTTCAATAATTCAGCATACGAGAAATTAATAACAATATATACACTCACAATCCAATAATTTGTATCCAGGTTATTCAAAGCAAGCCTGGATACATATTTTGGATTGCTAGTGTATGAGTGTATGTGTGTGTGTGTGCGCGTAGTGATGTGGATATAGATGTCCTTGAAACGGGAGATCAAAGAAAGAACAAGCCAGTCATTTCAGTTCCTCCCACTGTATAATGTGTATCTCGTCCGTCCCACCTGATGGACACTGAGGGAGGTGGCGCGAGGTCAATTAACATATCATTAACCCTTTGGCGACACAGAGGGGAGGGAGGGGGGGGGGTAAGGAAAGGTGAGGAGTGGGCAGGAATAAGTATAATTAAATTCATTATCAAGGGGCAGTAAGGAAGGTGAAGAGTGGGCAGTATTCGAAAGGCATTTTGTCAATTTTGATTTTGCTTTCATTTGTTATAGAGAACATATGAGTGTTATTTCCATACGACTGCAACAGTTGGGGAATTTCTACGCAACTTTTTACACATGAATCCTTATTTACATCATAATTATCAGGGGCTGTTTGACGCATGCAGAAGTAATTGAAGCTTAGTAATCTACAAAACTGGATTGAGGGTTCAGACAAGGACGAGCGATGCAACTTCATTCATATTACCGAATGTATAACACCCCCCCCCCCCCCATTTATTGGTGAAGTGTAATGCTATCTCTCTCTCTCTCTCTCTCTCTCTCTCTCTCTCTCTCTCTCTCTCTCTCTCTCTCTCTCTCTCTCTGGAACACACAAGAATTCATCATAATTATATACGTGTTCTTTTTACATAATGTCCAACCTTGCCTATTTTCTCTTTCAACATATTATCCTCCGTTTTGAATATAATTAATCTCCTGTAATGATTCGTGTAGCCATGTTGATAATCATTATAAGCCAATTTTCCTATCTAACTACGACTCTCTTCTTCCACAGCCATCAAGGTACAACAAGCTAGAAAAGGCAGACATTCTGGAGATGACTGTACGCCACGTCCAGTCCCTCCACCGCCACCAGCAGACAACAACAACGTCACTCCACCGCTCACCCTCTGCCGACCCCATAGCCAAGTTCTGTGCTGGCTTTGGACAGTGTGCAGCTGAGGTGGGCAAATTCCTAGAAGGGGACAAGACCTTGAGCAGCATCCAACGGTCTCGCATCCTGCTTCACCTTGCTGACGTCATGGCTGAGTTACGTACCACAGAGAACAACAATAACAACAACAACAACAACAACAGCAAGACAACAACAACCACCACCACCTCTGACACATATCATCACCACCAACAACAACAACAACAGTACATCGCTGCACAACACCAACAACAACAACTCAGCCCCATACAACCCCGTCCAGAGCACCACTACCATCCACAACAACAGCCCTCACCATCACCATCACCACCACACCAACATAACCATCAGAGCGGCTACGACCCTTTGGTAGTACATGGTGTGTCCTTGGTTCCTGCTAGACTCCTCACTGGGCAGATGGCTCTAGTTTTGCCCCACGGAGTAACGGGGACACTGACTAGCCCAGGGGACCTTCATGCCCACCACGTCCCACCCTCCCCTCCTCCCTCTGCAGCTTCTCCATCACTTTCCCTTTCCTCCAGCCCGCCACCATCACCCTGTCGTAGTCCCTCTCCTCAGCCCCTTGACCTCGCCCCCATCAGACATCCAGAGGACGACAATTGCTGGCGCCCATGGTGAGCTTTGGAGAACCTGAGTCTCTCCACCTGCCACTATACCTTCCCAAAGAATTAGAACCACCAATACGTCCTCCCCAAAGAGGTTAAATGAATGTATCCCATATTCTTTACACCACTGATACACCAAAAACAAATATTACATTGGTTATGATATTACACGAGTATTATAAAAGTAGAATGCCACAACACCCAGAAGGCTTTAAAAATTATATAATACATTTTTATGTTAGTTTGTGCAGCATATGTTAAATTACTTATTTTAGTCATCTACCTGACAAGATTTATTATTATTGTTTTCCAATGTATATGATCCCAAATTTTGACTTCTGCTACAGTGATAGTTGAAGGTTGAAGGGTTTAGGTTCCATCAGGAGCACAAGTTGTTTCTGGCATAGTTTATTATAAGATGCACATTAGACGATAATCAGCTATTTTGTTACCTAAGAGTTAGTAACATTTCACCATCAAGACTCATCCTCCTTATACCTGATTCGTAAAAAAAAATTGTGATTCTAAAGTTAGGTTGTGTGTAAGCAAGTATTTCCTATCTATGAAGTGTTACCAATTTTCCCTGTAAAACTTTCGTGATTCATATATACTTTGTAGGAAGGAACCATTGCACTTAAGTGTCCTTCCCATATATAACAAAATCACCAAATTGTACAGTTGTGGACAATGGTTCCTTCCAACACTTGTGAAACTATTCCAAAACCAAAGGACGTATGAGACAAGCAAAAGAGTCAGGCTATATAATTATCAGTCAGTTGGAGAGACACTATTGTCCACACCTTTACATTTATCCAACTTTTTTTCTCACCAAAAGAGATCAGGAACATTGCCACTACATTCTCAGGCCGTGATGACAGAAATGTGGTGTTGTTGATGACTCGTGATTGTATTAATTCATTCCCCGGGGTCTAAATATATTCCTGAAACATATTAAAAATGTATAGTATGTGTAGTGTCACATTCATATTTCTGAATATTGGAGTAGCGAGCCTGAGAATGTTAGACTAGACAAAAAAATGGTGATTAATATTGACAATCCTAGCCCTCTGTAAACCATAGTACAAAACATTGCTACAAAGTTGATGAGAGAATTTAACACACACACACACACACACACACACACACACCAGAGAGAGAGGGAGAGAGAGAGAAGTATCCTATATAACTGAATTATAATTGCTCTCTTCCCGGTATAGATTTAAGGCCTTTAATTGCACGTGTGATTGTTTATAATATGTTATGTGAAGTGTCTGTGATATAAATGTTAGATTAGTTAGTTCTGGTTTTGTTTTCCAGTGATTTGAGACAGTACAAATTCTAATTAAAAGCATCTTTATTTCCACTGAAAATGCACGTGTTTATCTTCCTTACTTTTTATACATGCAGTTCAATTGACAACGTAAGTATCTGTGAGTCGAAGTAAATCAATCTGAAGTGCCAAATAATTGATAATGACCATATCAGTTACATATATTCAAGAATCAATGAGTCAATGAGTAAAAGTCTAAGGAAAGACAGAGAGACAGAAGACAATGCTGAGTTCATAATTATCCTGTCCTGATGTTTACAATGCTAATTATTTGACTCAGAATCTGCTAGACTGTCTATGGTTCCCAGCCTCTGAAAGAAGCTGAAATGTGCATATGATATCCACCTCCAAAACATCATAGCACCATATAGCCAACATCATAGCACCATAACCATCATCATAGCACCATAATGGTGATGAAATGTGGGTTGCTGTTCCCGTAGACTTTTATGTGTTTTTGGAGAAGGGCTGGTCAGCTTAATGGGAATTTTGCATAATTATAGTCTCCGAACGCCCTTCTAGTTCCATAAAACAATATATATTGATAAAAAAAATCTATTGTAGGTATGGGCCTACAGATTTTTGTAATTGGCCTATATATAAACGACGTAGCCTTTTTATAAAAAATATACCAAATATATGTGCGGCTATATATGCAATATTCAATAGACTATATGTTTCCCCACCTGGGAATCGAACCCCTGGTCCAGCAAATGTGAGACAAAAGATGTACAGTCACGAGTACTAATAAGTATCCAGGTGTGCTTCGAATACCAAGAGATAAAAAATAAATACACAATAAGATTTCCATTGGAATTACTATACGTTTCAGCGCCGGACAGACGCTGTCTTTCGTAAATATCTCCTAAATGAATCTTTGTATAAATATAATATTTCAGCACACTACCTTTAACATCCGGGCCTAATTTATGGCTGACATACCATATTCCTATTTGGTCCTACCACCATACTGAAGCTAAGGTGTATTCTTTTAGGGGAGGGTATTGTTTTGACCTTTTTGGAGATGATAATTTCTCTAAACTACTCGAAATAATAGACCACCATTATTTTTGTTCATTTGGCCCTGTTTCCTGGCATAATTTGGAGGAGTAAAGGCACTCCAATATACCAAAAGTATACTCTCCCCTTAACCTTGACTGAAGCAACCATGATAATCGTACACTCGCATTATAAAATTTGTATCTAGGTCTTGTTGAAGTTTAGAATCATTTGACATAGTAGTGAACCAATGACAACACTAACTTAGGCCCGTAGTTTAAAAAAAAATTGAGGGCCCTTACTGGAGCTCTATGAACCCTCCAAATAATCCAATGCCACAGAACGCTTCAGTGTTTCTAATAGGGAATCTGTTGCTCAACTGTACAGCCACAATCAAATATCCACCGACACTTTCCTTCCATCGTAGTAAATATCTTGGTAATAAAGAACAACACGTGTATGGTTTTGCACCACCTCATAATAATAATAATAATAATAGTAATATCCACTAACACTTTCCTTCCATTGTAGTAAATATCTTGATAATAAAGAACAACACGTGTATGATTTTGCACCACCTCAAAATAATAATAATTGAGGGGGTTGAGTTGACGTAAGGTGATGTTGTTGTATGATTATATTTTGATATGAAACTGATTTATTGGCACGATGGAAGGAAAGTGTTGGTGGTTATTTGATTGTGGCTGTACCTTAGGCCTAAAGACACCGTGCCTAAACTATATCAGCTGACTTTATTAACTTCGTGATTATCTTGTCTTAAATGAGTTATGATAATGTATACAATGATGAAATACAAATTATATGTCATGGAATTAAGTTTATAATATTGCATAATTAATGTGAACCAAAAAAGTAATGAGGGAGCTTTAAAAAGATTATAAATTATACTCTCTCTCTCTTTCTCTCACTCTCTCTCTCTCTTTCTTTTTTCTCTCTCTCTCTCTCTCTCTCTCTCTCTCTCTCTCTCTCTCGTCTCTCTCTCTCTCTCTCTCTCTCTCTCTCTCTCTCTCTCTCTCTCCTGACACAACACAAACCCGTCTCGGCCACTCATCTCACTCACTTCGGAACTGAAAAGACAGTGAAAAGACGGAAAAGTAGAAATGGAAGGTCGAAGAGAGAGAGAGGGAAGAGAGAGGAGTGGAAACAGGTTCTTCTTCAATAACACACAGACCCTCTCTCTCTCTCTCTCTCTCTCTCTCTCTCTCTCTCTCTCTCTCTCTCTCTCTCTCTCTCTCTCTCTCCTAACTAAATGTACACTCCAACCAGCCACGAGGGAAAAGAGGAGTGGACAAAGAAATAGAGGATGAGGTGAAGGATGAGGTATATAGGAAGGGCAGCATGCAGGGTAAAGGAAGAATGATTGGCACGGATACAAAAGGGCGCTAGAGGTCTGAATTACTGTCCACATCTGTACAGGTAACACGCCTCTGGGTCAAAACAAAAAAATCAGCTTGAATCACACCTATGAGTACTACAACTTTAATTAAACTACAACTACGAAAGCTTATAATAAAATGGTTGATTCACCCTTCCAAGGCCCCTTACATATATACAGTCGTGGTCAATAATAATCATCCACATATGGGTAACTTCAACAATTTACTGTCTAATGTTTTCACGTTCACATGTAATATTTTATTGTTTTAAGTAGAGTGTAGTTGCTTGTAGTAAATTAAAAGATGGTAGTTAACCTATTCATTGGAAAGTTTATCATCTAAGGAACAGAGGGAAGCTGTCAAAATCTTACGTGAGTTACCCATATATGGATGATTATATTTGTACATTCACTTCAAAACAAAAGTGTGGTAAGTCAGGCTGGTTGATATATACGCCACTGTATATTTTTGTTTTTCAGAGAGCCTCCCTGACGACCACACACAGACAGACAGCGAGCGAGGCCTCTGTAAATACCCTGTTTGGTTGTAAATTAGTTGGCATAATAGGGGTGCGAGGAGCGAAGAGTTGCCAGTTGATATTCGCAGGGTCCCACAACCTCGGCCTCCTTAAATGGACCCTGTGATCGTGTATAAAAATTGAAGGCTTCTGATTCCTCCTGACTATGCCATGAAACGAGCTCCTTCTATATATAAATAGTGTTTCGTGGCCATGTTTGTAGGACTCTCAAACCTCCAATTTTCTGACTATATACAACCTCGGCCTCCTTTAATGGAACCTTGGACCAATAGCGGAAAATTTCACGTCGGAGGAAAAGTGGTGGTGTTGAATTATTGTTGACACCCCTCACCTCTCTGTCTTGTCTCTCTCTCTCTCTCTTTATTTATTTCTCTTTTTATATTTCTCTCTCTCTCTCATTTTATTTATTTCTCTCTTTCCCTCTATCTCTCTCTCTCTCTTATTTCTCTCTCTCTCTCTCTCTTTTATATTATTTTTTTTTTTTTTTTTATCTCTCTCTCTTTCCCTCTTTTTTTTATTATTTCTCTCTTTCCTTCTCTCTCTCTCTCTTATTTATGTATTTCTCTTTCTCTCTCTCACACACACACACACACACACCAACATTTAGGTAGGTGGTGGTGGTGGTAGGCCATAGAATATTATTATAGGTTACACACCGTTTTTATCGCCTCAGAGATATAGGGTTGGTCTTTATTTACATGACAGCTTGATGGAGTAACTATGTGATCGAGGTGGACTACAGGCCTAATGTGTGAAAGGAAGATCATGGTGGATGTAAGAGAAGAAAAATCGACATGTACAGTCGTGGTCAATAATAATCATCCACATATGGGTATCTCAAACAATTGACTGTCTAATGTTTTCACGTTCACATAATTATGATGTTATTGTTTTAAGTAGTGTGTAGCTGCTTGTATTAAATTAAAAGATGGTAGTTAATGCGTGTTTGTGTGTGTGTGTGTTGTTTTAAGTAGTGTGTAGCTGCTTGTATTAAATTAAAAGATGGTAGTTAAACTATTTATTGGAAAGTTTATCATCTAAGGAACAGAGGGAAGTTGTCAAACTCTTACGTGAGTTACCCCTATATGGATGATTATATTATTTATGACCGCGACTGTATATCACTTTAGGGGAGTGGTTGGGGTTCGAAGGAGAGGTTTGGGAGACTTGCTTCATTGACTCTGTACACTCGTGATACGTAATCCCTGACCAGAGACGAACGGCAGGCACCACACACACACACACACACACACACACCTTGCATTCGAACTCAGCCTCTGTAGGTGTACTGGGTGGGGGGAAATGAGCAATACCAGGCGATTCGAAACTTTCTGCTCCTCACACTCTGGTCAGAAAATATTTATGACATATATCAGGGTAAGAAAGACAGTGGAGGATATATATACTCAGTAATGGAAAACCTGCAGTGACAAACGTATAGAATGCTAATCCTTCCACCTTCCCACGACCAGAATATCAGGTACACACACACACACACACACACACACAGAGACGCACACACACTGACCAGAATCTCAAATACACACACACACACACACACACTGACCAGAATCTCAGGTACACACAAGCACAGAGAGAGAGACACACACAGATATAGATCAAAATCTCAGGTACACACACACACACAGACACATCATTACCACATAGTACTGTAGATGTAGAGTTGCCCGACACAAACACACACACATACACACACACATTATTTCCCCATCGTACTGTACACACACACACACACACACACACACACACAATCACACACACTCTCTCTCTCTCACACACAATCACTCACACACACTCACTCACACACACACACACACACATTGTTTCCCCCAGAGTAGTAGTGGTGTGTGGTGTGGTGTGAGCTGCTGACTGACCCTTACCTAAGTTACCTCCCACTATTTACCAAGAGAAGTCCATGGTGGTGGAAAGAGAGGGACAGAACAGTAACCTTCTGGCAAGACAATACAACTCCACAATGACGGGTCTCATGGGTGGTATAATGACTCGACCTACCTACCTACCTGCCTACCTACCTACCTACCTACCTACCTACCTGCTTACCTACCTACCTACCTATCCATCTATCTATCTATCTATCTACCTACCTACCTACCTACCTGCTTACCTACCTGTCTACCTACCTATCTACCTATCTACCTATCTACCTATCTATCTATCTACCTACCTACCTACCTGATTACCTACCTACCTACCTACCTGCTTACCTATCTATCTACCTGTCTACCTACCTACCTTATACCTACCTACCTATCTATCTATCTATCTACCTACCTACCTACCTATCTATCTATCTATCTACCTGCCTGCCTACCTACCTCTCTACCTACCTACCTACCTACCTACCTGCCTACCTACCTGGCTGCCTATCTACCTACCTACCTACCTGGGGGTCTATGAGTCTATGAAGCTATTGCACTTGGTTGAGAGAAGACAATACACACACACACACACACACACACACACACACTATAATATACTGGACTTGGGTAGGTGGTATAATGAGTCAAGACCTTCTAATGCCATCCAACGAAAGCCACCCTAATAATAAGAGGGAAATGGGCAGGAAGGGAAGAGTGTTTTTGTTGTGAAGGAGAGGAAAGTCGAGTGTGGTGTGTGGGAGTTGGGGAGGATGGAAATAATATATGTTGGGTAATTGAAAAGAGAGAATGCATGAAAGAAATTAATTAACCGACGACGTGCAGACTAAAAGATAATAAAGGGAAAGTATAGTTAAAAGAAAGAACAGAAGGAGGATAAAAAGAATGGAAAGAGAAAGGATGAGAAAGAAATGGAGGAAGATGAGGACATGTGGGTGGAAAATCATACTAACGTGATCATGAATGTACTGTAAATAATAAAACCCACACTGGTATACAAATATCTCATTTACCAGTGTGGGTTTTATTACTTAAATGAGGTTGATTGATTGGTCGATTGATTGATATTAGGCGCCACAACAGCGAGGTCCTATAGCGCCAGAAAAGGGTGATAGAGAGGTGTGACAGCAAGCAGGAAGGAAATAGAAAGAAAAGAGGGACAGTTGAAGAACTAAAAATTAGTGGCCGGGGCCGAAGGGGCACCAAAACTCTTCAACTATTGCCCACTTATATGAGGTCATGTGTTGGGTGTGATATGTACTGTATTTTCCATTTGGTACACTCGTGATACGTAATCCCTGACCAGAGACGAACGGCAGGCACCACACACACACACACACACACACACACACACACACACACACACACACACATACCCTGCATTCGAACTCAGCCTCTATATAATATTATAGGTGTACTGAGTGAGGAAATGAGCAATACCCGGCGATTCAAAGCTTTCTGCTCCTCACACTCTAGTCAGAAATTACGTATCACGAGTGTACAGGGAGCGAGGTGCATGTGGTTCCCTCCCCTTCCCCCCTTGGCTATCGTGGGTACTGGTGGCTCTCCTCCCTTGGAATTTACCGCTTCAGTGTGGACGATTTCGAGGACTTTGTCTAATGCCTCGTCATCCATCATAATATAACAGCAGTGTGGTCAGTGAGGGGGAATGTGGGGTGTGTGTGGTGAGGAGGGCAGGTAGTGAGGGAGGTGTGGTGAGGGTGTGATGAGTGAGGGGGAATGTAGGGTGGGTGAGGGGGGTGAGGAGAGCAGGGAATGAGGGGGAATGTAGGGTGGGTGAGGGGGGTGAGGAGGGGAGGTAGGGAGGAGGGAAATATGAGGGAGATGTGGTGTGAGGATGGGAGGTAGTGAGGGGGAATGTAGGGTGGGTGAGGAGGGGAATGTGGTGAGGGTGTGATGAAGAGAGTAGGTAGTGAGGGAGGTGTGATGATGAGAGAAGGAAGACGGGGAAAGAAAAGAGTGAAACAACAAGGAATAGAAAGAGAAAAGCGTAATAATGAAAAGTGAAACAAAGCCACACAATAAAGAAAGAAACGGAGGAGGAGGAGGAGGAGGAAAGAAACAGAGGAGGAGGAGGAGGAGGAAAGAAGAAGGAATGAAGAAGGTAAAGAAGGGAATAAAATAAATGGAACTAAAGAAGAGAAGGTAGAAATAAGGAAAGAAAATGAGGGAATAAAAGAGAGCGGAAAAGAATCTAGCCTAAAATAACGTAGAGAGAGAGAGTGTGTGTGTGTGTGTGTGTGTGTAGAGAGAGAGAGAGAGAGAGAGAGAGAGAGAGAGAGAGAGAGAGAGAGAGAGAACCATTGAGTGTGTGTGTAGAGAGAGAGAGAGTATGTGTGTGTGTGTGTGTGTAGAGAGAGAGAGAGAGTATGATAATACTATGTGTGTGTGTGTGAGTAGAGAGAGCGAGCCATCCAGTGAGTGTGTGTGTGTGTGGAGGGGGGAGGAAACAATGTGTGGGAAGGACTCACAGATTTATCAGGATTTGTGTTCCAAGTTCTCATTTTGCTGACCACACCATGTAAAGCAGAAAGAGGAGGAGGAGGAGGAGGAGAAATAACAATAATAATAATAATAACAAAAAAAAAAAAAAAAAAAAAAAAAAAAAAAATAATAATAATAATAATAATAATAATAATAATAATAATAATAATAATAATAATAATAATAATAATAATAATAATAATAATAATAATAATAATAATAATAATAATAATAATAATAACAATAATAATAATAATAATAATAATAATAATAATAATAATAATAATAATAATAATAATAATAATAATAATAATAATAATAATAATAATAATAATAATAATAATAATAAAAGTAATAATAATGATAATAATAATAATAATCATATCAATTATTATTATTATTATTATTATAATAGAAAAAAGGAAGAGAGAAAGAAAGAAAGAAAATAAAGTGAGGAGGAACAGGAGAGGAAGAAGAGAAAGAAGAAAGAGGAGATGGAAGGAAACAAAAGACAAGAAGAGAAAAGAAAAGAAGGTATATAAATAAAGGAAGGAGGAACACGAGAGGAGGAAGAGGAAGAAGAAGAAGAAGGAACAGGAGATGGAAGGAAACAAAATACAAGAAGAGAAAAGAAAAGAAGGTATATAAATAAAGGAAGGAGGAACACGAGAGGAGGAAGAGGAAGAAGAAAGAGGAGATGGAAGGAAACAAGAGACAAGAAGAGAAAGAAAAGAACAGAGCAACCCACCCACCACCAACAAGAGAGAATGGTGGGAGGAAGGGAAGGGAAAGAAAGACCTGTGAAGGATAATCTGGTGTGAGAAATGAAGATTACACGGCATTACAAAATTATGAGAGATGAGAGATTGGCAAGTTGAAGTGGAAGGAAGGGAAGGAAGGGAAGGAAGGGTGGATTGGTAGACTGATGGGAAGGAAAAGAAGGAAGGGAAGGAAGGGTGCAGTGGCAGACTGAAGGGAAGGAAGGGTGGATTGGCAGACTGAAGGGGAGGAAGGGAAGGAAGGGTGGAGTGGCAGACTGAAGGGAAGGAAGGGTGGATTGGTAGACTGAAGGGAAAAAGGGAAGGAAGGGTGGATTAGCAGACTGGAGGGAGGATTAATTTCTCCTCCCTCAAACTATTTCCCCTTCCTTACTACTAATTCCCTTTCGTGTATCTTTCATCTCCCTCAATTTATTTCCCCTTCCTTACTCATTCCAATTCTCTTTCGTGTTTCTCTCTTCTCCCTCGATATATTTCCCTTTCCTTACTCATTCTAATTGCATTTCGTGTTTCTCTCTCCTCCCTCAATCTATTATTTCTCCTTCGTGTTGATTTCTCCTCGCTCCCTTCCACTATTTCTTCCTCCTTATAGTGATGAGTAACTTGATACCTGTCAAACTCATTCACAAGTGTTCTTCCTCTCTTGGGCGGAAGGCTGGTTGGTTGGGACTTGAAGCACTCCTATTGACTCCTTCACATATAGCCTATTCCCTCTACCTCCTGCCTACCTCCTTCCTTCCTTCCTTCTCCCTCTCGCCTCTTTTTCCTTCATTCAGACTTTTCCTTCGCTACGCTTCTCTCTCTCTCTCTCCTGGTTTATTTTTATGAATCATCCTTTTCCTTTCACACACACACATACAGTCACACACACACGATCTTACATTTCCTCTCCCTCCTCATCCATCCATTCTTCATCTATTGTTCCTTTTATTACGTTTATACCCTCTTTTTATCTTTTATTTTATTTTTTGTGTGTATTCGCTTTTTCCTCCATCTTCCCATACACACACACACACACACAGAAATCTAGATACACACACACACACACACACACACACAAACGGAAATCTAGATGAACACACACACACACGCACAAACAGAAAACTAGATACACACACACACTCACACACAAACGGAAATCTAAATGAACAAACACACACACACACACACTCACATACAAACAGAAATCTAGATACACACACACACACACACACACCTAAAAAAAAAAAAAAAAAAAAAAAAAAAAAAAAAAAAAAACGATGAACTGAATGTAAAAAAAAGAACTAAATGAATACAAAAAAAAAAAAAGGTACTAAATAAATACACACACACACACACACACACACAACTCTGACTGTGAGGAGTGAACCAATCAGTGTCTGGTGTCCATTGAACCGGTTCCGCCACTCAAGTTGGTCCTCATGGTGCCACTCAGAACACAACATTATACTCATTCTGATCTCCGTGTGTGTGTGTGTGTATGTGTGTGTGTATCTAGATTTCCGTTTGTGTGTGTGTGTGTTTATTCAGTTCTTCGTTTGTTTGTGTGTGTGTGTGTGTTTATTCAATTCTTCGTTTGTTTGTGTTTGTGTGTTTATCCAGTTTTCCGTTTGTGAGTGTGTGTGTGTGTGTGTGTTTACCCAGTTTTCCGTTTGTGTGTGTGTGTGTGTGTGTGTTTATCCAGTTCTTCGTTTGTGTGTGTATATGTGTGTGTTTGTGTTTGTTCAGTTTTCCTGCAAAAAAAAAAAAAAAATCAAAATATAATTATACAGTACCTTATTGTAACTCAACCCGTTCAATTATTATTATTATTATTATTATGAGGTGTTGCAAAATCTTTGAAATTAGGATTTACTTTTGCGAACATTTATAGACCAGCATGGTTTCCCAAAATAAAGAAAAGAAAGTTGGAATAAAAAAAATAGTAAAGCTGTTGGGTCAGATCTTTTCAGTGTTGAGGTTACGAGTGCTATCTCCTGTCAATCGTACGGGCTTTTTTTTCCCGTATTTTGTGATCCCTTAAGAAAACTGGCCCTCAGCCCCGCCCAGGAGGTGCAGCTACTGAGGAGGAGGAGGAAGAGGGAGGGGGGAGGGGGGGTTGAAGACATGTGGGAACCTTCCGCTTCACACTGGACTTGAGAGAGAGAGAGAGAGAGAGAGGGTCATCATTATCATTCAACCCCAGAAAATCCTTTAAATGGGAATTCATGCTCATAATAATGAAATCTCTAATGGTTAGTGACACTCCCAAAAAGTAGCAACGTTAGTATGGTTATCACGAGGTATTGTTTTTGTTGGGAAAGTTGACAATAGGTTCTTTTTCCGAATGGTAGTGAATTTAGACATGCTCAAGGTCAAGGAAATATTCCCTTGACCTAGGACATGCTACAGCCTAATCACTAACATACCGTAGGTGGTTTCCTCTTGTTAAACAAGAGTGAGGACCTTTTTACAGATGTAGAACAAAACACCCACGATTACCATCGGCAATATATATATATATATATATATATATATATATATATATATATATATATATATATATATATATATATATATATATATATATATATATATATATATATATATATATATATATATATATATAAAATAATAAAATAAACGTTAATTATTAAAAAAAAAAATAATAATAAAAAAAATATATATATTAACAAATATATATATTATTAAAACAAAAATTAAAAAAAACTAATTATTAAAAAACGACGGCGGCGGCGGTGGCGGCGGCGGCGGTGGCAGCGGCGGCAGGGCGGCGGCGGGGCGGAGGCGGCGGCGGCGGAGGCGGCGACGGGGGCGACGGCAGCGGCGACGACGACGGAAAAATATTAATAAATAAAAAATAATAATAATAAAAAAAAAGAATAATAAAAAAAAAGTTAATTATTAAAAAAAAAAATATATATATATATATATATATATATATATATATATATATATATATATATATATATATATATATATATATATATATATATATATATATATATATATATATATATATATATTTAAAAATAAATAAATATTATTAAAAAAAAAAAAAAAAAAAAAAACGACGGCGGCGGCGGTGGCAGTGGCGGCGGGGCAGCGGTGGCGGCGGTGGCGGCGGTGGCGAGGCGGCGGCGGCGGTGGAGGCGGGGTGGCGGCGGGGCGGTGTCGGCGGCGGCGGCAGCGGGGTGGTGGCGGCGGCGGCGGCGGCGGCGACGACAACGACGACGAAAAAAAAATAATAAATAAAAAAATAATAATAATAATAAAAAATAATAATAAAAAAAAAGTTAGTTATTACAAAAAAAAAATAATTAACAAAAAAATATATATTAAAAAACGACGGCGGCGGCGGTGGCGGGGACGACGACGACGAAAAAAAAATAATAAATAAAATAAAAAATATTATAAATAAAAAAATTAATGAAAAAAAATTTAATTATTACAAAAAAAAAATAATAAAAAAAAAATACTAAAAAAATTATATATTAAAAAAAAACTAATTATTAAAAAAATAATAATAACAGTGTTACCACATCCGGCTAGATCCCAGAAATTTCCCCCAGTCACTTTATGATAGTTTACACCAGTTATATCCCGTTAGTTTACCCAGGTTAGGTCCCGGTGTTCTGCTGTGGTCTAGGTTAGGTTAGGTCAGACAAATTTTCAAATTATGTTTGTAAAACGGGGCATCTCCGATAGAAACACCATAAATGAAAAGTGTGTGAAAATAGTCCAAAATAGTGAGTAATGATACTAAAATATACAATATAGTGAACCCAGTTCTTCTGTAAATTTACCCCGAACTTATAGCCAACTACTCAGGCCTAACCTGGGCATAATACCTGGACTTGGGCTTTGGAAAGCTGCAATTTTGTATGTGCTATCATGAACTAAATTACTGCAATCACATTTGAAATCCACATGAAGGTGGACCTCTTATATCCTACAGTGATACTGTGTTTAAGTCTGAACCGGTGAAAGTCAAAGTCCATTTCTGTATAGGTTTGGTCAATTTTTCCATTATTTGTATATCCTTTCCTCAACCAAAATCCCTTAATTAGTTTCCCAGCCTTTACATGATTATCTTTCAAGATTGATTAAAAACAGAAAAAGTTGGCATGATTCTATAGTTTTACCAAGAACTGATTTCCAATAAAGTACAAGACTTCCCTTCACATTAATAATATTACATAATTATCAAGAATGGGTCACATAACCCCTAAGCAATCCATATAATCTCATATAAGTTAAATTAGATACGATAACATAAAAAAAAATAATAATTAATAATTTATATAATTATCGTGATTCTCCAGGTTTTAACAACTACTATTTTAGTAGAAATGGTAGACTAATAGGAACTCTACACCTGCTCTAATCTGTCATTGCTATACTTAAAGCCTTATTTGTGTTGCTATCACTCTATTTTACAGCCTGTTGCACCTACAATTCATGTATTATTATACTATTAACTTACTTGTCATATCTTTAATGGCCGCCATATTTACTGCTATACTTCTCCTACCCTTCGGGCCTGCCCGAATCGGTGGTCTGAGGCGAGCTTGGATGGATACGTTGTTGGTCTTGGTTTCAGTGGCTGGCAGCAGGGTCCAACTTGGTGGATCGACGAATCCTTTTGTCCGACCAGAACAGTTCCGCTTGCTTTGGCTTGGTTTCACCCAAGCGAACTTCGTATCCGATTGACGTCCAGATGACGGCTTAAAGGTTGAAAATTCTGGATAGCAGAGACTGAGATGTAGTCGATTATTTGTTTGTGCAAGGTGGTATTCTAGAAAGTGAGTGGGTCAGGTTGTGCAGGATTCTGTAATAGAGTTTTGACGTGGAATGATTCTTTTATTGTGGGGGAGGTGATGTAACATAAGGACTCGACAGTACATATTAAAGTCAATAACAGTTCCCCCAATTACAAGACATCAAAGACCAACTCCAAACCCGGAGTATAAACCACAACAAAACTGGTGATACACACGAATCTAATAAGTCTAAAACTAAAAGTACCACCACAAACCTAGAGTGAGACTAACAATAATAAGTATTAACCACAACATGACTGGTGATACACATTAGTAAGTCGAAGACTGTACCACCACCTCAGGTTACAATAGGACTCCACCCACACCAGGTTGTGAAGGTAATGAAGCTTCTCGGCGTCACCCTAGATACCAAACTTAGCTGGAAACATAATGCCTCTCATGATCAAATCAGCCACCTATAACCTCTACATGCCGAGACTATTCAACCCCCTGGGTACACCAAGGCAAAAATTGGGAAGTAAATTATACAATACCTTCATATTCCCTCGGCTTACGTGTCTCTCCTTTCTGGTCCTCCTCACTAAACACCACCCACTATAAAAAAATATATATATATACCACTATGATGTGCTCGTTTTGTTTCCGCTCCACTGGTTGTCTGTTAGCGTTAGCTTTTTTCCCTCTTTACTCTCCATTCATAAATTTGTGTTACATCAAGATTATCATATTATTTTAACACATTTCCATTAATATTTGCTTGTCTTTCAGGTCTTTAACTTATGTACAGTATTTGATTGGCCAATTGAATGTTAAAGTCAGAGCACTGAAACCTAACCTGTTATAACTGGTTCACTTAAAAATTCGCACAACGAATGATATACAGTATTAGGAATTTAACACATTCGTTAAGCAGGGGTCACCATTCTTCTTTATGTACATGTATGGCTAAATAAAACAATGTATTATTGTAAGAAAGTTGCTAACTTAATAAAACAGTACAGTAATGACAAAAAAAAGTACACACGCACAATAACCATGCTTTATCTTTGTCGCTTTTACATTATGTGCCCCATTGTTCTACTTCAATTCTACACTGGCTCCAGAAAGTAGGAGTGCACAGCACAATAATTACACATCTACCTTTGTCATCATGTGTCTATTTTTTTGTCCAACTCTACACTGACTCCAGAAAGAATAAATACAGCAGGCAAAAAAGTATTGGAACCACCCTTACATTGAAATTAACTATAATTATTCATAGGGGGAGTTTCAATACTTTTTTGCCGACTGTACATAGAATTACATTTATGTGAATATTTTGAGACCAAAGATGATGCCTATTGGGATGTGTAGGTTGTATTGGCATACAACCTAGTAATTTACCAGGGTGGATGATATGGATGATGAGGAACTGAAGATAATAAATTATCTGAACACCAGTGGCAGTTTTGTTGAAAAAATTCATGAATGACTAATTTACAGTACATAGTAATAACAGATACTGATATACGTCATTCAATCACAAACTACGATACAATTTTTATCTTGATAATCATGACATTTTCTTCCACCGACATATTTGATTTTGGTTGTTGCTGGAAGCTATCAACAGTGCTCAGATATTTTGTTCCCTCCCTAATTGTACCAATTCTCCTGAAATGTCACAAGTTTAAGGCATATTTTTGTTGATCGTCGACACCAGGAGTGAGTTTACACTAAACATCCTTAACACTCATCTCCTTTCACCTCAGGGTCAGATTTTATTTTATTTTCATGACACCTGGAGCGAATATAAACAGAACATCCTTAATTTTTCTCTCCTTTCCCCTCAGGCCCAGATTTATGTATTATTTTCAACCTTTTCTTTGATTTCCAAGAATTCTGAGGAGTACCGTACATTTTTTTAAGGAATAATGATTGGTTATATACTTAGATCCAGACTGTATATATTTCAAATGTACTGTACACCTTCCCAAAAATCCATTGTCATGACTGCCTACATGCTGCTGGGAAACCAACAAAACTACTGGTGTGATATTACTGTAGGGTTAATATTTGTGGCAGTGAAGGGCAACATGTGGAAGGATTATCACTCTTCATAACACAGCCCACAGCAATATTGGTACAGAATACCTTGCCAATTTAAGTGGTTTCCAAGGATAGGAATACATTCTTCATAGCTATAATCTGATGATATTCCATAACAATGCTATGTTAGGTTTCAATGGATTAATGTAATGTATGTATGAACAGAGTCAGAATTTGTAACATTTAGTTTATAATATATTATAAAAGTAATTGACGAATAACTTACATATATCAATTGTATCTCTCCTTTGAAAGCTTTCACCTAGTGATATCAAACTGATTAACTTCTCTATTGCATTCTTGTAGCTATTAAATAATAACTCGATAGCTCTTTGTGTATGATGGAATGCATTGGCTTTTGTAAATTTATCAGCATAGGGAGCAGTATTTAGATGGTTTATAAAATTATGCACCACATTCCAGAACAGCCCTACAGGAAGAAACGCCGACGTGATGTTCGCATTTCACTCTTCATTTTCCACTCAAAGTCTCCTTCAAAGGCACCCTCCTGCAACCACTGAAGTATTAAGGTGAATCTTGGTCCTACTTCATGTAGCCTCACCTTCTCAGTATCCTTGAACTGGTACCTGTAAAAAAGAAGCATCAAGAAGGGAGCTCTGACAGTATTTAGATGAAATCTTGTATTGTGGTGATCCTTAATGCTCTATAGGAGTCCAAAGACTCAACAAACACTTGCATAGTACAGTCCTGTATACACTTCAGGGTTGTTACTACGATATAGGCTAGTCTTCAACTTTCAAGTTTGTTCATGAATACCACCACTGATATAGCTTTACATTTTCTAAATTTGACTATCTACCGTGTAACTCTGAAGCCTCGCTCCCTCCGGGAACTCCCCCTAAAGAGGTAGCCGTGGCAGAACATCCCCAGTTTTACCTGTTCCAACATTCCCTCTTTGCTTAATCAAGTCTTCTTCTTCCATTCACATTTCAGTGTGGTGGCAATGACAGTAAGTATTTATCCATATGAGAGTGAAACATTGTGAATAGGCCTCCTAAGATAAACTGTCTGAGTCTCTAATGAAGGATATTTTTCATGTCAGCTTCATCACGTGGCTACAATCAAGATCTGGGAACTTCTTCAATCCCTTCTGCTACAGAGAAAATGTGGCTTTGTTTGTGGATTTATATTTGTAATTACTTTCATGCAAAGCTATCGGTTTGCGGATGCGTATTATTTCTGCAAACGCAAATTTATCCTATGCAGCACTACAGAAAAATTCTAATCTTCAAAATATCATCTACTAATAACCAAAGTAATTAAAATATAATAGTGGAAGAGTAATTTAAATATAGTAGGTGGAGGAACCAGTGAGAACCAACTGAGTACAGTACTCTTATAAGATGTGACACAAAGTATGTGATAAATAAACTGAAATCTTTACAAATAACAAAATGTACAACATTTGGAACTCTGAAGTGGCTGGAGAATCAGAAACAAGATTACCACTCTCACTCAAGTGTGTGTGCATGTGTGTACCTATGTACAGTTGGGGAATAATGTATCTGAACACTGTTGGCAGCTTCTGGCAACATCCCCAAAAGTAAACACATCAATGAGAGAAAGTATTAATGAATTAAAGGATAACTTTTATTTCACTGTCTGTGGTTGGTCGACATCACCCAATATCAGTTATCCTTTATGTAATAATGAATAAATGTTGTCTATTACTAACGTGTTTATCACTGATATTGTTACCAGAAGTCGTCAACGGTGTCCAGATACTTTCTTTCCCAACTGTACATTCATTACTGTTGAATAATTCAACTATTTGTCCCAATAACATAAATACAAATTACTGTAAAAGTCCATTCTGACCTATGATGCCTGAAGAAGATGTAATCCCTCTGGTTGTGGAAGGTACAAACCCGTCGTCCCTTGAACTCCGGGTCATAATGAAAGAGTGCCCCCAGCATGCGAGCAATAAATCTGCCTAGTCGGGTCTTGAAGTTGTTCAGAATCACTTCTGGTCTGTTGGAGAGAAGAAAAACTAGGTTATCATATCTATAGTGTTGTAAATGGTAGTATCATAACAAATGAGGTTATAGGTGCAGTCAATGCATTAACTACCATTAAATATACAATATTTGGAAAAAGAAATGAGTTGCACTTCAGTGACCTGCCCCTCCATAGGACAGGGAGGCAAGCCTTTCCCCACCTCCATGAAGTTTCCTCAGATGATACCTTCCTTGTTTTTATATGATTTTATAATAGCAGGAGGTGGACCTGAAGAGAGATTTGAATAATTTCCACCACATAGGTTTTAATATAATGTGAATAGTAAAAACATTATTACCTGGTAAACTGTAAGTAACCCTCATACCTGTGAAAAGATATGTCCTTGTAGTCTTTATTTATCTCCTTACAAATCTTGGGATTGCTGATCCTGAAGAGTGCTGTCGGACCCTCTGGAAGGTGAACGACGAGCATGGCATCTGTTTATAGATAAAAAAAAAAGTAAAAGAACTGATAACATTCCAACTATTTAACAAACTTCTATTCAAAGGGGATGTAAAACAGAGTCCATTTCATACTGCTTAATCAGCTCCAATTCATTGTTAAAATTTGATTCCACACATACATGTATGTATAAACTAACAGATCATGGCCAGCCTCATTCCGTTAGATCCTCTAAGCCTACCAACCCCTGACCCTCAACTTGCCTACTCTTCATTCCCAACCTACCAACCCTTAACCTTCAACCTGCAAACTCTTACCTCTAACCCCTTACCCTGTGTGTAATCCCACTGATGGACAAGAGTGTGTGGTATCTGTAGTTTGTGATATGTTTGCCAACAAGGTTGTGGGGTCGAGTTTGTTGTGATTAGGTGTAGGACAGCATAGTTCGGGCATAGCTCTATATGTTATGTTAAGGAGTGGAATGTGTTGCCATCTTCAGTTTGAGTCTGGCACATTAGATTGCTTTAAGCATGCCCTAAAGTGGATACGGTTTTGGTGCGACAACATAATATTATGACTATCTTGGCTAGAGTTGACAACACTGTGGTGGCTACCGTCCGTTTACATACCCTCTCTGCGAGTCTGCGCTCTCTCACCTTGACTTCCACTGAGGGGGTACAGAAACTTTGGTGCGTGGCTGTACAGTGCGCATAAATCTGGAGCAAGTGATTCCTCCAAACTACTTCAAGCAACAGGCTACCATTATTTTTGTTAACCCAATTGTTTCATAGCATACTTTAGAGGTATCAAGACACTCCTATGTACCAAAGTGTATTGCCCCCTTAACATCTCTATCACTAAGGGAAACACCACACAGAGAAATGGAAGATAAAGTATTATAAAAGTTATATATAAACAAAATGCAGTAATCAAACAGTGAATTAAGGCTCTATTACAAATACTTAAAAAATCACTGCTCAACATAGTCACAAACTCCACAGTACCAAAGAGCTAAAAGTATGTACTGTACTTTACAATGGTGCCAAGTGTTGTTTTTCTAGTTTTATTACTAATGATTTCATAAGGGCTCAAAAGTTTATTTAGTTTTGGCCCATCTTTCAGGGGTTAAATAAGTTTGTATTTGACCAAGCATTTATGAGAATAGTATTGCAGATACACTTCATACATCTAACTCCATAAGTTATTACAGTATATTAACTCTCCAATGTCTGTTCATTTTAATGTGAAATTTCATTCAAAATGGATAGGGTGCATTCAAATATTATATCTACCTAATTTATGAATTATCGATAAGCAAGAAAAGAGAAAAAACTTTTATAATAGACTTTACTGATACACCACTACTCACTTGGAACTCTTCTGTCCTCATTCACAATCAGAACATCAGTGTAGCCATGGTCAGCTGCTTGTTTGATCACACTCTGGACAGAAGTTTTCTTTCGCCAAACGGGCTTAGATCCTGGGATCATCTTGCACAGCTCAAGGATGAAGCTTCTTGTTTTCTGTAACAGAATAACAAGCATAATGCCTTATAATTTATAAAATGCGACACTTACCGTACTCAATTATAGCTAGTTAATTAGAGTGTAAATATTCCAGATACAATATGAGTATTGTACCTTCTCCAGCATAGTAAAAAGGCTTATGTCCTCATCCCTCTATTTTCTCACCCTTATACAAATGCATAATAAGAGCTCTCCTCCAATCTTCTGGCCCTTGCCCTTCCTTCAAAGCCAAGTCGTATATATATTAGTAAAATTTACTTCACCACTGCCTCTCCTCAGTACAGTACTTCCATATTTTCAGTTATTCTATCTACACCTGGGGCCTTTCTCACCTTCAACTTCCCTACTGTTTACTAACTTCACCTGTTCAAATTTCCCTTTGTACACTCACCAGCTGTCTACCACCCATCTTCATACTGTATACAGCATTCCATAAATAATAAAGAATAAGAGATTTTTATATCTACTGGTATCTCACCTTGTGTGGGTTATCAGAGCAGGTAAGAAGGACCTTGGGTTCATATGCTTTGGTGAAGTAAGAGGCATATGCATCTGTAGCCTCCTCTTGGTACAGCTCCTCATCGTCTTCTTCTACCATGGTCACATCTTTCTCACGTAATGAATCAAGTGTATGGGGGACTTGTTTTGGACCCTTATCGGGAAGTGGTATCCCCAATTTCTCAGCCCTCTTCTTTTCCCTTCTTTTATCTCGACCTGCATCCTGATTTTTCTGAAGAATTGAGTTTTATTAACATACAAATCATTTATCATATTGATACCCTAAGTAAAATAGTCCTATTTGTATATCTAATCATCTGTACAGTAGCTCTGATAACGGGACCTAACCTGGGAAAACTACTGAAAAATAAATGATAAAGTACCGTACCAGGACCTGACCAGGGCATAATACTGGGACATAGCCGATGTTCCCCAGTTAAATCATGGTATTTTGCCCAGGTCTTAATTAGGTTAGGTCTGGTCTGGCTGATTCTAGAATTGGCTCAGATTAACAATTTTCAACAACCATGACTTGTTATGAGCACGGGTAGAGGGTAGGGCCATATTCAAGAACATTAGTATATTAACGTTAGTACATACGATGGCTCCATTGACAAACACTAAATTAGTTAGAGCCATTGTACCGGTACCACACCATCGTATGCACCATGAATGTTCTTGAATTTGGCCTGTACTTCCAGAAATAATCAATTTCCGAATGCAGTGGGTCAAAATCATTTAAAAAAGATGAAAATACCCTAATTTAGATATGTAAGTTACATTGGTTACTTTGTAGGGTATATTGGAATTTATTGAAAGAATTACCGGTGTACTGTGCCATAGTAAAGTTATACCTCAAGTTATATCCACAACCAGATATGGAACCAAGCAATATAACAACTTAAAACCATCAACAATATTTACCTTCATTTGTTGTTGTTTATATAACATAAAAGCTTTCTGACGTCTCATTTTATTAGTAATCAGGCTAATTTGTTCTTTGGTAAGGACTTGAGGTGTTCTTTTGGATCTTCTTGGTTTCTTTTCTTTCGTTCCTTCAGAATCCATTTCTTCATTAATATTTTTTTCTCTCTTTTCTTTCGTTCTTTTCTTTGATTTTGTTTCTTCCATCTTTAATTAATTAACACAAAACGTTGATAGGTAAGTATTACAAAACTTTAACCACAACGCAATAAACAATACAGCCTTCACAGGTAACCAAATTAAAAATAGAAATTTACAACAAGAGGTATTTTGTTGTTGTGTCCCTGCTGGTTGTAACACGTGCACCACATTCAGTATTACCAACACACATACACACAAATACCGCTACATTCAATATTACCAACACACCATAAATTTTCAATAATAAAATGCGCTAGATATGCGCTACGAAAACGTCCGTGTCTTCCACCATCTCCAGTAACCTCTATATATCTTCACTACACTATACTACACATCTTTTCACCATAATAATTATATATACATCTTCACTACACTATGCTACACATCTCCTCCACCATCTCCAGTACCCTATACACATCTTCACTATAACATTATATTACACATCTCTTCACCATAATATACACATCTTCACTACACATCACACATATCTCCAGTATCCTATACACATCTTCACTACACACACATCTCCATTACGCTATATATATAATCACATTACATTACACATCTTAACTAAACTTTGCATAAAATAAACTATTCATTCATTCTTGCATCCATACTCCTCCTAGGAAAAGTTTGCGAGAAGAGGTTGTAGCAGGCAACCTATATATATATATATATTCACATGATCATATTCCAAGTTAGCTATAAAACTTTATATGCAATGCAAAACCTGAAGAAATAAAAGACTAGACTTTACCAACGTAACCACACGTTACAAGGTAATGTACTTAATGGGTCTAAGTACTTTTGATATTACACAGAATTAGATAATCCAAGTCTCTTTCTAGCTTTAATTATAGTTAATATGAGAAAATAAGAGCATAGCGGCCAGTGCAGGGCAATGTTTTGAGTCAATGGGGGGGGGGGGGGTAATAATAATTAGCTCCTCCCCTGGCTTCACTTTGGGTCAAGGATAATAGACTATAATCTATTATCCTTGCTTTGGGGGTACAGGACGAGAAGCTCATGCCGCCTCCTCTATATTATACCTACATGGATTACCCCAAATAGGAGGAGCATTTCCGGACATCAAAGACCACCAACAGGCAACAGCAGTATTGCTAAATAGGGAAAAATGTCTTTGTTTTAGAAAATTTCAAAGTGCACACAGGGAAATTATTTACAGATTGCTTAAGAGTCAACAGGGAAATTTCTACCAAACGAAATTTCAGAAAGACCGTCAGTGTTCAAGTGTACATTGTACAAGTGAGATAAAAAGAGAAATTATTCTAAAGGTGAAGTTCGGGAAATTTCGTGAGTCAGAGCTGGCAACACTGCAAATAGACCAAAAAGCAGTGTTGCCAACCGTAGGGTAATCGCCATACATGTAGGGCATTTCACAGCCTCATATCATTATTGGCAATTTTACAGAATCTGAACGAAACGTAGGGCGTTATGACATTTTTCTATAAGTGTAACATATCATGCATCAACAAAATATTGTATAAACGGAAGAGAAATATGTTAGACTAGGTATGCATTTAAGAAGTAATGTATGAAATCATGAGAAAAATGTTTATGTTAAGGTTGGGTGGCTCTAATATTTTGTCTGAAAGGGATAAAATAGCTTTTTACAAAACTGAAAGAATGTTCATTAATTATTTAAAACAAGCTTGATTTCTATAATAGTTTATTCAGCAAATCAGAGGCCCAATATTATCTAAACTATCAGTTTCAAACTGATTATTTTTGGCATGACAATTTTACTTTGCAGTAAGATAAAATATTGCCTATCTTAGTCCTGCAGAAAAGAAAAAGTACACTTATATATCTATATATATAATATGTAAAACCTTCAATTAGTTAAGTAATATTTTCATCCTAGCCTGCTAAGCCGTAGTGCAGTGAAGGCAAATGTAAAATTAAAAAGTTGATAAATTAACTTTAAGGTAATTCCTGTGTCTGACTTTGTAGGGTGAAGACATCTCCAAGGGTTGGCAACACTGCAGCAACAAGGTGCCTGTCTCTGACTGAGGAAGAAGAGAAAACAAGACACTCGTGCTATCAAACTTATCATAAATCCTCAACATGCCTAGGGGTGGTAAGTGATTAAAACAGTAATATTAGCGTCCATTGATTGTACAGTCATGAATATTAATAAGTATACATTGTGTAGGACTAATGATTGACGTATGAGTGAGTTAAATAAATCAATGCAGCAACAACATGTATTATTTTGATATAAAGTCTGTCTGCTCAACCCAACGTCTGGTTTTTGGGTTTGGGATATTTTCTGGTGTGTTTGTGTCCTCCATTTCATCCCATTTGTTTAACCAATTTTTCTGGTATGTTTCCTCCATTTTTACCTTTTTTTTTTACGCGTTTCCTTCATTTCATCCAATTTTCTTATGTTTTCTCTCCATGTTCACCCAATTTTTTATGCGTTTCCTCCATTTCATTCAATTAGCTTAACCAATTGTTTGATATTTCATCCATTTCATCCAATTTTTTAATGTGTTTCCTCCATTTTCATCCAATTTAATGATGTTTCCTCCATATCACTTTGCCTTGCCATATTCCAGAACATATTTGGTCTTGACGATAGGGTATTTATTGAAATAATTAATGTTTTTTAGTAGTGTTGCCAGATCCGGCTAAGTCCCAGTAGTTTGCTCCAGTCATTTCCCGGTAGTTTACCCAGGTTTGGTCCCGGTAGTCTGATGCGGTCTAAATTAGGTTAGGTACGTTAGGGTCTGGCTAATTTCTATACTAATACTGTATAAATCCTCTAAATTAATTTCACTAAATATCATTATATAATATTACTGTTACTGTTTTTTGAGTGATTGATGCTATTTTGACATCCATTTATTTTGGAAACCCATTGTTATGGCAATTCCTTATCACCCAACTTGGGGGGAAGCTTAAGTATTTGGAGTTTTGGGTGAGAGAAAGCAGATAAGCAGCAATTGACAAATGTGAAATGAAGGAAATGCAGAAACTAAAGAGCCTAAGCCAGTTTCAAAAATTAAAATGTGAAATGAAAGATAATGAAAATTGAGAACCCACACCAAGTTTTGAAAGACTGAGGCCAGCAGTGGTTTGGTATCCTTGACTTCAGTAGCAGGGTCAATGATCAATATTAATGGGACTTTTTATCATTCTCATTTACAGGTAAACAACATAAAGGAGGCAAACGCCACTTTACCAACTTTGAGGCAATGGAAGAGCAGAAGAAGAAGGAAGAAAAAGAGCGTCAATGGAGAGTGAGTATGAGGAGATTTGAGATCATGCATAGAGTATGAAGGATGTGAAGTATAATTATATTGGTGAATTAGGGACTACTGATTCCTCCAAACAGTGCCAAAAATTATGTTACCTAGTTTAGTTAGTCTTTTCCATGATATAACTTGGATAGGCTAAATCAGTAGCCATTAATTTGCTAACAACATTTTCCAAATACCTGTACCACTTTAAGAATGCAACTGGAATGTAAAGAATGTCAATAAAATGTGAAAGGACATTGCCAGGTAAACTTGACATTCCTATACAATAATTGAAATGTATCTTTTTGTTCAGATATTTAATATTTATTGCATGGTGGTTTCACATGATTAGTGTTCTGTGTGGGAGAGGGAGAAAAGGTACAGTCGGCAAAAAAAAGTGTCTTTACCACCCCTACGTTAATTGTAACATGGGTAAGCGGGGTAGGGTTGGTACTCTGCTGACTGGGTAACTGGTGACTCGTGTCATCCGAGCCGATAATACTCGGCCGCAGCAGTAACAATTTTTTTATATCAAAAGTTTAGCTGATTTTAAATTAAATTTTGAGTGTTCAAGAACTCTTACTATTTAACTATTCATTGATAAACATAAGCATATACGTTTGAGTATTTTAGAACAAGAATAACTGTGACTGAGGTATATAAGACACTCGCATCGCACCTGACTCGCCAGTCAGGTGTACCAACTTTACATCACACTGTTAAAAGGATGGTAACGAAACTTTTTTTCCCGACTGTATTTTTTTTAAGAAGAAAAAAAATTATTGCTGACACAGTTTTATATCCTACAACATTTGTACAAGTAAAGGTATGGAGTAGAATTTTATAGTTGTAAATGACACTGCTTAGTATTGAAAAAGTGTAATGACAATTATGATAAATCTATTTACTTTTCTAGAAAGAGCAAGGTGAAACGGACAGTGAGGAAGAGGAGGAAAAATCTAGTAGTGGGTCATCCTCTGAGGAAGAGAATGAGGAAGAGGATGCAGAGTTGAAGGAGCAGAAAGCAAAAGGTGTGGGTGGACTAATTGAGTGTGAGAACCCCAACCGAGTTGCCAGCAAGCCAAAGAAGGCAACAAGCATTACAACCGCACCAGCCACAGCAGCAGCAGCCAAGCCCCAACTATCACGAAGAGAAAGGTGAGGCAGGGACTATTGTCAGGGAAGGGGAGATGTGTGGAGTTATCAGGGAAGGCAAGGAAAGGTGTTAGAGGAGGGAAGGAAAGGTGTCAGGGGCAGACAGGTGATGATTCCTCTGTGCCTCGTGACAATATTAAGTGTTCAGTATGTGGTGACAGTATTATTAAGATGCCTTCAGTTAGTATGTGGCAATTTTATTTATAATTGTACCATACTTTTGGAATTGTTATGAATGAAATGTTTAGATTAAAACATCCATTATAAAAAGTGAGCCAATAAAGTAATACTAGCACAGTTTGACATTAAGAATATTTTTCTGTTAAGAATAGATTAGAAGGACATGAGATGCATTAATTTGAAGGTGACAGTGCCATCCATCCTCCTTGTTGTGGACAGCAGTAATACAAGTGTAAGCTTGCATGTTTGCCCAGACTTTACAAAGCCCTTCTTGATTTGTAATCAAGCCATTTTAGGCTGGTGTTTCTTGAGACTTTCACATATATATCCATCTGCTCCCAAAACTACTTTCAGAGAAATTCTTATTTGCTAGTGAATTCTAACCATAGAGTTGTGAATTATTTCTAGGGAGGAGATAGAAAAGCAGCGTGCAACTGCCCATTACCGCAAGATGCATGCTGAGGGACGGACAGAGGAAGCTCGGTCTGATTTGGCTCGGCTGGCCATCATCAAACAGCAAAGGGAGGATGCAGCTAAAAAGAAAGAAGATGAGAAAATAGGTAAGTTGTGGATTATGTAATGGCATTAACAAGATGGAGATATGCTAGGACCGGTATCCAGTTTTTTTAGATGATCATCGAAGGAAGAAAAGGAAGGCATATAAGAGAACCCTTCAAAGGAATGCACCAGAGGAGATGAGTGAGAGGGGAAAGAGGAAAGATGAGTCATATAAGAAGATGTATGACCATATGTGAATGTGTGTTTGGGTGCATAATTATGAAGAACTGGCTATGAATGAACTTCAGTGGACACTTACATTCAATAACTGTCCATCCATGCACTCATCATTCTCTCCTGTGTATATTTCAGGCCATACTTATATTTCTTACTTGGTTTTCCTCTTTTCATTAAGCAGGCATCATTGCATTTGATACTAATAGTGTTACTTCTTCCTCTTCCACAGCTCGGGAAGTTGCAGCAAATGCTAAGAGGGAACAAGTTGCTAAAGCTCTCAACAAAAAGAAAACCTGATCCCCCTCAACCCTAGCTACCACCACCACCACCATCATCGCCATAACCATTATCATGCTGTAAGATGAATTTTAATGCCATGTCACCAATTATTTTACCCTGTTACAAACTTACAGTGCTCTGCTACAACTTCTGGTGTCACATGATATATTATGTGACATGAAGTAAAAAATAAAACTTAATATACAAGTACTGACCCCCTCCTTCTCCAAGTAGGAACAGTATATAATTTGAATCCCCACATTGTGCCTCATCACTTTGGCCACTCATGGCAACTTGCAACCTCATACCACCAGGCAGGATAATTTAAGCCTATTTAACAATGACTTAATTAATGGCAAGTTAAGTACACTATTTATACAGTACAGTATATAATTATAATGAATTGTGAATAATTATAGTTTACTGTTTTTCTGCTGACTGAAAAGAACACAAAAGTTCCTTAAGAAACTCACATGGTGTTTCATTCCTACTATCATTTATGGTATTACCTCCTTTATTGGCCTATAAAAACATTATACAATATTTTATTTTGTACATATTAGGTTGGTTAGGATGCAGAAGAGGATGTCTATTATAAACAGGTGTATGCAGGGTGTTTCAAAACCAGATTTGACAAATTTGAAGGGTTACATCCTGACAAGAATTTTGAAGGTAATATTTTAAACTACAATTTTCCAAAACTGTATGTGGACCAAATTATTGAAGTTAAATTAGTTTATCCGACACACCCAAAGCCTGTGGAGGTTGAACGAACACTTCAAATCTCCTCTCCACTCCCCCCCTAGACTCCATCATCAACCCTAGAATCTCTCAGGCAATCGAGGGAGATTGTTGCGTTCGGACAGCTGGTTTGGCTTTGTCTTCTGTTTATCATTTCACAGCAAGTTGAATATAGATGAAGTAGATATGTGCTATGTCTCATTAGATGTTTTTAATCTGTTTCTTATGCCTTTCAAAACATTAATTTCAATATGAATATGAGTTCTTTTATCCATTGGCAGCTATTACAAAATCAATTCTTGTTTCTAGTTATGAAATATAAATTTTATCACTTTTGGCTACGAGCCAAGCAAGTCCTGTAACTTTCTTATTAATGAATTTCTGTGTTTATGTACTTGGTCATTTCTACTTCCGATCTGTTCATCTAGTTTGTCGATCTAGTTTTGAAACCCCATGTATATCTCTGGTAGCTAGTACTAACAACATTTGTTACCTGACTGGTAATGTATTGATTTATTCTCTGACATGTCTCGGGTGAGTAAACTGCAACATATTAGCCAACAGTTGCTCTGTAGTTTGATTTACATAACAATATTTTAACATAATTAAATTTGATACTCTGAGCAACAAAATTTATCTGATTGGGCTTCTTAATAAAATTAATAATGTTTAATACCACTATGTAATAGATTCATATGCACTAAACTCTCAAAAAGAAAGAATGCTTCATGGATGTGCTCTAATATCTGAAACAACATCACTCTATATTTTGATGTTGAAGCAAAGGTCAGTCAGTGGTAACCATAAAGGTTCACTACAGTACCTAGAAAAATCTCAATATCTTTAATGGCTACTGTACAGTATATATTTCTTTCTGTATAAGAATTTTTTTTATAGATTTAAATTTAAATACTGATTTGTCATTAAGTAAATTATATGTCCATGCCATGAGGTGAAGTGGTTTAAAACCATGACTGCAAACTAAATCCAGGATGATATCAAAATATTCTTAATTTGATGGTATTAAGATTCACTTAAATTGCAGAGAGTTTTTATTACATTGTGCTAAAGTAGGTACAAGTTTAGTTATAGCTGTCATTTATAGGTCTGTCAGATTGAGGTTTTAATAGTTTGAAATGATAAAGTTGAATACTCTTATGATAAAATCAGAAGTTAACCTGCCGTCTGCTAACCGATCTGAGCCCATTCGACCAGCACCCACTGCTGGATATTTTTATCCTCTTAAGGACCCTGTGATTGTGTATGGAAATTGGATGCTTCCAATTCCTTCTGACTATGCCACGAAACACGCTCCTTCCCTTTAGGATGTGTTTTGTGGCAATATATGAAGGACTCGTTTACCACCAATTTTCAATCACAGGGTCCCTTTTAAGCAACTCAAATTTGTGTGAAACATATTAAATGACTAGTAAAGATGAATTTAAGAAGTATAAAGTACAGTACTAGTGTCTGTATATAACACTAAGTTTCATGATGAGCTAACAGTTGATATAGCATGAAGGTATCACCGTGTCGAGCTGTTTGGTGTGTTAAAAGGTGCTCTAACCGACAATGTATTTCATGGATTTGAGTGATATATATAACGTTATCACAGCTACCATTGATGCCTGTGCAAAACACGGCTATGCTAGATGTGAGATGGCAACAATATTTTCAGTAATATTTTTCTGTTACACTCATCACTAGCACTTAGTCCATTTTGCAGTTTTATATTTCAATAATATATTTACACATACAGTATTTACAAGGAGAGTACTACTATAACTTAAGAAATGAGGACTGTGTTGTACTACTCAAAGCAGAGCTCCATATATTACCTGACATCACACTGTACACGATCATAACAGGAGTTTGTACTTGACCCCACAGAAGCTTATTGACATCTGGGTCACTTTAATTATAGAAAGTAATGAACTGTCAACCACAATGAATGTTTAAAATTGAGACTATAATTATACAATGGGGTGTCAGTACACTTGTGTTTAACCTCTGACATTTATGTAGTACCTGCATGACGGTGGCATTGGGCAGGTTAATTTATTAATTTTATATCACTCTGAGGTTCTGTTGTGTGTTTTGGAAGTAAGGTTAGAATTTGTTACCATAAGAAAGCATTTTTCATATTAGAAGTGGATGTCAAATACATACCGGTTTACAGAAAGTGAAGAAACGTTTCAATGATGAAATATTGTTTGTACCTCTTATCCCTTAGCCTTTCAGTTAAAAAAAATTAGTTAAGGTATTTATAGAATTTGTTATCTAGAAGGTATATGAACAATATAGCATATCATATTTTGTAAAATTGTACTGTATATCCTTATGTGTCTTGCGCTGTTGTATCTTCCTGCCTCATCTGCTTGCTTTTCATCTTCTTCTGACAGGTAATGAAAGAGCGTCACTTAATTAATTTACGGACAGAATTTATTCGGACATATTTAAATTTTCAGTAAAACCATTATGGTGTCCTGATTTGGTATCAGCATGTTTTACAATACTGTACTTTAATTAAAGTAGTAGTAAAGTAAGCTACCAAAGGTTCTGTGTGTTTTATAATATTGGAAAGTACAGTACTGTAATTAAGTTACTATTGGCAATCATTTAGTCAAGTTAATTTGAAATGTTACTATCATTGGCAGTGTTTTTCCAAAATTGTTTATATAATTAAACTTATTAAAGCGAAAGTTGAAAATTACACCAATTAAGAAGTGATATTCCTACAACTAGTGCAATATAGTTGTGCCACTACAGTCTTATTATACACTGTATGCAGTAGTCTTATGTAAATTACTTTCTTAACCCATTCAGCACAGGGATGTGACCTTCATAATGCATGTTCTTTATAAAGTAGTAACCAGTAATGCATGGTGGCTAATGTCAAAAGCATTTTTATTCATCACTGGGAAATTTCAGAGCCAAGGGGCTGAGAAAAAAGGATTACAATAATTGCAAATTTTTATAAATTTATCAAATTGTCCCTATCACAACTTTATATAAAAATAAACTATACAAAGTCAAATATCCAAACAATTAAATTTGTTTTTAGTATGTACTGTATATCAACTCACAAATAATACATCAATATCAATATTGAACATATGAACTGAGGGAACTGCAGCAGCATTTTTGACCTCTGAAAGGAGTGGCACTACTACTCCCTGCTCACTTTTGAAACATATTGTTCACAAATGTTGAAGTACATTATGCAGGTGTTTTGTATTTGTGCCACCATATTTTGAGGGTCAATTGTAAAGTGAAAATTAAACAATTATTATTCTATGCAGTTTGTTCTAGAATTATGTTTTTAGAATGACCCATATGAAACGTATCATTAGATCTAGGACCATATTCAAGAACATTCATGGTGCATACGATGGTGTGGTACTGGTATGACGGCTCTATTGTTTTACTATGGAGCCATCGTACCAGTACCACACCATCGTATGCACCATGAATGTTCTTGAATTTGGTCCCTAGTCATTCTTTGACACTTTCAAAACACATTTGTTCCTGAGTATAAAAAATTTGTACCAGTACTTTTTTTTTTCTTTTTTTTTTTTAAGTAGCATTTAGCTGCTGCTGCTTGTCATGAATATGGCAGAAACTAGTGGTAGTTTGATAACACTACATGCAGCCACTAGAAAGCATATGGGAAGGAAGGAGAAGTTGATTTGTTTGGACACATGACCAGATAATTGTCCCTCCCCCTCTCACGGTATTACCAACACATTGCTATAGTTCATGTTAGTTGTCTGTCTCCTGAATAACTTATTCCTTGAACAAATTGTATAGAATATAAAAGGTTTAGTTTCCATTATACAACTGACCCTTAAAATTTGCTGCCCATTTATGAAACACCCAGTATAAACACTGTGGAAAACAATAACTTTGACGAGTAATGTATACAGTTTTTCCATAAATGTATACAAAACAGGCTTGTAAGTCTGTGTGCTGCTTAATGGACCTTGATAATGGGACAGATGCACTGATAAATGTGTACTAATCTATTCTTTATTTTATTTCTGCAATTCCTGACGATTTTAGTGTATTATTATGTTCAATAGTTTTAAATACAAGGAAATATTATAAAGTATTGTGAACCAAAGAGTTCATTGAGAATTAGCTTGTGTCTAGTTACTACCATGTGTGTGATGTAATGTTCATTGCTGTACACATTACTGAAGTTCATGAAGATAATAAAGCCCTTATTCCTGGATGTATGTTTACCTAGAGGAAATAGAGCTGTACTGTCACTACCTTGTGGCTTTATGTGCTTTGTGAATTAACAACCATGTAACCTTTGGGAGATGAATAAAACATGTTCATACATACTAACACTGTATAAGTTATAATCCCTATGTTGTAGACTCGCATTAATTGTAAACTGCACATAGTTTTTTATGTTGAAACCAAGATGCACTTAGGCCCGTAGTTTTAAAACAATTGAGGGCCCTTACTGGAGCTCTATGAACCCTCCAAATAATCCAGGCCACAGAACGCTTCAGTGTTTCTAATAGGGAATCTGTTGCCTGGAGTAGTTTGGAGAATTCATAGAGCTCCAGTAAGGGCCCTCAACTTTTTTAAAACTACGGGTGTGACTCCTCAAACATTTCAATATGATGTGGAGTGTGTTAATACAAAAAGCCCATTCTCTTCCAAAGACAACATCCACAGAGAGAAACTTTGGGCAGTGAGAGTATCGCAACCAATGAGATTTGAGGTGCAGCCATGATACTAGAACAAACCCATTGGAATTAGGGAATAACACAGCACCTTGGTGACCTACCCTAACATAAGACAAGCCCCTCTATGTGGTAACCTTGGGTGATACACCTACACTCAGTTTTCATAAAGGCAGGAAGTGAAGCTAAAGGGGTAGGCAATGTCGGGGAAGATTAAGGTGTGCCAAAACCCTTAAAGTATTGCCCACATCACTACAGGCAACAACACCCCTCTATGGGAAATATTCAGGTTCATTTAATCTCGAGTGGAGTATTACTTGAATAATGTAGTGTGAATTTAATGTGATATGGTTTGTTGTGTTGACTGAAGTAGACGGTTCAGTGTAATTCAATTTGGCGTGTCTTAAATGTGAAATAAAGTAAGGGTGGAGTGATTCAGGTGTGGTGTGAGTCATGAGTGCCTCCCTTTATGAGTGTGGTGTCATTATGGTGTAATATGGGGGTGGGATGAGGTTAGTAAATGCGATATGTGAATGTCTTAGTAGTCTAATTATGGTAGAAGATATTGTCACGTCACGAATGCATAGTAGGGTGGTACTGCTTGAATATGTAAACAAAATATCAAAATAAAGTGAAATGGCGAAGGATAGATGAGGTTGGGTAAGAAATAAGTCCACAGACAGTAGACAGGATCATCAAGACAGTACATTTTCCTAAGGCAATAAACGGTAAGTGAGTGGTGTACCTGTTTGTCCTAAACTATGAGGATGACACTGAAAGGGCGTGGTGTGGTTGGATGCCAGTGGGTGTGGCTACATTATACAGGAGAGCAGCGTCTGTTGGTGCTCTATATAAGCTCAGTGTGAGGAGGATCACAGCACACCTGCACTGCACACACTCCCATTCAGACATGAAGCTGCTGGTGAGTCTTTACTCTTATTTAAAAAAATGTATATACTTTCCAGAGTGACTGGATTTTCTTTCATTAGAGAGTAGATCTTAGATATTTTATTTTCATCGGATTTCTTCAGAACGTTCCCCATTTATGTAAAGGAGAGTTAGGGACAAAAAGTATACTTACTCCTGTTGTTTATTCCAGAAGCCACGAACTCTAAATTCTTTTAAGAAATATAAACATAATTGAACCGGAGTTGATACTTTTTACTTATTGTCAGACCCATATATACAAAGTTGTAGATAAAACAACAGTACTTGAAAGTCTCCTGAGAACATTAGCATGCCTAACATTATTCCTAAAGAATTGGTATTGTAATAAAGTGTTCTGTTAGTTGTGACCTCCGTTGTACTGGTGAAGAAATATTGTTAAACTGGACAGTAAGTAATGAGCAGGAGAAATGTTCTAAATAATAATGGTCCGTTCCCTGTGTATGTGTGTGTGTATCAGTTGTTTGATTTCTGTTTGTGTCCTCAGATTCTCGTTGCTTTGGTGGGCGCTGCCTGCGCCGCCACCCTTCCTCTGGAGACACCCAAGCCGGTGACTGATACAGAGGAAGTGGTGAAAGCCAAAGCAGAGTTTAAAGCAGCTTATGAAACCGCCGCTGCTGCCGCCGCTGCTGATGCTGTACCAGATGTGATTGTACCTGTGGGTGCCCCTTCCCCTGTCATGGATACTAAGGAAGTGGCTGATGCCAAACTGGAATTCCAGGCAGCATATGACGCTGCTGCTGCTGCTGCCGAGGCTGCCCCAGACAATGACCTGGATGGTTTATTATCAACATTAGACGGTCGGCTCTCACCATACTACACACGTTATGGTTATCCAATTAATGCAGCTCTACCTTATTCTGCCCTTCCTTATTCAGCTCTTCCTGGTATTCTGCCTTACACAGGTCTTCCTGCTACCCTTCCTTATACTAGCCTTCAGGCTGCCCTCTCTGAAGACATTCCTGCTACTCTGCCATACACTGCTCTGCCATACTCTGGTCTGCCCTACTCTGGTCTGCCATACTCTGGCCTTCCCTACACTGGCCTTCCCTATGCTGGCCTTCCCCATGCTGGCCTTCCCTATGCTGGCCTTCCCCATGCTGGCCTTCCCTACTCTGGCCTTGCCTACTCTGGCCTGTCTGCCTTCCCAGCAATTCCTTCCATCAAGCTGGAGGAATAAACCGGTTTCCTGATCACTTGTGTGTGTGTGTCAGTGTGTGTCTGTGTGTGTGTGTCAGTGTGTGTGTCAGTGTGTGTCTGTTTGTGTTTCAGTGTGTTAGTCAGTGTGTCTGTGTGTGTGTCAGTGTGTTAGTGTGTGTGTTATAAAATTTCAAGTATTGTCTTGAAATCAATTTACTTGAAAAATTATATTCTCTTCATGTTTGACATGTACAATGTTTATATCACAATTAAAATTCCTCTTGATTTCAACTGAATAAATGTATTTTATCAAAACTTGTGATAAACATGAATTTCACAATAAAATAAACATAGAATGTTATTATTTACTTTTAATTATAAACATTCCTTCACCAACAACTCAGGAAACTGTTGTAGTTTATATATATTTTATGTACACTGAACTGTACATTTATATATCCAAAGTACGTTATTATATAAAAAGTTAAAAGTTCATTAATATACATTTATGTACACTGAACAGCATATTTAAATATCTCAAGTATATAATACATATATGTAATAATATATTACATAATGATATTATAGTACATGATACAAATCAATGTTAGTTGGTTATTGTTTTATGTTTATTACGTCAAATATTTAACAATATTCTCTGAGGTGTGACACTCTATAGAACACAAACCTTCCCTCAATGTCACACTGTTGTAATATTGGCCACAAGAAGTCGTAAACACACTGTTATATTCGAGAGTTTATAACATATAGAAAATTTAAGACTACGTAACTGCAATACAATATTATAATTAGATTTGTTGTTATGTAATCACCGAGTCACTTTATACAGATCATTTATCACATTTAGTACTTCCAGAATAATTACCTCTCTTTCCATAATTATAGCCTGTGTAAGAATTCATGTGGCCAATTGTACAGTCACGAGCACTAATAAGTAAACAGTTTGGTTGAAACTTTAAACAATCTAATTCACCAATGAACTAATGCTAATGGAGATCTTACTGTGTATTTATTTACTGTCTCTTGGTATTCGAAGCTCACCTGTATACATATTAGTGCTCATGACTGTACATTTAATTAAAGCCATAAAAAGGATATGTCGTGATTCTGGAGTATTAATTATTCTGATCAACATCATAATGTAAGTTTATGACAAAATACAACATTGATCACAATCTGCACATACGAATTGTAATGTTCTTATTCTTTAAAGTATCTAAAAAAAAACAAAGGTAAACTCATTCTCTTAGCAATTATATATTTATTAAACCTTGACAGTGAATATTGGGGTTTAATTGGTTGAAAGAATACTTGAACTACATTCACTAGAGTTATCTTCTTAGTTAGGTTACATTCTGAGCGTTTATTAGTATCACTGATTGCTTTTGCTCTGTGAATATAAGGCTTGGACTTTGTTTCTTGAGTTGGGAAACTGAGATACTACAGTATTATAATTAGACTAATAGGCTAGATGGCAGAACAGAGTGGAAGAGTATGTGAAGGAGAGAAACATGAAGGGGAGGGGAGGGCTGGACCGAGTATAAGGAACAGGGAAGACTGGAGACTTTTCTGCCGAGGGAGTTCCAGGAGGGAACGAGGCGTCAGAGCTATAGATAGATAGATAGGTCTAAGTGAGAAGGTTAGAAAACTATGTATCTGTTCACTACGAGATAAGTGATGAGTGTGACTATCATACAGGCAAGATTCCTTCTGAGGTCATTACTATAATAGGCCTGTAACATCTGGCCTATGATACATGCAAATAAGGTTTACCTATGACATATATTTTATATACTTCCTTATCCTAGCTAAGTAGGCTACTCTTAATTAATATTAGTGACAATATTTTTTAAGTGATGGAGATTTCCTACGTGGTAATAATACTTAAGGAAGTATTGACGTAATAAACATAAAACAATAACCAAGTAACATCTTTGATTTGTATCATGTACTATATTATTATGTAATATATTATTATATATTTGTATTATATACTTGAGATATTTAAATGTACAGTTCAGTGCACTGCACATAAATGTGTATTAATGAACTTTTAACTTTATATATATATATATATATATATATATATATATATATATATATATATATATATATATATATATATATATATATATATATGTACTTTGCATATATAAATGTACAGTTCAGTGTACATATATGTATATTAATGAACTTTTAACTTTTTATATACATACTTTGGATATATAAATGTACAGTTCAGTGTACATAAAACATATATAAACTACAACAGTTTCCTGAGTTGTTGGTGAAGGAATGTTTATAATTAAAAGTAAATAATAACATTCTATGTTTATTTTATAGTGAAATTCATGTTTATCACAAGTTTTGATAAAATACATTTATTCAGTTGAAATCAAGAGGAATTTTAATTGTGATATAAACATTCTACATGTCAAACATGAAGAGAATATTATTTTTCAAGTAATTTGATTTCAATGCAATTCTTGAAATTTTATAACACACACACATACACACTGACACACACACAGACACACTGATTAACACACTGACACACAAACAGACACACACTGACACACACACTGACATACACACACAGACACACACTGACACACACACACAAGTGATCAGGAAACCGGTTTATTCCTCCAGCTTGATGGAAGGAATTGCTGGGAAGGCAGACAGGCCAGAGTAGGCAAGGCCAGAGTAGGGAAGGCCAGCATGGGGAAGGCCAGCATAGGGAAGGCCAGCATGGGGAAGGCCAGCATAGGGAAGGCCAGTGTAGGGAAGGCCAGAGTATGGCAGACCAGAGTAGGGCAGACCAGAGTAGGGCAGAGCAGTGTATGGCAGAGTAGCAGGAATGTCTTCAGAGAGGGCAGCCTGAAGGCTAGTATAAGGAAGGGTAGCAGGAAGACCTGTGTAAGGCAGAATACCAGGAAGAGCTGAATAAGGAAGGGCAGAATAAGGTAGAGCTGCATTAATTGGATAACCATAACGTGTGTAGTATGGTGAGAGCCGACCGTCTAATGTTGATAATAAACCATCCAGGTCATTGTCTGGGGCAGCCTCGGCAGCAGCAGCAGCAGCGTCATATGCTGCCTGGAATTCCAGTTTGGCATCAGCCACTTCCTTAGTATCCATGACAGGGGAAGGGGCACCCACAGGTACAATCACATCTGGTACAGCATCAGCAGCGGCGGCAGCAGCGGCGGTTTCATAAGCTGCTTTAAACTCTGCTTTGGCTTTCACCACTTCCTCTGTATCAGTCACCGGCTTGGGTGTCTCCAGAGGAAGGGTGGCGGCGCAGGCAGCGCCCACCAAAGCAACGAGAATCTGAGGACACAAACAGAAATCAAACAACTGATACACACACTTTATTCTAATTGGTTATGTTGATATTTAGTACATATAGACTATTTATACCGGTATAATGAATGTTATCTATATGTATATTAATGTAGTTTATAATATGACAGTTTTTCATCACTGTATATTTACTATTCAATTCAATGTTTTTGCTGACAAACACAACAAATGTCACAACTGACAACACACACTGACTTTGTTACTGATTGGTCGAGAAAAATTACTTGCAATTATACCAAAAGTACAAAGTATTTTTTTGACTCTCCACATTGAAGATATGAATCTGACAACATGACGAAAATCTCATAAATTATATTGTTCATTATGCCACTTATATATACATTTCATAAGATAATTTAATAGCATTTAGTTCTGCAGGTAAAAAATAGAAGATGTATGTTCTATATGTCTCCAACTATACTTTTATACATGAGTGAAATATATTCTGAAAGACGTCGTTGAAAATATAAGGTACTCAAATTTTCTCAATACACAGATATGATCCAATAACAACAAAATAGTTACTTCTCTTATATAGTTACTTCTCTTATATAGTTACTTTTCTTATATAGTTACTTCTCTTATATAGTTACTTCTCTTATATAGTTACATCTCTTATATAGTTACTTCTCTTATATAGTTACTTCTCTTATATAGTTACTTCTCTTATATAGTTACTTTTCTTATATAGTTACTTCTCTTATATAGTTACTTCTCTTATATATCAAGTTAGACTCACCAGCAGCTTCATGTCTGAATGGGAGTGTGTGCAGTGCAGGTGTGCTGTGATCTTCCTCACACTGAGCTTATATAGAGCACCAACAGACGCTGCTCTCCTGTATAATGTAGCCACACCCACTGGCATCCAACCACACCACGCCCTTTCAGTGTCATCCTCATAGTTTAGGACAAACAGGTACACGACTCACTTACCGTTTATTGCCTTAGGAATACCACACTTTGGACAATATACGAGGGATGTCATATTCAAGCCTTCCATTTTCATCATTCACTAGCTGCTCTATTGATAGTATGATAGAAATAATAGTTAATTAAAAGTAAAAATAATACTTTCTCAATTCAGGTTACGTCAAGGTTCTTTGTGTACAGTAACAGATAAAAGTTCTTAGTAACCCTTTTGAGACTGCATGGAACTCAAATGAAATTGGATATAAAAACAGCTGTAAACATCATGGCTTAAGTAATTCGTAAATTCATACACATCATTTCGAAATACTGGCTTAAATAATTCGTAGGTTCATACACATAATTTCAAAATACTAGCAGTGAATAATAAAAAAAAAACTTTCGAAAACGACTGTAGCGAAGGTTTATTAGTATGTTCATCTCTACATATAGATAGATGCTGGCCACACCCTCCTCCTCCTCAGTCCTCACACCCACAGTCCTTCCCCCTAGGGAGATGTAACCAAGGGCATTACCTGAACTATTAATAAGGAACGAGGAAGTATGGAAGAAGCGTCTTATGACCACTCCTCATCTTACTTTTTCTTCTATTATGATTATGCTAGCGGAAATTTGTAGAAAAGTTAAGGTAGTAAAACTGGAGTGCTTATTGCTTACTATACTCCATCTACCAAACAAATCCTCACTCGTATCTTAAAATATTTACTATGGTTTTTGGCATACGTAGTTTCTAATAATCAGTAGCCCTCTAATTTGACCACAAAAGATTATTTCCTTAACTAACTAAAATAAGTATAATGAGTAAGATATTGCTTAGTACACCTCCTATGTTAGTTACCTAAGAGAGAGAGAGAGAGAGAGAGAGAGAGAGAGAGAGAGAGAGAGAGAGAGAGAGAGAGAGAGAGAGAGAGAGAGACCTTCCCTGGGGCCTTGACAACAGCTACCCATCATACAAGGTTTTATGTTGGTTTGGTTTGGTTTGGTTTGGTTATCCCCTGAAGCAGCCACCACGACAGTCTTCACCCCGGGGCAAATGAAGTGACACATTAAGGGGGAAGTACAGTGTTGACGGCAAATCTGGAGCAACTGATTCCTCCAAACTATTCCAAGCAACAGGACGCCTTTATTTTTGTCCATCTGGTGTTGGCGGCAAATCTGGAGCAACTGATTTCTCCAAACTATTCCAAGCAACAGGACGCCTTTATTTTTGTCCATCTGGTCCTGTTTCCTGGCATATTTTGGAGGACTCAAGGCACTCCAATGTACCAAAAGTATACTCTCCCTTTAAGGACTGGATGCACTATGTGTGGAGAGATGTTGGAATATTTACAACAACTGCATGGATATTTAATATATTTTTTAGTTTATAGTAAGGTAAAAATCTACAAGTCTATGGTAAGACCGAATATGGAGTATGGGCATGACTCCTTATACGGAATAGCAGCATTATTATAGATGAAAATATGTTTAGATTTAAGGAATAGTAGCAGTAGATGAAAATAATGTGTTTAGATTTGAGAATAAAGTGCTGACAAGGATATTCTGAGGGTAAAGTGGCAGGACAGAGTTACAAGGAATATCACGAGGGTGCAACCAGACTATAAATATGTGAAATCGTCTCGTGGGCATGGTAGAGAAACTTGGGTAAGGACAATGAGGAGATATACAAAGACATCAGATTAGGAACTTCTTGTAAATCATCTTCAGTAATACGATACACAAGTCGAGTTTTGGTCTCAGCATATATAGATAGATAGAACTTGGAAACTGGACAGGGCAGGCTAGTTCATGAGCTAGGCTGGGTGGGACAGGGTGATCAGGTTGGGCTGGGTGGATCTGGGTGGATTTGGTTGGAACTGGGTGGACTTATTTGAGGAGGGGTGTGGCTATGGTGGACGAGGTAGGTAAGAAGGGTGTGTGTGTGTGTGTGTGTATGGGAGGGCCTGAGGGCAGTGGTGGTGATGGGTGGGGCTGGATGGAGTGACCTTGTACCTGTGGGTTGTGTGACAAAAAAAATATATTGCTCCTCTTCCTTACTTTTTCTCTACATTCCTGACACATGCACCATCTAACATCCTCAGTTCATACCTTCTTCATCTGATATTTTCACAACATATCACATCACAATATCACATGAATTGTTCTATACGTTACTAGCAGGTTGTTTACCATTGTTTACACTCCACGCTGCACTAGCTAAGAATGATCAGCTAGTTAAATAGGTAGAACAAAAATAACAAAAGACAAGGATATGCAGCAGCAATGTTTTTCCTCTCTTTGCTGGGGTGTAAAAATTAGAATGAAGCTACAACACGTTCATCACTGTCTGGACAAACAAGTACAGTCACGAGCACTAATAAATAAATATACAGTTTTGGTTGATTGAAGCTTTGATCAGTCCAATTCACCAACGAAGTAATTCTAATGGAGATCTAATTGTGCATTTATTTACTGTCTCTGGGTATTAGAAGTACACCTGGATACTTATGAGTACTTGTGACTGTACATAGCATCATCCCAGGACTGAAAGAGATAACACACAATATCCTCTGACTTTTCCCTTAAATTTTGTGTAACTCCATCATGTAAAGAGTCGTGAACTTTCCTTAGAGTTTATAGTTCCCCTATAGTAAGCCAGCAGCATCTGAGAATCTTAACATTGAATAATTTTCTATCTCGTGCCAAGGAGAGTGCCAAGGTAACCATGCATGTGGAACAATTTTTAGTTGTTTAGATTCAACCTTTTCGACGTACGAATGGACAGACGAACTAATCAATGGACACAAACGCCATATAGGTGGGACAGTGAGTTAGATGGTGTAGGTACTGTAGGAAGAGAGAGATGAGTAAATAAAGGTGTGTGTGGAGGAGAAAGAAAAATAGCCTACGGTATTGTATGTACATAGTGAGAGTGAGTGGTAGAGTTGGTGGAGGTTACAAGGAAGGCTTTTTGACCACACCCACCAACCATGCAGGGTATAGCCAGCCAGCATACTGATAGTCGTCTTCTCTTGCAGTTCTCCACCTCTCTCTCTCTCTCTCTCTCTCTCTCTCTCTCTCTCTCTCTGTTGTCTTCTATTGCTCTTCTCCACCTCTCTCTTTCTCTTTCTCTCTCTTTCTTTCTCTCTCTCTTTCTCTCTCTCTGTAGACTTCTCTTGCTCTTCTCCACCTCTCTCTCTCTCTCTCTCTCTCTCTCTCTCTCTCTCTCTCTCTCTCTCTCTCTTCGTATTGCCTGTAGTGATGTGGGCAATACTTTAATTAAGGGTTTTGGCGCCCCTTCAGCCCTAGTCGCTCCCTTTCAGTTCTTCTATACTGTCCCTCTTTTCTTTCTATTTCCATCCTGCTTGCTATCTCATCTCTATTATCACCTTTTTCTGGCGCCATATGACCTCGCTGTTACGGCACCTAATATCAATCAATCGTTCATCTCTCTATCACCCTCCTCCCTCCCTCATCTCTCTCTCTCTCTCCCTCCTCCCCCCCCTCTCTCTCTAAAAATAATTATCCTCACACATAATAAATTCAGGAAGCCTCTTTTATCTCTAGAAACCCTAGCTTGTAGTTTCCATGAAGTGTTATGTAATGTTGGTATGCTGTACAGTCGGCAGCATAAGTTCGCTTCATTTCCACCTGCGTATGTATTAGCTATAGTGATGTTGTAATACAATTTTAATACAGATATGATAGATATAGTTCTCATGTGGTAAATTACGTATGTTGTTGTTGGAATAAAAACGGATCCAGAATGCAACTATATATCTGGTCATATTAGCAATATTAAGTGCATGAGATGGACGCGAATTTACGCTGCTGACTGTACATGTGAAGGATAGTGGGATACCATAATAAATTGAAGACTGACTCGCGGTGGCCAGCCTGAACCAAAGCCGAGAGAGAGATATACAGTACTTTGGCCTGAACTTCTTATGTCCACTACCGTACACATTCCGTTGTTGTTCATATCTCTCGCTTCCCTAGTAACTGACTGGTTTTATGATTGATTTGCTGTATATATTTACCCATGACTTTGTTGTATATATTGTCCTGTACTCAGTTTTTACCCAATGGAGCCACGAAGCAGGGGTAACTCACCTACTAAGAGTTTGACAGCTTCCCTCTGTTCCTTAGATGATAAACTTTCCAAGGAATAGGTTAACTATCATCTTTTAATTTACTACAAGCAGCTATGCACTACTTAAAACAATAATATCATATGTGAACGTGAAAACAATCGATAGCAAATTATATATATATAAATTTTGTATATAAAACGAGAATTTATCGTTTGCATGTAAGAAAGTTTTCATTGGCATGGATTTTTTTTATCCGTGTCTTCTTTACCTTTACAATGAATGGAGGCACATAAAAAAATAAATAAAAAAATAAGCATCAATGTGCTATTAAATAACATAATGCTTCAGGATGTAGCTTAATTAACTGCAGACTTCTTCTAATGGCGGTAATCTGTTTCGTGACAAACGTTAGAAGAAACTATTTATTGTCTCTCCTTCAATAGTCAAGTCAGGATGGACAGAGATGCTGGTGCAGAAAAGAAACTACAAAACTCTTAAACTTGAGAGAGAGAGAGAGAGAGAGAGAGAGAGAGAGAGAGAGAGAGACTACAAAGCTCTCAAACTTGACACACACACACACACACACAGAGAGAGAGAGAGAGAGAGAGAGAAGGACACAAGTGAAGAGGATGGGAAGGAAGTGAACAGTTTTGTCAAGGTCGACCACACCCTAACCTGCTCAACTCTCTCTCTCTCTCTCTCTCTCTCTCTCTTTCTTGACATGACAAAAGTGGTGTGTGTCGTTGTCTCGTCCAATGATCTGATATAACTTGTGAAACATAATAAAAAAAAAACACTACTATAACGTCCATGCCTATAATAGTAGGCCTATGGTTAGCTCTTTATCATGTGTTTCCACCAAATTTAACGATGTCTTTTAATAGTACACATAATGATCACTTATGAGATAATAGGAACAAAGTTATAACTCTATTTTCCAACTTCCAATTACCAAGGGTTAGCCAGAAATCAAGTCTCTTATGACATACATATAAATCCTTCAGTATCCCCTAACACTCACCAATGTTGTCCGGATTCTATCATGAACCAACCATAAGGAGGAGAGGTAGAGCCACGTGACCTTGACTTGGGAAAGACAGTAAACAGAGTACTATTGGTCACAAGAATTCGTTGTTTTCGATGATTTACAACATTACGAAAATGTAAGTAACTGTTTTTCATTATAGGTTGGTTGGTCCTTCACCATTTCCAATAATTATCTATTATTATACATGGCCTCACAGTCCTCACTAGCGATTGTAATATATGTAAATCAAAACGTGAACACCTGTGTTTATCTGCACCTTCCACACTCTATTAAAACCTCTGGGATTAAGTAATACAAGGAAAATAAGTTAGATAGAAGATGGAGCAGCCGTAAGTGGGGCAGTAGGTGGGACAGTGACAAGGACAGCAGGTATATTACGTGGAGCATTAATGAAACAGTAGGTGAAACGTGACATAGGACAGTAAGTGGAACATTATAAAGAAGTAATAGCTGGGAAAGTAGGTTGGACAATAAATGGATCAGTAGGTGGATCAGAGGAAGAGATGGTGAATGAGAAAGTAAATATATACATGGAAGAGTGGGCGGGACAGTAGGCGGGAGAGTAGATGGAAAAACAAATGCAATAGCTCGTCCATGAAACAGCAGGTGGTACACAGTAGGTGGATGAGTCAGCAGGTGGTATACAGTAGGTGAAACAGTAGGTGGAACACTGGATGAGTCAGCAGGTGGTATACAGTAGGTGAAACAGTAGGTGGAACACTGGATGAGTCAGCAGGTGGTATACAGTAGGTGGAACAGTAGGTGGAGCACTGGATGAGTCAGCAGGTGGTATACAGTAGGTGAAACAGTAGGTGGGTGAGGCAACAGTGAGTAGGAAGGATAGCAGTGAGTGTGGGAACTAGTATCCTAAACCATTCTCACACCAAGTTCACTCCCTTCACAACCATTCCTTCATTCCTCAACCCATCGCTTCGTCCATCACAACTTTCCTCAATCTTATACCCAATTTGTCCTTCATATCATCATTTACAAACGAGATAACTTACATTTCCACCAGCGACGATATATAAATTGAAAGATTGAGACGTAAGGATGCTCGTGGGGGCTGTAATTTAGCCTGGAAGTTTAATATTGAGCGAAGTATTATGAAAATGAACGAGTGAGTGAGCAAGGGAGGGTTGAGTCAGTGAGTGCTTCTGTAGTGTCCTGTATGGTGATGCTGTTGTGGTCTTTCCTTCTCCTCTCCTTAGAACTCCTCCCTCCCTTCCTCCCTCCTTCCTATATAGAGTGTTTTTATTTTCCTTTATCTTCTTCCTTCCTGCACCCACTATCCTGATTTTTCCTTCACTCGTTATCCTACTAGGCCTATACTTTTCTACTTTATTTGCCTACTCCACCTACTTTCTACTTTTTTTTGCCTACTTCTTTGTGCACTCTATATTATTATCTTTCCTTTGATTTTTACTGTCTCATCACTTTTCTCCCTTCTCTCCACCTTCTTTCTCCATTCCCTCCACTCTCACTCACTCTCATTCACTCTCACTCACTCTCACTCACTCTTCCCAACATAAAAAAAAGTCTACAACCCAAACCCTTCCCACTACCAAGTATCCCCCTCCCTCGATCAGCCTCACTTCTCACCTTAATCCTGGTCTTGTGTTACACACTCACCCCAGACTCCGTCCACTCCTACCCCCCACCCTACCCCCTCCATCTAGGGCAGCCCGTCACTACAATAAACTTAAACCAATTAAAACAAGAACGGACAGATATAAAAATAGTCCTATTCCTACCATTACAAATATAATAAACAAGTAATCATCCACTCTATACATGTATCATTTTTGTATATATATTACACATCTCACTCTATTCATCCATTATGTCCATTGTATCAATTTATTAGGTATGTATATTTTCAGCCTCAGGGCTGCACTCTGTTCAATAAACCGTTTATTATTATTATTATTATTATTCTCACTCTCTCTCTCTCTCTCTCTCTCACACACACACACACTCTCATACACACACACACTCTCACGATCTCTCCCATACACAAATACACACACATATTCTCTCTCTCTCTCATACACACACACACTTTCACTCACTATCACTCATACACATACACACACTCTCTCTCTCTCTCTCTCTCATACACACACACACTCTCTCTCTCTCTCTCTCTCTCTCTCATACACACACACTCTCTCGTCCAACACTTTTTTCATTAGAGTTTCAATTACTGCGAGTACACAAACACAGTGGTGCCACATTTTGCCAACCCACCAGGCACTGTGCTCGTTACCAATGGAGGCAACTGTACCTGTGAGTAAGCGTTTGTAAATCTATCTGTGTGTGTGTGTGTGTGTGTGTTTTCATTCCGTAGAATATATATTGTATAAATAAAGTAGTATGTGTAAATTCCGTAGATTTTAATTATGATTTAGTCTCTATAATTACATTTAATATTGTCTTTAATAAGATTATACACTGTTTTAGTTGGTCGATTGAATTTTATAAGGTTACAACAACACATTTACGGTGATTTATAAATGAAAACAAAAAATATATATATATACTTATTCTTCCAATTTGTACCAAGAAACAGACCAGATATTTCCCCAAAGTATATAGCCTATAGTTGATTTCCTGTTATAGATTTAATTAATTAAGGATTCTGTTGCATTCACTTGAGTTTGTCGGAAAAATCCAAAGAGAGAGAGAGAGAGAGAGAGAGAGAGAGAGAGAGAGAGAGAGAGAGAGAGAGAGAGAGAGAGAGAGTGAGAGAGAGAGGTGGGAAAGAATGAAGAGAGAGAGGGGAAGAAAGAAAGGAATGAAGAGAGAAAGTGAAGGAAAGAAAGGAATAATGAGAGGGAAAGAAAGGAATGAAGAGAGAGAGAGAAGGAAAGAAAGAAATGAAGAGAGAGAGAGAGAGGGAAAGAAAGAAAAAAATGAAGAGAGAGAGAGAGGGGAAGAAAGAAAAAAATGAAGAGAGAGAGAGGGAAAGAAAGACAGGAATGAAAAGAGAGAGAGGGGAAGAAAGAAATGAATGAGGAGAGAGAGAGAGAGAGAGAGAGAGAGAGAGAGAGAGAGATAGAGAGAGAGAACACGACCCATATGATAATGATAGGCTTCGTCCGGTCAGTTTACTCTACTCGTGTGTGCAGTGGTCTTCCTGGTGTGTGTGAGAGAGAGAGAGATGGGACTCTATACTCTATAACACCTTCGTGACTGGACGTGAGAAGACTGATGTTGTTATGTAACGTACATCTTGAATCACGTACCGGTATTGGTAATATGATAATGATAATTTTATAACGTGGAATGTAAACACAAACCGGTTTGTACTAAACATATATAATATACCTTTGGCCTGAAAAGCATAGACGATATGTTGCCAGTGAAGATAAACAACCCTTATGTTTATCCTCTACTGTATATTCTACCACATTGAGTCGAAAGAGTAATATATGTATTATAAACATATTTCTTACTATCATCTTAGCTGTTTTTTTCGATACGTTTATCATACAAAGTTCTAACACACATTTTGAGGAGTGAGTGAAACATACGTACATACATGTGATATGAATGGCTCAGTAGGAGGAAATAAAATATAGTTGATAAATAACATAATTATTATAACAACAGGTTTTTGCACTATCGACTCAATCTATAAAGCGTTCTATTGTTGTCTTTTGAATTCCTCTGCATTCCTGCGTGGAAGAATCTCAGAGGGGGACGGAGGGGAGGAAGGGAAGTGAGGGTTGGAGGAAGTAGGGAGGAGAAGGAGAGGGGTACATGGGAGAGGGGTACTTGGGAGAGGGGTACTTGGGAGAGGGGTAGATGGGAGAGGGATACATTGGAGAGGGCTACATGGGAGAGGGGTAGATGGGAGAGGGGTACTTGGGAGAGGGGTAGGTGGGAGAGGGGTAGATGGGAGAGGGGTAGATGGGAGAAGGGTACTTGAGAGAGAGAGAGAGAGAGAGAGAGAGAGAGAGAGAGAGAGAGAATGTCAGCAGCGATGGAGGCAGGTGAAAGAAAAATGGGAGGGACAGAAGGAAACAAAAGAGGGAGATGGAAGGAAGGACAGAAGGGGAGGGGAGTAGGGAAGAACGGAGCATATTATACACTACAGGACACACACACGGGTAGAGGCATAGGGGAAGAATGGTAGGTAATATTGACACACCAACAGAGAGAGAGAGAGAGAGAGAGAGAGAGAGAGAGAGAGAGAGAGAGAAGTGGCGGGAAAACGATGGAAGTTGAGGTCGTAGAATCTTCAGTTTTCATCTTTAACACTTTAACACCTCCAAACTATTCTATACAAAACACAGACCAGGATATACGGTACAGTTGCCAGCACTTATAACTTGTACATACATTCAGTGTTGTCAGTCCTGTACTCCTGTACCAGTTATAAGTGCAGGCAATTGTACATGTAAAGTGTGAATGGTACTATTCTGATTAAAGATTTTCTGGTCTAACCTGGAAGCATCAGTAATTTTCCTATTCAGTCACAGCAGATTTCTACGACGTGTTTAATAAGATTTCTTCAAAAATTAGGGGATCGATTTAATTTTTACGACGTGTTTAATAAGATTTCTTTGCAAATTGGGAGATCGATTTAATTTTCACTGACTATGGCATGGAGTAGTGGAGGTGGAGGTGGAGGTGAAAAGGAGAGTAGGGAATAATAATAATAATAATAATAATAATAATAATAATAATAATAATAATAATAATAATAATAATAATAATAATAATAATAATAATAATAATAGTAATAATATTAATAATAATAGTAATAATATTAATGATAATAATAATAATAATAATAATAATAATAATAATAATAATAATAATAATAATAATAATAATAATAATAATAATAATAATAATAATAATAATAATAATAATAATAATAATAATAATAATAATAATAATAATAATAATAATAATAATAATAATATAATTTCTAATACTAATAATTTTCCCCACCCAGATAAAAATCATTCTTATAAATGTTAATCTTGGTACAATGTATATATCTGATAATATATAAAGTGTATATAAAAAAAATAATTAACACTTACCATTTACATACAAACACAAATAAGGAATAATTGCATATTCATTATCAAAATATTAGAAATTAAGAAAATAAATTATCATATATTTTCTTATCTTTTCTATACAGTACAAATTATTTCGAAACTTCAACAAGACCTGGATACATAAATTAATAATACATAAATAATATACATAATAATATACATAAATAATACATAAATAATATATATTATTTTGGATTGCGAGTGTACAGTACATTGACATATATATAGTAACGTACAATATTATTTGTTTAAGGAGATTATTATGGGAAGGCTATTGATTCCTCCAAACTATGCCAGGAAACAGAACTCCTCCATATGGAATTATACAGGGGATGTGTTGTGTTTTTTAGCTGGGTTTGGAGGCCTTCATGGACTCCAAATTGACCACAAAAGGTTGCTTAAAGAGAGTAAAGAGACTAAATGAGTGAGAGAAGGAGGGAAAGAAAGAGGAAGAAGTAAAGAGGCTGTGAGTGAGTGAGAGAAGGAGGGAAAGAAAGAGGAGGGAGTAAAGAGGCTGAGTGAGAGAAGGAGGGAAAGAAAGTGGAAGAAGTAAGGAGGCTGAGTGAGTGAGTGAAGGAGGGAAAGAAAGAGGTGGAAGTAAAGAGGCTGAGTGAGAGAAGGAGGGAAAGAAAGAGGAAGAAGTAAAGAGACTGAGTGAGAGAAGGAGGGAAGGGAAAGTGAAAAGGAAGGAAGGAAGGAAGGAAGGAAGGAAGGTTAGGGTAGGGGGAATGAAAGAAGGGAGAAGGGGGTGTGGTGATAAAGTATCTATGGGGGAAGGAGGGAATAGGGCATGGAGGGGTAAGAAGGGAAGGAAGAAGAGGGATGGGGGTATGGAACGGGAGCGGGGTAGAGAAGGAGAAGGGGAGTGGGGGTATAAACGGGAGGGGGAGTGGGGTAGATACAGTAGGGGGTTGGGGGTAGAGACAGTAGGGGATTGGGGGTAGAGAAACGGACGGGGTTGTGGTATGGAACGGGAGGGGGTAGATACGTTATGGGGTTGGGGGTAGAACAGGAGGGAAGTGGGGTAGAGACAATAAGGGGTTGCGGGTAGAGACGAGAGTGGAGGGGTGGGGGGGGGGTTGGTGGGAAAGAGAGTTGTGTAGGGGGGCGGAGCGAGACAGGTGGGAGAAGGGAAAGAAAAGAAGCCGTGAGCGGGAGAGAGAGGGGAGGGTGGTTGACTGCCTCTCACATACCGTTCACACGCACACTCATACACACACACACACACACACACAGGAGTGCACAGGTTGGTCACATCGTTTTCAGTCAGTCAGTCTCTGCCCTGACACCGTTCATGTTACACAATCCTTACTCACTCACTCACTCATACACACATACACACACTCACTCACTCCAGGTCATAACACACACACTGTTACACACTCACATACTTACAAACCTCAACACTGAAGCACACTATTTTCGAGAAAGCTATATTTAAACGCTGGTGAAACAAGAAACTGTGTATAAAGTGACGAAACCAAAATGGTAATGTGTCCTGTACAAACAGAGTGAAGCAATTATAGTGTATGATTTTATTGAGATTGACAAGGCCTCATCAATAATTAAGGTACCAGCCTAGACAGACAAGTGTTGATTTACATAAAGTTACCACAGAAATCACACACATCTGATTCAAGCAAGCCAAGGGTCTGGTTAAACATCAAGTATACAATTCCTACATCGACTGTCACGAGTGGAACAGTTGCTGGAGAAAGTGATTGTCGAGTTAAAGGAGGTCTACGTGTATCTTTGTCAATTCAATCAGTGGAAATAAGAAGAGAGTGAATTTGAAGGTTCTCTCGTCTTCCTCTGCATAGTGTCACAGGCGAAGGACGAGCTCGTTGGAGTCTGACCTACATATAATCAGAAGAGAAAGGACCTGCATATAAACAGGAGAGAAAGGACCTACTGTACATATATAATCAGAAGGGAAAGCAACAACACCCCAGGATGCTGTCTGTGATGAGAATGATTCAGGAAGGTCACTTGGAGGAGGACGAAGATGAGAAAGAAGATGATGATGATGAAGAGGAGGAGGGAGGGCAGGCACTAGGAGGTGGCACTCACTCATTGTCAAAGGCCGAACTCAGGAAGGTAAGAACTCAGTCAGGCAACGCTATCACTTCTGGGGGAAGGTTACTATACCATGTGAAATAATCTGATGTTATCCAAAGACAAATAAGTAAGTAAGATGTTGTTGGAGTCTTAAAGGTGATGGTTATAATGTCTTGGGCGATGCAGTGTGTTTCAGTGATAAATAAATGTAATCAAATCGCCTGGTGTTAGCAAGAGTAAAATATATAAGCAGTGTTAGAAAAAATAAAATATATGAACGTTACCCCTTGATAAGAATACATAAATAACAACATGCTGATGATCTGTTTCTCGGTATACATATTGGAGGAATCAGTAGTCTCCAATTCATTGACAATAAAATAAAGGGAGAGTGTCTTATGGTAACACATGATTCCTCCAAAGTCTGCCAGGGAACAGGACCAGATTGATAAGTATTAGAATTGGTTGCTTCAGATTTCTCCTGACCATGCCACGAAACAAACTCCTTCCATATACAGTAGATGTGTGTGTGTTTCGTGGCTGTATTTGAAGGACTCATTTATCTCCAATTTTTTTACTACATCACAGGGGGCCACTTAACGATAATAATGATACCCTGTTGTTGGATATAGTTTGGAGGAATCATAATCTCCAAAACTAACCCCCCCCCCCCTCCTGGTAAAAAACTAACCCCTTACTGACTCCCCCCCCCCTTCTGTTCCCCTACAGAGTAACAAACCCATCATGGAGAAGAGACGCAGAGCTCGTATCAACACTTGTCTCAATGAACTGAAATCTCTCATTCTGGACGCTATGAGGAAAGATGTGAGTACCTCCTTCACTCACCTTATATATATATACAGATATACATACACACATACACATACTTACACATATACACACATATATATATACTGTATATACATACACATATATTTACATACTTACACATACATAATTATATACATACATATACACATACATAAATACATATATATATATATATATATATATATATATATATATATATATATATATATATATATATATATATATATATATATATATATATATATATATTACCTACCTACATACACATATATACATACACATACATACACATATATACATATACACACCAGCATAATATTCATCACGTGTATTGTTTATCTTATGATTTACTAATAAGTTATTTTTTATTGTACTAAAGTGTTTATCGAGTGATAATTTTATTCCTCTATGTTTGTGTCATATTCTTAATCAATGCTATTTCTCTCTCTCTCTCTCTCTTCTTTCTTTCTCTCTCTCTCTCTCCTCTCTCTCTCTCTCTCTCTCCTTCAACCTCTCCCCACGGTGTGACCCCCTCCCACGTCCCTTCCTTCACCTTACTTCCTCCTCCTCCAGACATTGCCTACACTCCTCTCTCTCTCTCTCTCTCTCTCTCTCTCTCTCTCTCTCTCTGTTGCAAAAGACAAGGGTGGTCTCTCTCTCTCTCTCTCTCTCTCTCTCTCTCTCTCTCTCTCTCTCTCTCTCTCTCTCACCTCGTGTGGACTGGGAGGGAGGTAGGATGAGAAAGAGAGAAAAGGCAGGAATCAAATAGAAGTAGAGAGAGAGTAAATAAATAATAATAATAAAATAATAATAAAAATAATAATAAATAGTTTATTTCCACCAATGGTGGTTATTTTTCATATATGTTATATTCTTGGTATAGAGAGAGAGAGAGAGAGAGAGAGAGAGAGAGAGAGAGAGAGAGAGAGAGAGAGAAAAGCAGGAAGAGAGAGAAAGATAGAGAGAGAAAAAAAGGGGGGAGAGGGAAGGAGTGGTGGAGTGTCTGGTAAGAGAGAGAGAGAGAGAGAGAGAGAGAGAGAGAGAGAGAGAGAAAGATAGAGAGAGAGAGAGAGGAGTTGAACAGGTGAGTGGTAGTGGTGGTGGTAATGTCCTTGTGACTCCTCAGTGCCCCCGTGGGAACTGTGGCTCCTGGGTCGAATTCCCCTTTACACCACCACCAGGCTCCCCCCCCCTCTCTATCTCTATCTCTATTTTCTTTTTTTGTTTTCTCTCTCTCACAAGGCACCCAATCTCTTTTTCTTCTTTCTTTATCTTTTCTCTCTTTTTTTTTCTCTCTCTCAAGGCACCCCACCTCTTTTTATTTATTTTTCTCTCTCTCTCTCTTTCTCTCTCTCCTCTCTCTCTTTCCAGCACCCCATCTACACCCCAACCCCACTAATCTCTATCTCTCTCTCTCTCTCTCTAAAACTGTCAATCTTTATTTTTCTTTTTCAGTTTTCTATCTAATTTATATTTATCTATCTATCTTTCCATTTATTCTCTCAACATTTCTCTTACTAACTACTATCTGTCTCTTTGTAATTATATTTTTGTATTATCTCTTTCTTTATTTTCGTATTATCTCTCTTTCTTTATTTTCGTATTATCTCTCTTTCTTTATTTTAGTATTATCTCTCTTTCTTTATTTTAGTATCATCTCTCTTTTTTTATTTTAGTATTATCTCTCTTTCTTTATTTTTCTAATATCCCTTTCTTAGTATTGCACTGACTCTCTCACTCCCTCTCTCTATATGTCACTCTTCGTGGTACTCACTTCTCTCTCTCTCTCTCTCTCTCTCTCTATCTCTCTCTCTCTCTCTATCTCTCTCTCTCTTGTTACCTACCCACTTCCCTTTCTCTCTCTCTCTCTCTCTCATTCTCTCTCTATTCTTATTACCCACTTTCCTTCTCTTCCTTTCCTTCTTCTTTTCTCCATCCTCTCTCGTCCCCCCTTCTCCCCACCACTTCTTCTCCTTTCCCCCCCACCCACCCCCCACACCAACACCACCACCACCTGCCCCACACCAAAGACAGGTGGTGGTGTATGGTGCATGGTGTATGGTGTATAACCGGTGTATCCATGGGTAAACACCACACAAGGCACGCATTCCCAACATTCCAACCCCCACCCTGCTGATATTCCCACCCTCCGCATTCCTCCCTATTCAATCAGAGGCAGGTGTGATGCTGGTGGGAAGAGAGAGAGAGAGAGAGAGAGAGAGAGAGAGAGAGAGAGAGAGAGAGAGAGAGAGAGAGAGCGTGTGTGTGTGTATGATAGAGAGAGAGTGTGTGTGCGTGTGTGTGTGCGTGAGAGAAATAAATCTGAGAGAGTGTGTGTGTGAGAGAGAGAGTGTGTGTGTGTGTGTGTGCGTGTGTGTGTGTGCGTGTGTGTGTGTGTGTGTGTGTGTGTGTGTGTGAGTGTGTGTGTGTGTGTGTGTGTGTGTGCGAATGAGAAAGAGAGAGAAAAATAATCTGTGATATTTTGTATACTCGTCAACAAATTGTCATTCAATATTATTTTTCACAACCCACCAATACATTTTAAATACATGTTAAGTATATTATGATTCACTGGATGCTGTACTCTTAAAGCACAGACAAACAGTATACTAGACAAAACAATATAAAGTGAAGAACTACACGTGTGATTACTGTTCCTCTGAGAATCACCAAGCAAGTTCTTCTCTTTTCTTTCCACAAACGATTATTATAATTATTATTATTATTATTATTATTATTATTATTATTATCATTATTATTATTATTATTATTATTATTATTATTATTATAATTATTATTATTTCTATGGGACTATGGTATATGGGTTAGGATGGTTGTGTGTGTATGTGTGTCGGGGGGGAGGGGGGGGGGGGAGGGGGTAAAAGTGGCGTGTGTACCTTCTTTTGTTAAATTCAAAAGAAGAAAAGCTTCACTATACCTCCCTTTTCATTCCCTTCCCTTTCTGCCTTTCTTTTCATTCATTCATTCAACCCTCTCCTCCTCCCTTCCTTCCTTCTTATTCTTTCACCACTCCCTCTCCCTCCCTTACTTTCCCTCTCTCCTCCTCCTCCCTTCCTTCCTTCCTTCTTATTCTCCCTCCCTTTCTTTCCCTCTCTCCTCCTCCTCCCTTCCTTCCTTCTTATTCTTTCACCACTCCCTCTCCCTCCCTTTCTTTCCCTCTCTCCTCCTCCCTTCCTCCCTTCATTCTCATTCTTTCACCACTACGATCGATAGAATCCTTCAAACTATTCCAAGCAACAGAACACCACTAGTTTTGTTCATCTGGTCCTGTTTCCTGGCATACTTTTGAGGAATCAAGGCACTCCAATGTAACAAAATAGAATTACCCCATTAATGATGATGATAATAATTATGATGACTACTACAACAACAACAACAACAACAACAACAACAACAACAACTACTACTACTACTACTACTACTACAACAGCAACTACTACTACTACTACTACTATTACTCCTCCTCCTCCTCCTCCTCCTCCTCCTACTACTACTACTACTTCACCTCAAACATTACTATACTTACGAGTGGTTTCAACAGATGAGTAACAAAACTAACAATGAAATCTCTCCTCTTTTCCTTCCTTTCCTTCAGACACTTTACCCACCGACCTGGTTTCTCTCTGTCACTCCCCTCCACTTCCTCTACATCTGGCTTCCTTCCTTCCTTCATCCCTCCTTCCGTTCTCTCTCTCGCTCTCTCTCACACATTACGTAGCCTATACCTAACGCTCTCTCTCTCACACACTCTCTCTCTCTCTCTTATTTAGTATCACACACACACACACACATACACACATTACGTAGCCTATACCTAAACTCTCTACAAATACAACAATGACTCCGGTAAACAGGTGTACCCGTTGGAAAAGAAAATAACAAAAGTCATAACATATCTTGTCTGCTAATTGGTGATCTATTTATTCCTACAAACAAGGCTACAAATCTAAACAAACTCATTCTCGTATAGTGAGGTACTCGTTTGTCTGTTTTTCAAGCATAGTTTATTGGAATCAGTATAGCCTTCGATTTGCTAGATAAGAAATGACCTCCCTTAAAAAAAAAAAAAAAAAAAAAAAAAAAAAATTGCAGCCATGGTACAATATTTTTTTTTTTTTTTTTTTTTTTTTTTTTTTTTTTTTTTATAAAGGACCCTGTGATGTAGTCATGCAGAAAATTGGCATACTTAGGAGGAATCAACAAGCCTCCAATTTTCATACACGATCACAGGGTCCTTGTCTTGTGTTGGTAAATCTGGAGCAACTGAATCCTCCAAAATATTCCAAGCAACTATTATTTTTGCTCTTCTGGTCCTGTTTCCTAGCATACTTTGAAGGAATCACGACACTCCAATGTAACAAAAAAGAATTATCACTTTAATTAAGTATTTTATCATAATGGTAGCAGTAAGTAAGCATCCAGGCCTGTACTTTCAAGATGTATGTGTGTGTAGTAGTAATTTGATTCTCATGGGTTCTGTCTACTTATACGTATAGTTAGTCGCATGCCTCTTGATTGACGCTAGGGCACAATTAATTAAAAAAAAAAAAAAAAAAAAACTTGCATAATTTTGATCCTCACATTATTGGTTGGTCCAGTGGTAATATTGATACGAACAAAATAATCGAACACCACATACATACACACACACACACACACAACGTCATCATTTGCCTTTTCTTTCCCTTTGACTGGTGTGGTCGCCTTTCCCCTACACGACTTACAGTACACCATGCATTATATTTCATTATTTTCTTTCCGCCTAAGCATACTCGCTCCCCTACCCTACATCTTTCTCTCTCTCTCCCTGCCTTCCCCTCTCTCTCTCTCCCTGCCTTCCTCTCTCTCTCCCTGCCTTCCTCTCTCTCCCTGCCTTCCTCTCTCTCTCCCTGCCTTCCTCTCTCTCTCTCTCTCCCTGCATTTCTCTCTCTCTCTCCCTGCCTTCCTCTCTTCTTTCCTCATGGCGGGAACAAGGTTTAAATCTTGGGCGGGAAGAGGGACGAAGAGATGGCGTGAATGAGTGAGCAGGTGGCGAGAGAGAGAGAGAGAGAGAGGGGGGGGAAAGAGAGAGAGAGAGAGAAAGGAAAGATTGGAGGGAGGGAGGAAGAAAGAGGAGGGAGGGATGGGGTAGTGGAGAGGAGGGGAGGGGGAAGGGTATCACGTGAGAAGATTCCCACACTCTGTTACGTGTTGGTTGGTCACTCTTATATCCCCCTCCTCCTTCCTTCCCCCCTCCCTTCCTCCCTCCATTCTTTCCTTCCTCCTTCCTTTCTCTCTCTCTCTCTCTCTCTCTCTCTCTGCATTCTTACTCTTTCATTCCTTTACTCCTATTTTTTTTTAATTCTTACATCTGTTCTTCCCTCCTCCCTCTATTTCCTTTTTCCCTTTTTCTCACTTATATTTCTTCCACTTTTCCCTTTCCTCTGTCTTTCTAACTCCTTTCTCTTCCCCTTCTTTCCTCACTCCTTTCCTTTATTTTTTCCTCCCTTCCTCATTCTCTTTTCTTTTCCCTTCCCCTCTTCTTTTCACTCTCATCCTTCTCTCTCTGTCTTAAAAAAATACAATCCTCTTTCTACTCACTCTCTTTTCTTCCTTCTATATTATCCTTCTACCTTTTATATTCTCTACACACACACACCTTTCCTTTATTCCTTCCCCTTTTCCTTCCTTCCTTCATTCATTCCTGTCTTTTCTTTTCTTTTATTTTAACCTTCTTGTTTCTTTCCAATTATTTCATTCATCATTTACACTTTATAATTATTATATCTTTGCTTGCTATATATGTTTCTCTTGTCATATACGTTTCACTCTGTTCGTTTTTTGTTTCCTACCTCCCTCCCCCACTCTCTCTCTCTCACACACTCTCTCTCTCTCTCTCTCTCACTGCAAACCACACCTGCTCTCTTACGCTGCACCTTCCCACGCCTCTCTCTCTCTCTCTCTCTCTCTCTCTCTCTCTCTCTCCTAGACATTCCATTCTCACTACGTTATTATACAAGGCATCTGTCTCTACCTCTCTCTCTCTCTCTCTCTCTCTCTCTCTCTCTCTCTCTTATTCTGTGTTCGTGTTTCCTGTTCTTTCTTTTATTCTTTTGAGTCTCGTTTGCTCTCTCTCTCTCTCTCTCTCTCTCTCTCTCTCTCTCTCTCTCTCTCTCTCTCTCTCTTAAATCGAATAATGATACGAGCAGCAGTTGTCCTGGGCCATGGTAAAGGGCTTCATGATGCCTATGTCCAGTGTCGGATCATATATAAACAAAAAAAATTCTCATTCCTACATAATGGAAATCAAGGTCCAGACAAGTTAGATATTGTTTTCATTCAAAAGTGAACAACATAGGGCAGCTGGCATCTTGAATTACATTGTATCTGGAGGTATTGTACACTAATGATATGTAGTGAATTACGATCAACTCACAGTTAATTAAAAATGATCAACGTTTAGTACCGGTATATCAAACACGTCGCTATGAAAAATAGAGATAAGTGTGAAGTATTTACAATTGTAACTTAGTAACCACAAAATGATCTAATCTTTCCCCTTCTCTTTTCCCACCAGCCTTCCCGTCACAGTAAACTGGAGAAGGCAGACATACTGGAGATGACAGTCAAACACTTACAGGCGGTACAGCGACAACAGTTGGCTCTAGCAGTGGCCCATGACCCTACTGTCCTCACCAAGTTCCGTACAGGATTCACCGAATGTGCTCAGGAGGTTACTAGGTGAGGCCAGGGTTCATGTAGATAAGGGTTAGCCAAGACAAGAACGAGTTTAAGACACCTCTGCGCACCCCATCACAGTCGCCCAAATCCCTGAACCCTGGGTGAGGCAAGCTTGGGGCAGGTTGAGGGTAGACAAGGAAAGGCAATGTGTTGTAAGTAGGTAACCAGGATCAGACATAAGGAGACAGGGAAGATGACAGGGCAAAATATGAATACAATAGACTGTGGTAAACTGAGATAAACATAGAATGAGAAGAAGACTGGAAGAGTGAGACTAGCAGCAAGTAGAACAGGGAAGGCTGCGGGAGTCGGGTTGAAAAAGGAAGAAGCAGCTTAATGGCAGTTTTAAAAAAATATGCAGCAAAAGTTAACTAAGATTATTTTGTTCTGTAGTGAACCATAAAAAATGTCCTTTTACTGCCAGTTCAACAAGAAAATGTTCTAAATTTGTCTATACATTGTTTCCTGTACAGTATAGTACAAAGTAATTACTGTACAATGTTAGTCATATATGCAAAGGTACAGTACATAAATACTAATTGGATCCTTATGTTTCAGATATGTCTCAAGGATCGAGGGTGTTGAAGGTGGAGTACGACAAAGATTACTACAACATTTGGGTCAGTGTGTGACAGGTCTGTCCACCATGTCTCCCGTGTCCTTCACAGCCATGGCGGGACTACCATTACCTGTGCCTCCTCCACCTCCTCCTGCCCCGCCTGCCCCACCACATATGTCCTCAGGAGACGTCAACAATAACCAGGCTCGACTGTTGGTGGCAGCCAGACTAGCAGCAGCAGGAGATGCAGCAGGAGCAGCACTCCTGCTGCATGGAGGTCTCTCCCTTTTGTCTCAAGGCAACCCTCCCCCTCCCCAACCTCGTCCATCTGCCCCACACTCTCCTCCACCACTCTCTAAGCCACCTCCTCCTCCACCTCCTCCTTCAGACATTAGTTTGAAGGTAGGAACTTCGTTGCCAGGAGAGAGGCCATCTCGTCCATCAGCCTTCACAGCTGTCAGACGCTCGTCTTCTCCGTCTAGATTTCCACTTGAGTCATGTCCTCGTCCTCCTGACACCAGGCCTGCCCCTGCCCCTGGCCCTGTCCCTGTCCCTGTCCCTGCTCCAGGACGGCAAGTAGTGGCGCCTGCCCCCCGCAGACTCCTGGGTCCTGAGACACTAGTGAGGGCCCAGGTGGCACTCAGACCCCTCACTCTCACCCGTCCACGCTCACCTCCTCGCCATCCTCCTGCCCAAACCCACACCACTCACTCCACTCGTACCACTCCCTCTAACCTCAGTACTGGCATGCACCCTCATGCTGTTCCAACCACCACCTCACACAACCCGTCCTTCAGTGATGCTGCCATTCCACAGTCCTCCCTTCCACACACTCTTACCACACACCAGTCCACCACCCCTCACACATCCCTGGCCTCTAACCCTACTCATCTCCCACGCAACCCAACAACCCCCACCACATCCCTGACCACCCATCACCTCCACTCCCCTTCCACTACCACAACCTCATCCATAGCCTCTCACCCCACCCACCACCTCCCTCACACCTCACACAAACGACCCCTAGAAAATTCTCAAATAACTAGACCAAACAAAGTCATGAAAGTGGATTGTTCTACCTCCACTTCTCCTCCCCCTACTCTCCCATCCCTCCCTCCATCCATCACTTTACGATTTAGTCATCTTAGTAATTCCAAGAGTAGTTTTGTCCCTCCATCTCCTGTTGCCTCTTCCTGTAATCTCCCTCCTTCCTCTTCTTCGTCTTCCTTCTCTCCTCTTTCTTCCACCACACTGTCCCCTTCCATAACAATTCATTTGACTCCTCCTGACTCCTCTCGTGGCACCTCCTCCTCCTGCTCTTCCCCCCCTCCTTCCATTCCTTCCTCACACCTCACCCCTCCTTCCTCACATATCACCCCTCCCTCCTCACACCTCACTCCTCCATCTTCACACCTCACACCACCTCATCCATTACATCTCACCCCTCCCTCACATCACATATCACCCCCGTCCACTCATCTCACCCCTCCCTCAACTCACCTCACGCCTCCCTCACTTACTTCTCCACACTCACCTTCCAAAAGAGATATGAAAAGTGAAGACGAGAGTTCCTCCTCACCTGCCCCTCACTCTTCAACCTCAGAACATGAAGAGAAAGATATGTGGCGTCCCTGGTGATTTTATACACGACCTCACTTCATGTCCCTTGCATGGCCCTGAAATGGGACACACTTATTTAAATGAAGCAATATGTTCTATCGACCTAAACCTGCTGTTGTTGTTGTCTATCCATGGAACACCGCCACTGAAAAATAATGATTATATCTTAACTTGCTACTCAACAAATAAATAAACTCTGCACTTAATGACGGTCTACTGTAGTTACTTATTATAAAGACCCTACCAATGGAGGAGATTGAACCTACATCAACTCCATCTTCTGTATCTAAGCATTGCCACTCTCCTTCTGAATGCAGGGTCTAGTACCTTATTGTGAAGACCCTACCAATGGAGGAGATTGAACCTACATCAACTCCATCTCCTGTATCTAAGCATTGTCACTCTCCTTGTCAAAGATCCACTGAAATTGTACTTATGAGAAGTCACATCGTCTGGTATTTATTATTTGCAGGGAAAGTATAAGCCGTCAGTCAACCATTATGTAAAGATTTAAAGACAGTCTGAGAGAGGGTGTAATGCCTGTATGTAAGTACGTTCTTAATTCCTGTTAAACAGAAGATAAGTATAGGGTAATGAGGAATACATGACACAGAGGTGACTAAATCTTTTTATCGTTCTTCTTGTCCAGCTAACCCAAAGGCATCATATTAAATAAATCCTTCTATTAAGATGTATTTATGAAATGGCTACATCTCGTTGTTGTAATGTAAAATTCCCTGTCTGGCTTGTGTGTGATAACCGGCTTGTTTGTTTAATATTAACTCTACCTCAGACGAATATAATTATTGTGTGTTAATTTATTGTAAGCTATAATAGTGACTCTTTTCAATGGAGCCACGTTTGGAGGAATTGTTAACTTCCAATTCACCAGCTGGTTTTTACTCCCCTTAAGGGCCCTGTGATTGTGTATAAAAATATGGAGGCTTCTGATTCCACCTAAACATGCCACGAAACAAGCTCCTTCCCTATAGGTGGTGTTTCGTGGCCATATTTGAAGGACTCATTTACCTCCAATTTTCTGACTACGACACAGGGTCCCTTAAACGAACGTCTCATCCCTAGACATGTAAATTGATACGTGCACAGAACAGGTTGGATTTGCCTTTTACTTGAAATGAACATAATTGTCTTGAAGTGTTGTGTATGGTGGTGGTGCTGTGGTCTCAGTTTGAATACCAGTTTTCAAAGGACTGAGCTGGAACTGGAATCTTGAGTTAGGTTACTAATTATAAGTTCATATTTTACAGACAGTGTCATAATGGTGTAGGTTTGTCTGGTACTAATTTATTAATACTGCATTGTTTTGCTTCATAATATACTACTGAGATATTTTGATGTCTTTGCAGCATAATTTTCTGTGGATTCTTCCTTCCCATCTTTGATTCAGCCATTTTATCTACCAAAATAAAGTCTGTAATATTGAGTGCCATGCATGATAATGTAGATGTAGAATAAGGAATGTGGATGAATCACACAGTAAAGCCACTGTAATGAAATATTTTTCTAAAGCCAATGGATGTTTTTTGTGGCAGCCAGTAAATGTCCAAAGTTGATATGAGACTCTATATTAGACTCTATATCTGACCAAACACCTCAGTGGCGAAATTCAACCAGTCACAGTAAGCCTTATCAATATCATCAGAGGATTAGCCAAAAAAGAAAAAAAAATCTGATAAATTCCTAAGAAAGTATCCTGGCCACTGGCTTCGTGAGATTCATATCCACATTAAGGTGCTGTAAAGAATTTGTTTGTGCCTTGTCCTGTGTCTTAATGAACTAACTGAATGAATCAATGAATGAAACGATGACGTATTGTTAATGAATCTTACAGCTTCAATTAATGTGTCTTACTAAATCATATTTTTTCATATTCTGCTCATATCTTAAACTTACAGTAGAATTATATTTAAATCTATCAGTATCATATTTAATACTGTTTTTTTATATATATCTTTCATCCTACTTTTTCTATACTTTACACAATACAATGTTCTGTGTACTCTACTGTGTGTGTAAGTAAGTGTTGGTGTGAGAGTGAATTTAACACCTGGTGAACGAGCAGGAACAATATTATTATTTTACACATTGCTTTATGATCTTGCATTTACTATTGTTATTGTATTTTTGGTGAGTTATTATCAAGTATGCAGTTGTACAGTCGGACTCAGGAATTCGTATACACCACTGTGACATCAAGGCTTCGTGACAACTAGAGAAAATTGTATACATTAATTTCCAAACATCAGACTTTTCCATTAATGATGTTTGGCTAATAATAATAATCACTATGTGCTGAATAAGAACACCCTTTAATGGTCCGACTCCAGTCGTGTATATCTATTCTGTTGGCAACACTGGAAATCTTTACAACACTGCTTGCTTCAACTCAGTTACCATTGATTATCGGTGTTAATTAAATGCTAACAGGTGAGATTCTGTATATACACACACATGCTAAGGAGTCGCAGATATTTTATGTAATAATAAGACCTACAATTAAGGCAAAGAGAAAATTCTATATAAAAACATTTTACATTTTTAAACTGTATATTTTACATAAATAAATATTGTCTTTTATACTTCTGTGTCTGTTTTGATCTTGGTCCTGTCCTACTCTGGCTGCTTATTTCACTATATCGCCCACATACTTGTCCAACCAGGATGCATTTTTACCTTCTGTATGAGCTTTTGGCAATACAAGTTTAAAGATGACACTTGGGTTGTAGTGATAAAACAGAAGAGTAGTTGGAGGAAAGGCAGCAAATATTACAAAAGTTGATAGTGAGTGTATCAGGCGATAAATGGCCCAGGACATCTCGAAGGGTTGTCATCAAAAGAGTAAGTCTGAGGAAAGTTTATTGGTCCATCACTAGGGGCCTCCGAGGCATAGATAAAATTGATGTTCATTATATAAATTTTAAAGATTGAACAAGTGGGTGTGGTGTGTATTATGTTTGGTTGTATTGTGTAAATAGATAGAGAGATGTCTTTGAGAATATGTTGGACTACTCTCGGTGTAAATGAGACACGTAAAAGATCAGCAAAAGTGGACAGACAGGTGAAATAGGAGTACCAACCCTCCCTATATATCACCAGTCCATACAACGTCCACCCTTGGAGTACTGCCCTGTACGACTGGTGTCTTCAGTCTCCTCCATAGCCTTCCTATAATTATAACCAGTGCTTTCATTAAACCCACTTCATCACTTCATCCATCAATTATTTACACCCACTTCAACACTTCATCCATCAATTATAACCATGCAGTGCTTTCATTATAATTACACCCACTTCATCACTTCATCCATCAATTATTTACACCCACTTCAACACTTCATCCATCAACACTAATAGGTCATTAACTACAGTACATAGTGCAGTCTAAGTCGAATATAGCAGCCAATAAGCAAACTGACTATCAGGTATAGCCTTCATCTCATTCAAGTGTTGCCATAACTCATCTAAAATTATATTTTCAATCACTATCGATAAAAAGGTCAGATTTGATACTGGTCTATACGAACTCAGACTCTGGGGGTCAAGGTTACCTTTTACAATAGGCTTAATAATAGCTAATTTCTCACTCTCCTGAAATACATTACTATCAAAACTTAGATTAATAATTTGCAAGAACACTTGAAAAATATAATTGACATTTCTTACTAATTATAACATCCAACATAGGTAACAAATCATTATCACAATGAGTTAATTTCAATCTGTATACAATTTCCTTCACCTTGGCTTTATGAATACTTTGAAAGCAAATTAGTTTACTATCAGTCACTTGAGTATACCAAAGCATCACATTCAAACCACTTTCTGAAAAAAAAAAACTTTCCAATATACTTGGTATTTTATTGTCAAAGAAATCTAAGAATTTACTTATTTGCAAGCACTTTATCACGATATCCTTCAGGCAACCTTGGCTTCTATTTGTTACCAGTTAAGTTATTGAGTACGAGATAATATTATTATAGCTTATTCCTATCTGACCTGGCCTCATATTTTAATTTTACTAGAGCAGTAGTGTTGTTTTCATCGTATATACATTACCAACAGCGAAGAACTCGACTCTGACACAGTTTAAGTTTACCACCATAGTTACAACTCTGACTGAAGCTTGATATAGAACCACCCAACACACACACACACACACACGTGTCTATCTGAACTTGCTTCTTACAGGGAACAGAGAATAATCTATATACTTTAACCAATTAAAAAAAATCTCAAATCTCCCATTGATTAACGTTAAAACAATGCTGCTGGTTGGATAAAAATAAACAAAAGTCAGCAACCCAATCCTCCTATAGATCTAACACACAATGCTTGTTTGTAAGTATGGGACAGGAGTTCTGGTGCCCCCATGTTCCCTTAGGACCGGATGTAATAAGTGGGTGGAGCGATAGTGATGCAGTTCAACACGCAACAACCACATACACACCACCAGTACAAAATGGTGCTGTATGACACGTGAAGCTTGGTTGACGCTCACATGTAAACAAAACAAAAATACAGTAAGGACATGCAATGAAAATAATGAGTTGAATATACTAACTAGTACAAGGACTAACTAACTAACTTAATCCCTTAATTACTTAAGAGACATACAGTAAGGATATGCAATGAAAATAATGAGTTAAAAATACCAACTGGTACAAGGACTCATTAACTAACTAACTTAATCCCTTACTTACTTAAGAAGCAAGAAACTTAAGTGTTAGGCCTGGGTTACAGCAGGGTATATAGGCTAAACTGTGTTAGGACGGATTCAGCAGACTTGGTTTACAAATATACTAATAAATATATCTCACTATACTAATGTCATGTTTTCTGCACTTTAATTCTCTGTATAATTCCTTTCACTACTTCATACTATCATTAATCTTGATTCTAAGCAGACTGCCTCGTTACTATGGCAATTATCAAACTTCAATGTTAAAAAAAAAAAAACATCTGACAGTGCTTCTGTACCAACTCCCAACTGTGCTGTATGTAGGTCAAAGGTTCGTAGCAGTGACGTGATCTTTTTAGGGTGTATATCTGTTGTGTACAGAGTGGAGGGCTACTGATTCCTCCAAAGGATGCTACAAAACACTTCCTCCTACTCGAACCCTGTATGTGTGTAATGCCTGCAGTGATGTGGGAAGTACTTCAAGTTTTTATTACTTGGCGAAATTTCACCAAGTATGTTGCTCAGTGGTCTTGTGTGTTTGTGGCATAATGTCTGTAGCTTCGCGGTCTACAGGTCGCAATTCTTGTCCGATTTTGCTGAAATTTTCACCACAGGTAGGCATCAACATTTCTAGGTCACCTACTCTTTTTCAAGGTCAAAATTATAAAAAAAACTGAAAATTGATAAAATCGCAATAATTTCGGTTGTAGAGATCTGATTTTGATCAGACTTTTTATGTAACATGCTATGTTCATTTCTGCTTCTAATGGTACTTGAGCGATGGCCGTATTCCTAAAACTCGCGATTTGAGCATTAGATCGAAAATCAAAGGGTCTGAATTTTGCCATACTTTCGCCAAGTCCTCGCTCTTCGAGCGAATGTTTATTTTATTATTTTGGCATCCCTTCGAACCCAACAATTCCCTTTCAGTTGTTGATCTGGTTTCCTTTTAATTGTTTCCTTCGTGTTTGCTGTTCATCCTTTCCATTTCCTTCTCCCTCGTGATGTGTGGTCGGGCGTGCGTGTGTGTGCGCGCGGGAACGCATGTCAGCCCGTGCCAAGAGGGTCGTATATGTATGGTGGGCATAAGTACCAGGATGTGTGTGTTTGCTTGCGTGACAGAATGTATATGTGTGCGTACTATAGTGCCAGTGTGTTTGCGTCTGCGTGCGTGTATGCGTCTTTGTGGGTGCGAATGTGTGCGTGAGTGCGAGTGCGTATGTGCGTGTGTGTCAAAGAGAGAGAGAGAAAAAAAATATATATAACTCTGACTATTGCTCTATGCGCCAAGGATAACCCAGTAAATACTTGTTACCCAATTAAAGTTGAGACTCCCAGCACTTGTTGTGATGCCAGACTTTCTCTTACCCACTCCTTAGTTGACCTTGAACCCAATAACCCACTCATGTGATTTATTGTTGCCAGGAAAATGTAATCCACAAGGCTTTCTCCACAAATCTCTTCTCTCGTTTCCCTATATTCCGATAGTGTTAACACAATTAGTGTTAACACAATTAATGGTTTTGGAGTTTCTAAAGAGGTTAGGTTAGGTTAGGTTAGTGATGACAATTAGATATTACATCTTCCTCGAGTGGCCACGGATACAACTTTTGTTTCTGACTTTTCCATCTTTGCCCAATAATTCGTTTGTGATTTTCACCAATACTGTCACCTGCCAAATCGTATTATGTAAATTGGTAAATATAAGGAACATCAAAATCACTCTTACGTAACTCATAATTATATAATACTAAACAAAAATAACGTATCAAATCAGTCTGCATATATAATATTATTGAATTAATAATAATGTGCAAGTATTAAAATTTAATGATTAAAGGACTGTGAGATGAGTGTTATTAAGATGACTTACTACACTCGGGTATTACAATACAGGGTTTCCCAGGAAATATTGATAATTTTCGGGTTTCAAATACCAAGAAAATGTTCTCGAGAATTTGGAAATGTAGGAAATTTAGAACATCAACCACTGATTTATTTTCCTTCCATTCTTAAATAACATCAAATTAATAATGTGTTACGTAGCCTACGAATACTTACACAGCATAGATTTACTAAGACAAACTGAGGGAAGTTTATGAAATCTGAGGAATTTCTGTTCATCTAAGGAATTTGGAAAGACATCTGTGGAAGCACTTCTGCAAGATATAAGAAGGAGGGAGGACATCCTCTCCCGTCCCACTCCCGTGACGTCGCTCAGTAGTGGAGTTGCCACAAGAGAGAACACTGCACCAGCTGATACTTACTGTTGGAGGAGTTTAATAAGTGTTGCACAAAAATGAAAGTTTGTTTACTATTTGTACTGGTGTGGTGGGTAGTGTACACCGAGGCCTCTCTTGTACTACCACCATCAACATCAAATTCGGACAAATTTAGGAGGATAACTTTTACAGACTTCTTTAACTGGTTCCTTAAGAAGCAACCACAACATCCTACTGAACCAACCACCAGTACCACCACTACTCAAGTTGACCCGGATATATTCGTCATTGGAAGACGCGTCCAGGATGTCCCGAGATTCCCCATCAAGTTTAATTTACACTCGATAACAAAATCCAATACTACCCCTTCATCAAAGACCACGAGCTCAGCAACACCATCATCATCATCTGAAGAAACCGTCATCAGTCGTGTTGTGTTCCCAGGAGAAGGAAGGACGTCGTCAATTTTATCCCATCAGCAGACTAATGATGACAACTCGACATCATGCGTGGATCAACAACATCCAGCTTTGTTAGGCTTACCAGCAATCGACCAGGACACAAATTCAACTGCCACTTGCACGTTGTCTTCCGGTCAAGTGATGCACAACGGCACATGTAAGCGGCTGCTTGCACAAGAAACCTGTGTAGATGGTGAATGGCTTGTGCTAGTAGATAATGACAATGCCGAATGCAGACCTCGACCTTGCCCTTATGGACAGCTAGAATACAATGGTGAATGTGTTACCCCGGAGAATACAAATGTATGTGGTTATGGAAAAATATTATACGTGGAAATGACAGGGGAAACTTACTGTGACTGCGAACAGGGCTCCATATACGATGCCTTTAGCGGCAATTGCTATGCACGATATGAGCAAGGACCGTGTACGTACGGAAACTACCTGGACCGTACAGTGAAAAGTAACTGTACGACGATGGAGTGTGTTCCCAACGACTGTGAGGTAGACGGGTTCATCAGCGGCAGAAACGACACGATTTGCTACAGGAAAATGTACTCCGGGTTCTGTGAGAGCGCTTATCACTTGTTTCACCAGGGTAACCAGACGGTAGAGTGTGCGGCAATACTGTACAGGAACGTCTTCGATGTTGCCACTCTCCGAACATGTCCCGAGGGGTCGCTTCGAGATCACCTGCAGCAGTGTCGTCGATTATTCCACATTCCCTCAGACACGTCCTATCCCAGCCTGTACGGTGACTGTTCTACTGGCTTCATCAAGGATCCAAGGGGCATCTGTCGCCGCGTGCACAACATGTTCGGCTAAACACATACACCTGCTGTCATCTACTCTATTTAATTATAACCATCTTCAGCCAAACACACACACACCTGTAATCTACTCTATTTAATTATAACCATCTTCAGCCAAACACACACACACCTGTAATCTACTCTATTTAATTATAACCATCTTCAGCTAAACACACCTGTAATCTGTTGTATTTAATTATAACCATCTTCAGCTAAACACACACACCAGCTGTAATCTACTCTATTTAATTATAACCATCTTCAGCTAAACACACCTGTAATCTGTTGTATTTAATTATAACCATCTTCTGCTAAACACACACACCTGTAATCTACTGTATTTAATTATAACCATCTTCAGCTAAACACACACACCTGCTGTCATCTACTGTATTCAATTATAACCATCTTCAGCTAAACACACACACACACCTGTAATCTGCTGTATTTAATTATAACCATCTTCAGCTAAACACACACACACACACCTGTAATCTACTCTATTTAATTATAACCATCTTCAGCTAAACACACACACACCTGTAATCTACTGTATTTAATTATAACCATCTTCAGCTAAACACACACACACCTGTAATCTACTCTATTTAATTATAACCATCTTCAGCTAAACACACACACACCTGTAATCTACTCTATTTAATTATAACCATCTTCAGCTAAACACACCTGTAATCTGTTGTATTTAATTATAACCATCTTCAGCTAAACATACACACACACCTGTAATCCACTGTATTTAATTGTAACACACCTGTAATCTACTCTATTTAATTATAACCATCTTCGGCTAAACACACCAGCTGCTGTAATCTACTGTATTTAATTGTGGAAGTCTTGTGTTGTGGATGAAATAATTGGATGGCTATTGATTTTTTCCAGATTATGTTACAAAATACTTCCTTAGTAATAAATTTCATACATTCTCACCTTTTGTAAATTTGGTTGGTTCACTCCACTAGTCACCTATATTAATTGTTGCATTATAGCTGATTCTGATCTTTAAATGTATCGGTAACGACCAGAGTTAATTAACGAACTGATGGGTGAAATAATATCCTAAAATGTGTATCGACGAAGTGTGGACAAAGTGTTGATAAACCTTCAAAATTCACCCACAACAAAGGCCCAACCCCTAAAAAAAAAAAAAAAAAAAAAAAAAAAAAAGAGAGAAATGAACAACAAAAACAAAGAACGTCTAAGAACAAGAACACGTGAGATGAAAATGTTAGAGTACTGTAATAGAACAATATGCAGTAAAATGTCTTACGATTTACTGATGTGTGTGTTCTTCAGCTACTCCTATAGAATAAAGAGGCCAAATAACATGAAGATAAGAAGAATGTTGTGTTGAGCTGAGATTTTCTTTGGAATCTAGTGGATGCATTTATTGTTAAGGGGGTGCGGGAGTAGGGGACAGGCTTGGGGGGGGGGGGGAGATAAGGGGACAGCATACATATTCCGTTCAGATAATTTCTCCCCTTTTTTTTCAAAGTGGAAAATTTAATATTTTCAAATACTGTACAGGTATACGACTATTGTAGATTTTCCAGTGACGAAATTTTGCATAGCATCATAAAGTTCGGTCAAGAATCATTGTTCCTTTCCTGTCTATTGGTGATCTCAATTAGAGTAAAAAATATTAAAGATAGTTCAAGCCCCTGTCACCCAGTGGCCTTTAAAAGTCAGTTTTACCCTAGTCTACAGACCCCAATATACTATCTCTCTAGCTATGGAGAGAGAGAGAAATAGTAGTGCTGATATCTGTGTTGGTGTAAGTAATATTCCCCTAAGGTGAAATCTGTGATCTATGATAATGATGAATTGGCTTCATAGGGGGATTGAATACAAGTGCAACCTATTTCACTGGGTATATTGTGTCTGTGTGTTTCAAGTCCTTCAGTTTTGATGAAAGAATCAATTGCTTTACCTAGCACCATTAATATATACAACCAATTGCAATAAGAAACCATAATGTACAATAAACATTCGTAATTTAATATTCCTTACTGTTTTACTAATTCAAATTTGAATGAATGGTTCACCATATAAGTTGTAAGTTGATACTGTAATAAAGAGTCTAATTAATTTTTAAAAAACAAGCTCTTACCTCGCCATACAGCTTGTAACTAAATAAATAGAGTACTGGATAATGGAATTCGGTTATTTTCAACCCATGGGAAAAATAAAATTATTGGATGACATTCAAAATAATATATAGAACTGTGAACAATTTCATTAAAAGTATAACAAAATAACAGTGTACAGTAGTGGAATCCCCTTCTCTGGATTATCTCTGAAAGTAAATTTAGCAACTGTTTTTTTTATCTCCAGCTGTACATATAACAAACTAATATCGAGCAGTTATAAAAATTTGAAAATCTTGAGGGTATAGATGGATAGATCATATAATTATACAGTACCATACGCGAGTACTGTACAACTACAGGCACTAACCATATTCCTAAGGTATCTTACTGTGCCTTATTTTTAGTATGAAATGAAAATATATTAGATTCGTAGAGTTTTTTTAATGATAAGATAAAACATGTCCAAAACATTATGGGCTACAACTGATAAATTTCCCAACTTACACCTTTTACTTCTTATTACCACGTCTCCGTACCCCAGGAACCAAAAGACCTGGCTTAACCTTATCGCGATTTCTGTTTTTAACATTGGCATATTCATAGTAATGGACTCCTATTTTCTTTGGTTTCTGTTCTCTTTCGATTCTCCTCCTCTGTTTAGAGGTAAGTGTTTTTTCCTCAGGTCCCTCCTCATCTGGGCGACGTTTGCGTTTCCTCCTCAATTTTCTCACGGGAGTGACGGAGAACTGCCCAGCTGATGTGTACACTTCCTCATCACTTGAGAGTAAGTCTTCCCCAATCATTTCATCTTCCTCATCAGATGACTGACCAGATTTGTTTTCATCTCCTATGTCTACAGATTTACTTGTTCCTTCAAGACTGACAATCTTCTTACTATGATTTCCATTTTCCTTGGCATGATCATCACTCTGGCTCACTCCTGTATACAATAATTTTTCATCACCATTTGACTGGACATCGCTGGTAACCTGTATCTCTTCTTTCCCATCTTCCTCATTTCTGTCAGTGATGCTTACATTCTCTTTGCTTTTACTAATCATGTTACAATCATTATTTTGTTCTACTGAGCTCATCACTTCCTGCTGTTCACCTTTTTCTTGGTATTCTATGCTTTCCTCATCCTTTTCACTTTCTTTATTACTTCCTTCCATTCCTTTCTCTTTGCTGTTGCCTTCCTTTTCTTCTGTTTTGCTTTCTCCTTCCTCTTCTCCTTCGTTTTCTTTCTCATTACCTTCTCCTTCCTCTTCTTCATCTTCCAGTTCTTCTTCCTCATCAAAGTATTCTAGCTGTCCAAACTCTTCCAGAGGCCTCACATCATCACCTGTGTACTGTAGACTTTGATAAATACCCTTATAATTTTGGTAGACTATGGGATTGGTGAGGTTGTTGATAGGGTCGAGTGCTTCATCCTCTTCATCCTCCTTTTCCTGTACCTTGGCAGCCATCTCTTCATTCTCTGTCTTCTTGAGTTTCATAAAGTTGGAAGAGTCATGGCCCGGGGGAGGCACAAAGAATGGAATCTTGCCCCTCTGCCAGTCATTTAGGATCATCTTGGCGACAGTGTTGAAGTCTGGTTCGCCACCCTTAAGCAGCTTGCCTGAGCGTCTGGCTACTTGCTCCATGAACTCTTCAGGAGTGCTCCAGTTGTCCACACGATATGTCTTGATAATGTACTCCCGCTTGACCCGTTCCAACACAGGTGCGATAAAGTCACTTGGGGTCTTGAGGTATTCTGTCCTCACGGCCCCCTTGAGAACCATGTCTGTGGGTGTCTCGTGGGATGGTGGAACAATGCCAGGACAGTCCACCAGGTAAATCTTGCGGAAGAGCGTGACATACTGCCATACCTTGGTTTCCCCTGCCAGTGGAGCCACGTTACACACCTTCTTCTTTTTCATGGTGTTGATGATGGAGCTCTTGCCCACATTAGGGAAACCTATGAGCCCAACGCTGATCTGCTTCTTGTCCTCATGTAGTTTACCAAACTGACGTAGAATGTTGATTAGTGCGCCCTTGCCATAAGGGTTGGTGATGGAGGAGTGGAAAGCCAAAGTTGGATACTCAGAGCTCAAAATAGCCACCCACTTTTGGGTCACCCACACTGGTACTAAGTCAACCTGCAAAGGCATCAATAACTAGTTAATTGCATACTACTAAAGTAACAAGTATTTCAGGCAATCCTCTACTCATGAAACTAATTTTACAAAAATCTGGAAGTGAAAAAAATAATGAAACTATTAGTCATGTGCCAAACATAAGTCAAACATTCACAACTGACAATATTGTAGCAGTGCTCCAGTCACACCCACACATTGTTATCAGTATTCTACACAGAGAAAGTAACATTATTTATGATTTTCACCAATTAAAATGATATTTCTCCAACATGTCTCGGGAATGAAAAAATAGTAAGAGCGGTAGTGGCAGCGACATAAGTAGATAACTGCAGTTAATATGAAAACTGAAGTGGATATATCTAAAGAGTGTAGAAGGGAGAGAATCTAAGTGATGTATCACATGTGTTTGCATTAAATCCTTTGACTGTTGAAATAATTTTATAGAAGGAATGCATTTTTGAACATGTAAAACTGCACTTTTCCAAACATACTGTTGTACCATTTCTACTCATTTATATTAACCATACATGCATGAACATTTGAGCTACTGAGGTTGATAGAAGTTTAAGGGGAGGGGTTTAATTTGGTGAATTTTATACAGAAATATATCTGCAAAAGTAAAGTTGGACTAGTGAAAAAATTCCTTCCGGAACATACTTTTTTTTCCTGAGTTGGAACTGCCTGTATATACACAGCATATAGGGCCAGCCCCTACTTTATTTTAATTTGTTTTATACACTGCGACCAGAGTGTACCAGGGGTCTGTGGGGCAGGAGGCCATTCTGCCCCGGGAGAACTTCAACAACAACAACAACAACAACAACACAGTATAACTGTTATAATTATTTTCATATTATGATGATAATGAAGATGAAGGTGATATATTGTCCTTGTGCAATTATGAACAACAATGTATGTAAATATATCTGTCTTCGAAATAACAGGTACCTGTAACCTCATTAATAGTAACCATGCATGGAAATGATGACACTGCTTGCAGGAGATAGTGTAAAGACTGGAGGCTAAGTTGATTATGCAGCACAAGTTCCAGGAAATATAAAATGCCTACATTACATAACCCTACAAATAAAACTAGACGTAGAAAATGACATTGGTGTAAAACAAGGAAAAATGGTAAAGTTGAGGTGTACTTCTTCAGGACACTATTGTCTCCTGCTAAGGGATGAGGGGCAGCATATATTTGTGGATTTTCAACAGTTGAGGGTATCTCTGACCCCTAATTCCCACGTATATTGAGGAACAACCATAAACACCCGAGTTAGTATTATACCTTAGTGTGATATCTGTATCTCAGATAGTCATTAATACAGTACCGTACATCTGCTTTACATCACTGTACCTTGTTCAAAACAAATATAAGGTGCTTATGAGGAGCTTCTTTCCGTAAATGTTTCTCCACAATTTTGGATCTTGTTCCCAAGGGATCCCGAGCATCAAGCACTTGGATCAGCACATCAGAAGAGTCAATGACTTTGTACAGTTCATTCCATATCCGTTTGCTCTGGCCTGCCTGAAATGCACCAGAATATTGCTTAAATACAAGGTAGAATTATTTACAAAGTAATATAGGGCCTACACCACAACACAGATATTTTCATCATGTCATTAGATAATCTTTCATTCATATGGATTGATGCTTCATTTCCTTCTGGAAACTTTTTTAAGGGCTGGTCAATGTAGAATAATAACATCTAATATGACCTGTAAAAACACTTCAGGGAGCAACTGGCAGAAGCTACTGCTTTCCTCCAGGTCACTGGCTTTAGTGTTATAAATTAGATCTGCAACAATAAAATACAACACCAGCTATAATATATTATTTTATATACAAAATATTAAAGCAGCCAACCCTTTACAAGTCATAATAAAGATACCACTAACATCACCTTCCTGAAAGACCGACAATATGGAACCATGCACATGCTGTTATCAGCTTTATGTTACTTCAGTGATATGATTTACAATCTTGCTGGGGCAACCATACAACTACTGGCAAGGATGCAAGTGCCCCACATAAAGGTAAAGATCCCATTACATTAAATCCTTGATTTTCACTTTAGCTATGAATGTGAAGTAACCAGTTAACATTAGAATATGGACAAACGCCATGTTCATGTTCAAGTACAGTCACCTCCATTCCCTACAATTCCTCTCCTGTAAATGTGACAATGCCACTACACTCTTCAAAAGCATTCGATACTGCATACTGGTTCACTACAGCCTCTCTCTTCGCCACAAAATAAAAAAATCTCCTTTTCTATCGCTACTACACTGGACATTGCTCTTTTGAACTTTTTCAATGCATGCTTCCTCTCCTCAGGAGAGCATGCAACACTCACCAAGCTACTCAATCACATCCATTTTCTGTCCAACTCCCTAATGCAAGAGTTTACTGGTACTCGGTTGTGACGACATATTAAAAAAAAATAATAATAAAAAAGAGACACTAACCTTCATGAACCACTCTGGAGGAAGGTCGGTGTTGTCTGGAGCCTCACGTACTAAATCTAAATCTTTTTCTGGGTCATACTTTTCAACGGCTTCCTCAGCTACTTTGGCAAACTGAGTGAAGTCTGCTATCTGTGGAAGGAAGGAATAATTATACTTACTGTCCATTATTTGGCTTCCTCTATGTGGAGAGTGAATGGGTAAGAAAGTGTGGAAAGGAAATAAATTAAGCAAAGAACTGGTGCAAAACCACTAGACGAGACAGCGAATGTGGAGGGTTACCGGTAGGTGTATTACACAAATAAATATATGTACTGTACATACAATAACATAACTATGAATGATAAAGGAGATCAGATGATTCATGTGGTCTTGGTGGCAGTCATTAGCAATGATTGTCATAAAACTAAACAGATGTTAGTTAGCAGTTTTATAAATAATGAACCGGTAACAATGAATAAGGATATGAGGTGTAACAACCCTACGATGGTTCGCCACACCAAACCATCAGCCGGGCTTCAGGTGGTTGGCTCGACCCCTAACAATATCTTAATGGAACAAACCGGGCTTCAACCGAGCTGACGTAGTGGCCCAAATATGATTGTTAGTCAGTCTCATCACACAGCGAGGTCTGAACACTTCTCCTGGCGTTGGGCGACAGCTGGACTTAAGTATTCGGTCTCGTCCCTTTGATAAGTATATTGTGTTGATATTGTCCAATTGGGAGTATCTTTATTAGTGTCTTTAGAGTATCTTTATGAGTGTCTTTATAGTGTCTTTATTGTGTCTTTATTGTGTATTTATTATGTCTTTATTATATCATATGTCATTAGTTTAACATTAGGGTCTTTATTATATCGTGTCTTTAGTTTAACTTTAGGGTATTTATTATATCATGTCTTTAAGTCATTAGTGTCTATTCTATATCTTGTGATGGTTCTGATAATATACGTTTTATAGTAAACACCTTTTCCATCACCTGTTTTTGTTGGCCAATGTGGTACTCAATTATAAACCCCTAGACCTCTACTACACTGGTCATATTTTAATTAAAATGTTCACCACCTATGGCATTCCCAAGGACATACAAAGTGACCGTGGCAGTAACTTTACCAGTGACCTTTTTACAGCTGTCTTAGCCCAGCTTGGTATCACTCAGACCCTCTCAACTGCTTACCATCCTCAGTCTCAGGGCGCGCTGGAGAGATGCCATCAAACATTAAAGTCAATTCTCAGGAAGTTTTGCCATGAAAATGACCAGGAATGGGATGAAGCTTTACCCTTTGCACTTTTTGCAATCAGAGAGACTCCAAACGAGACCCTAGGAGTGTCTCCATTTGAGATGTTGTTTGGCCGTCCAGTTAGAGGACCCCTCAAAGTCATCAAGGATAAACTGTTAAGTGATGCTTCTTACAGACTAAGTTCAGTTACTCAGTACATTAATCACTTAAAAAATACACTCCACAGGATTCATGAATTTGCCAAACATAATCTTAAACAATCTCAGGAAGTAATGAAAATTCACTATGATGTCAAAGCCAAACCTAGATCATTTAATCAGGGCGATAAGGTTCTCGCTTTCTTCCCAACTCCTGGTTCACCCTTGCAAGCCAAATACCATGGCCCATATTCTGTAATTAAGAGACTCAATGAGGTAGATTACATTTTAAGCACTCCAGATCGTCGCAAAAGCACTCAGGTTATTCATGTAAACTGGCTCAAGCCATATCTCACTTCTGACACTGCACCTGACTCGGAGAGACCATCTTGTTGTAATGTAGTTGTAAGTCCGACCGAACATGATCCCTTGGAGAATGCAAAGAACTCTGATATTCTCGGAATCCTTCCAGAATATTTAAAATGTCTACCCAGTGATCATGCTACAGACATTAAAAATCTAATAATCTCTTACCAGGACGTCTTTGGTGACCATCCCAGAAGATGTACTGTGGCTTGTCATGATGTTCAACTACTTCCAGGAACAGTCCCTCTTCGTCAGAACCCATACAGACTCCACCCACAGAAGCGGGAGCTGATGAAGAAAGAGGTCGACTATCTTCTCCAACATGGACTGGCCGAGCCAAGCCAGTCATCCTGGGCGTCCCCATGCCTGCTGGTTCCAAAAGAGGATGGCCAACTCCGCCTCTGCACGGACTACAGAAGAGTCAACGCAGTAACAGTACCAGACGCATACCCTCTTCCTAGAGTGGATGACTTAATCGATGAGACCAGTGGCAACATCATCTACACCAAATCCAGCAGGTCCTGTCGAAGCTGCAAGGGGCCCAGCTTACGGTGAAACTGGCCAAGACATGCTTCGGGAGAGCTTCAATCAACTACCTGGGCCACGTAGTTGGGCATGGAGTTGTCAGGCCAAAGTCTGCCAACGTTACTGCCGTACTGGAATACCCTGTCCCGACCACTCGCAAGTCCCTGATGCGTTTCCTTGGCATGGCTGGTTATTATAGGAAGTTTTGCCCTAACTTCTCAGCTGCTGCAGCGCCACTCACAGATCTTGCGAGTGGAAAGGTTAAGTTCGAGTGGACGGAGAACTGTCAGCGAGCCTTCACTCAACTTAAGACCTTCCTCAGTCGCGAGCCAGTCCTCGTAACTCCAGACTTCATCAAACCATTCTACCTCCACACGGATGCCAGTGATATTGCTTCTGGGGCAGTTCTTCTCCAAGAAAAGGACGGTCTTCTCCACCCCGTGGCCTACCATTCGTCAAAATTAGATCGCCACCAGCAGCAGTACAGCACCATTGAAAAAGAACTTTTGGCGATAATAACAGCCCTGAAAAAGTTTGAATGTTATATATACTCTGGGGGACCAGTACTACACATCTACACGGACCATAACCCACTCACCTTCCTCGAGAGAAACAAGTTCAGCAACCAACGCCTGCTAAGGTGGTCTCTATACCTCCAACCATACAACATATCCCTTCATCACATCAGAGGATCAGAAAACGTAGTGGCGGATGCATTGTCTCGCATCTAACTCCTACTACGACTTCACTCACATTACGTCGTCTTAAGGGGGGAGGTGTAACAACCCTACGATGGTTCGCCACACCAAACCATCAGCCGGGCTTCAGGTGGTTGGCTCGACCCCTAACAATATCTTAATGGAACAAACCGGGCTTCAACCGAGCTGACGTAGTGGCCCAAATATGATTGTTAGTCAGTCTCATCACACAGCGAGGTCTGAACACTTCTCCTGGCGTTGGGCGACAGCTGGACTTAAGTATTCGGTCTCGTCCCTTTGATAAGTATATTGTGTTGATATTGTCCAATTGGGAGTATCTTTATTAGTGTCTTTAGAGTATCTTTATGAGTGTCTTTATAGTGTCTTTATTGTGTCTTTATTGTGTATTTATTATGTCTTTATTATATCATGTGTCGGTAGTTTAACATTAGGGTCTTTATTATATCATGTGTCATTAGTTAACATTAGGGTCTTTATTATATCGTGTCTTTATTATATCTTGTCTTTAAGTCATTAGTGTCTATTCTATATCTTGTGATGGTCCTGATAATATACGTTTTATAGTAAACACCTTTTCCATCACCTGTTTTTGTTGGCCAATGTGGTACTCAATTATAAACCCCTAGACCTCTACTACACTGGTCATAACAGAGGTAAAATTTTAACAACCATTTTCCTACTCAAATATGATGTAAAAAGAAGGAATCTTTCAAGAGATACTGGGTAGTACAAACATTTCCTTTTTGTTTCAGAAACATACTAAAAAAGTATAGTACTTTATCTTTTACCATTTCTTACAGTCCTGTCTACAGGGAACTGACCTCTGGCTCTGAGGCACCACCCGCAACACTGCCAATTTAAGCCACAACTACATTATTGTCACATACGTCAGCTATGTACTACTTATAAATTATTTAACCAGAGTTGGCAGCACTACGGGTGGGTGAAATACCAGTCTGGGCACATACCCAGCAGTCAGTTTCCTTAATCTCATCTTCAAATTAGACTTTTGTCCTAAATTTCTCAATTCTATTCAATCCTATATTTAAATTGATAGTGTATTACCAGTGCCAAACAATCTCACCTTTAAACTGGGCTTCTTCCTAGTTTTCCTTTTACCAAAGACACTATCATAGGGTTCTGTGTCCAGGATGTGAACACGGGCATTTTTGGCGGTCTCATTCAGGAGAGAAATGGGTAGGATGGTTTTCCTCATCACAACCTGTAAATATATTATCAAGCATCATAATCTTCATATTAAGCAGCAAGTTTTCATGAGTGATTCTTGCACATCTAAGGGCTTCATGTCCTTAATGAATCCAGGACATCATCAACATACCTACAGGAAAGTGTTCATGTTCAAGGTAGCCTACTGATCATTCACCCTTATCATTTGCTATACATTATGTCTAGTCTATATCACCTTATAATCTAAGACTTTGTAAACATACAGTAGTGTAAATAGGATGTGCTAATAAAATATTGGAGTACATGAAGACATCTGACAGTCCAATGTAGTATGCCAGTACCTAACTGCCGTATCGGAGGTATAGTCTAAGTACATAATATAAGCCTAGTTAAATATGTTTAGGAGAACTGTACAGTAATCCTGATTCATAAACAGTGTACAGCATATTTTTTATAACCACTGGAGTAATGAGGATATACACTGGGAATACACCAATAACAATATTTAACTCCTGTACTTACCTGGTATGGGTCCTTAATTACTTTTCCCATTTCCTCTTGGAAAGTATGGAGAGCTTTTTGACCAATAACTCTGGTGTTGCCAAACCATCGCTGATTGGGAGCCACACGAGCCCGTGTACCTGGTCAAATAAAATATTCTCATGTAAAAAATCACACTAATTGTAACATACCAGTACTTAGTTCATCTCAAGGTAGAAATAAAATGACTAGCCTACATCTCACTGGCTGATGAGTGACTCTTTACTCCTTAGTGATAAGATTTGACTAACTGTTTTGCTACTTATTAACTAATATATCTAGTTACTGACAAACCGGCCAACTTTTATACTTATATACCAACTAACATGCTTTCTTTTTGGTCCAGGTCGTTTCGGCTGTAACGGTCAAACTGGCAAACGCCCGAATCGTCTCACAGCCTAATTGACCAGGTTTCTTTTTATTTTCATCCAAAGGAAGAAGCTTCTGCAAGCTCCCTCTATATTACATCGTCGTACCCTTTGTCAGAGCTTGATTTCATATTTACCAATGTTTTGCTATGGTCTTTTCAACTTTTGTTTAAATGTTTCTCTAACTACTAATTTGCCTAAGCATTATATTTGTTGTGTCTATTTCACATTCCATTTTGTTTATTGCAAGACCTCTCCCCCATACGATACAGTAAAAATCCCTTGGAATGCTCACTACCACGGAACTTTTTGGGCCCACCAATTTTACCCATAATTACTGTATCTCAAATTATTGAAAAAAAAAAAAAAAATATCGAAAAGTAATCTCTCGAGATATAATTCAGTGTTGTGAATGTCTACATTATTCATTATGGCTTCTAATAAACCACCAAAGAAGACCACTAAGAAGTTGAGACCTCATAAGACATTAAATTACGAGTTTCAGACTGTCAGCTACGATCCTTCCGACACTCATGAATTACGTGTGACAGCCAGTGGTGCCTGGTCTGATGCACAAAATTTCCCCAACTTTAACAACAAAATTTCCCTATTCGCCTCAATAAAACCCTGTTTACTCTTCTCTTGAACATTGACGGTCTTTATTTTTGGTATTTTGGTATTGTGTTGACTACAAAATTCCCTAAAACATAGAAATTTTGAAGTCCACACAGGGAAATTATATAAAGATTGTTCAAGCATAACCAGGGAAATTTCTACCAGATGAAGTACTAACATGACCGAAATTGTTCAAGAATAAACAGGTAATTATTGAGGCAAAAAGGGAAATCTTAAATGTGAAGTTAGGGAAATTTCATCAAGCAGACCTGGCAACACTGCCTGGCAAAAGCTGCGATCCTCTCACCACCCCCTCCCTACCTCATAAATTACGTGTGACAGAGAAACATGTACAGTATTTAAAAGTAATAAGAGTATTTTATCCATATTTTGGGGGGTATTTTTCGATAACACGGAATTTTCGCTAATTCAGATGTCTCAATTCTTAAGCCTTTTTCTCACTTCGGCCTAAGCATTTCCCAGCCTAAAGGCTCATGGGGCCTAAACATCTTACAGCCTAAACTTCATCTGGCCGAACATGATCACGGCCGAATATAATACGGCCTAACAGTCCTGAACTCCTTTCTTTTGGGTCTTTACTGCAATAACCAATGCCATTGAATCAAATCCAGTTCTACTGTTATCTATGATACCTTTAAACTTAAAATTATTACACCAACCTGAACTAAGTCTATTTTGAAAAGATGCTGCTTGGACTATTTTGCCTTTCCTGTTGCGCTTTGGCTTTCCAGATCGATACATCTGAAGCCTCTTGATGGTTGTTTTATCCCTAGCATATGGAGCTCCTTTCAATTTAACCTGAAATAAAGATATATTTATTGCACAATTGTTCAGTTACAAAGTTGGTAAACTCTGATACTTGTATGAGGAATGGGAGCAATATTAAGCATTGTTATATGAATAACTACCCTCCAAATATTTGCTAATAGATTTAAAGACCAAATGTTGTCTGATCTGACTTCATGGGCATTTACCATTGTATCTGTCTTTGCTCCAAGGCATATTATATTGGTATGAATATGCATAGGCCTATCTGCTAAATCTAACCCAATGATCACTAGTGTCAGTCAAGCAGGAGAGGTTCGTGACTCCCCTCTCCTACCCCTTTGTATACTAAATAGGGAATATTTTTCCATTCTCTTTCTTTCCCTTCTTCAATTATTTCTTTCCTCAAGAAGCGTATTTAGATACTGTATAGACTTTTGCTTATCTCCTTGCTTTCCTAATATTTTTTCTAAATGGACACTTCGTGCTTGCTGATATTCTTACCATAAAACATATTTTATACCATAAACAAAAACAAAATGAAACCTGGCATCTAATATACTCACCTACCGAGATCAGAAGGAAAGATCAATGTAACAAAAGTGAGTTATGATGATAAATCCAAAATGTTCATTACTATGAACTGTCACAGGCTGCTCTTTGTTGTTGGTTACCCCCAGACAACAGTGAAGCTACTGATGGGTCATACAAAGCAAACAAGTACCCAGTACATAAATCAGGCCTTCATCAATGGTTGATATGACTTTTTATTGCAGTGTACTACCTTAATATTGATTTATGGTAGGCCTAATTGCACTCCATATCATCTCAGGTGACCAAAGAATGATTCAGGTGACAGCTGTCGATGTCCGAACATGTGGTAATCAAAATAACATCTGAGGACACTGTCCCTGTAGCTACCTTATCTAGTGGTCTGTCAGGGTTCATGGAATTGTTGGATTTCACAAACCCCTCCTTCTTCTTGGCTCTCTTCAATGTCTTCCCCATCTTGTATGCCTTTCTCCTCTGAAAAGATGAGAGTCATTTAGTAGCAACACCTTGTAAATATAAACATTATGAACATCAGTACAGATTACTATTAGGTAAGCCAAATCCTATTCTTGCCCTATTGTAAAACTTACAGAATCCACAAAACAATACACAACAATCAATATATTTCCACATCACAGCACAAAAACTTCTCTAGTGAGGGATGGTCCTATCCAAAAGTGAGGAAAATGGCATTCTCTACCATACAATGTCCTGTTGTGTCTGTCTCTTGTTCTACTTCTCATGCTTTCTTCCATATACAGTATTTACACTGTCCCTTTTACTATTACTCCTGGGTGCTGGTAAGATTGCATGATTGGGTAGCAGAACAAGAGGAGCTGTGGCTGATGAGTTCATTGGTCTGGGAATACATGTCAGTGAGACAATAGGGGCCCCCTCATTCACTGCTTTCTCTGAAACAGATTTCACACATTCCCTGACTCCTTCCAGGGACCCGAGCATCTGTGTGGCCAGGTGAGGTCTACCTAATTCTACTTAATGCGTTGTAGTGTTTTTCAGATGAATCTAGTTCAAATATGGTGAAAATGAGGTGAATTCGGAGATTAAGTTGGAGGAGGGTGATATCTCCCAAAACATTAATTTGCGACGGTTGTGAACAATAAATTAGTTCAAAACACACTATAAAACAATGTATTCTGAAAACCTCAGAGTTAAATGCAGATTATGGACAAACGCTTGACTATTAACACCTTTTGTAGCAGTGTTGCAAGATCCGGCTATAATACCTCCCAGTATTTTGTCCCGGTAGTCTGCTGCAGTCTAGGTTAGGTTAGGTCAGGCTAATTTCTTGGAAATGGGGCATTTGGGGAGGAAATAGGGTATTATTACAGAATAACTGGGTTTTTGGCTAGGCTTGAGCAGTGTTACCATATTTGGCTAGGTCCCGGGAATTTGCCCCAGTCACTTTATGATAATTTACACCGGTTATACCCGGTAGTTTGCCCAGGTCTGGTCCCAGTAGTTTGCCCAGGTTAGGTTCCGGTAGTCTGCTGTGGACTAGGTTAGGTTAGGTCAGACTAGTTTCCAAATTATGTTTGTATATCTCCGAGAGAAACACCATAGCTGAAGTGTCTTAGAATGGTCCAAAATAGTGGGTAATGATACTAATACATACAATATAGTAAACCCAATTTTTCTGTAAATTTACCGGAAATACCATAGAAGAAAATAGGGTATTTTTACAGTAAACCTGGGTTCAGTAAAACGTATATATTAGTATGTTTTACCACTAATTAGGACCATTCTAAGACTATTTTCTTCAATGGTGTTTCTCTCGGAAATGCCCCGTTTTCGAGATATGCCCAGTTTTCATACCCCATACAAACTTGGGGGAGAGCCTGGGAATCCGGGGTTTTGGGTGGGGGAAAACATGCTGTACACTATGGCGTTGCCTTTATAATACACTTCTTAACTTTGTGTCTCTTAGAAATGAATAGTTTTAGAGATATGCCCCCGTTTTCATGCTCCATACAAACTTGGGGGAGAGCCTGTGAATACGGGGTTTTGGGTGGGGGAAAACACTATCAGTGTTGGAAATGTTGTAATATTCAAGCCACTTGTGGCTGTATTGGCTATATTTTGTTTTGGGAATACTGTGTTTGAGCGTCCTGTATCCATCTATGTTCCTGGATATTTACCCGGTAACTTCTTCTATTTGTTATACCGGTTTTATGCCCAGGTTAGGCCCGGTAGTTAGACCAGGTTAGGTCCCGGTAGTCTGTCGTGGTCTAGGTTAGGTTAGGTTAGGTCAGGTTAGGTAATACTAATTCCCAAAATAACCATTTGATTTTAATATCTAGCCCAACCCAAGCCAACACGTGTTGTAACGCTGCTGTTTGGGCTAAAATTGTATTTTATTATATCGGTCTCGAAAACTTTGTTATTTCGCTTTTATTTCCAGTTTCAAGTGTTTATTTAAGACAATTACATATTATAAAGGCAACGCCATAGTGTACAGCGTGTTTTCTCCCACCCAAAACCCCGGATTCCCAGGCTCTCCCCCAAGTTTGTATGGGGTATGAAAACTGGGCATATCTCGAAAACGGGGCATTTCCGAGAGAAACGCCATTGAAGAAAATAGTCTTAGAATGGTCCTAATTAGTGGTAAAACATACTAATATATACGTTTTACTGAACCCAGGTTTACTGTAAATTTACCGAAAATAGTCTTTGAATGGTCTAAATAAGTGGGTTATGAAGGTAGCTAGAAAAACTTAATGCGATAACGGCAATTCTTTTAATATTTACCCGATGAGTACCGGTAGTTAAATTACCTTAAACTTACCTTTTAAACACAAATACACGTAGGTCGTCACAACCAACTCACTAAATAATTGAAGTAACTAATTAAAATACTAGGTATTGGAGGCATATGGTAACTGACGGCCTTCTTCCCATTTATGTAACCTCTTGTTATTTAGGCTAACGTTATAATACAAATAACATTCTCATTCACTCACTTACACTAGTCCCTGTATGTACCGATATGAACATCACCAGCTTAAAATATATTAATACATACCGTACAAGGTTTCAATAAAGTGGAGTATTTTTATACACACGTGTTCCTTCCTACGTCTTTTTGTTTGTTGACAAGAAGTCAGTGTTGCCATGAGCTGAGATGTTGGGGAATATAGCCTTTTCAACGGCTCTCGTGTTGCTGTAGACACGCAGATACAGAATGTTTGGTATTTCACGAATAACTTCTTAACACAATGGATTGCACGTCTACTGAGATGTGTATAAGCTGTATGAGGTTTAATACTGAGTAGGTAATGGGAGCCAGGACTGCAATATCTCCTCAGCATCAGTCAAAATGACGTAGTGAATTTGTCCTGTCTACCTCCTCCACCAAGGCGCTAACAGTGTGGAGCCAGGGGATGAGAATTCCACCTCACCCGACCCAATGCCGTCTCTATCTTAAGATAGAGACGGCATTGCCCGACCCCTCCACATTAGAGACCTTATATAGATATAGGGTTTCTACTCCACATCAGACATCCATCACTCTAAACGGCCCCGTTTGGGGGCCCCTGTTGACGAGGACCCCCTGCAGCATCCTGACCCTATACCTGGGTCGCCTAGCGGGTATATTTACTGTTGATACCCCTGCTCAGGGTTCATATAGAAGTTCTGTAAGAGTTCTACTGCTCGGTGTGGCTTGTGGTGTGGTCCACATCTGACCACTGACTGCCCTACTGCCTCCATTACAGCTCAGACAACTCCCCCTGTTCCTTCCTGCTTGCTGTCTCACCTTTTAATCACCTTTTTCTGGAGCTGTTGCGGTGCCAAATATCAATCAATCAATCCCTCCTTCCGTGAACTCGGTGAGTAGCTTCCTGCACCTGTACCTTTTCCACCCTCACCACCTGACATCCAGTGCCTTCCTTGGCCTTGGTTGTGGACGTGAGAAGGTCAATTCACTTATATTTGGAGGATTAGTCATACAAGGAGTGACGTGGCATAATTATATTTTTCAGATTATATGTCTTATACATTGTTCATGACGATATTCACTATCATAATAATAATATGCTACCAGAAAATCACCGACAACTAGCAGAATATATAATGAAGTGCATTAGTATATATATATATATATATATAAATAAACACGTAATAGTATTAATATGCATATCCCAGGTACTGAGAGTTATTCATTATAATGTATATTAATTAAGTATGATATGATTATATAACCTTATTCTAATTACAGGAAAGGTAGAGTACAATTAACACCTCTGCATTATTCGCCATAATTGTGGATAAAAATGGATATTTTTCTCTTATAGACTGCATAGGTTAATTGCACCTGAAACCAGTTAATATTAAATGCACAACTAGAGGATTAGGTTTGATCAGTTCAAGCGTGGACATGGTCAAGTGATCTGATGTAGGTTTGATGTCTAACCTTTCCAACTGCACACTCTCATCTCTGTATAGAAATGTGCACTGGAGTCAACATATGATTGATGCTCGACCTCCTCTGCCAATGTTAGTCAGAATCAGAAGTACATGTTTACTATTACAGTATCCAATATTTGATGTAGCCTACTATATTATTAGCCAGCTCATCCTCCTTCAACTCTTCACTCACACAATATTTGATTTGTCAATATTCTCATGCAGTAAATCATTGACCGCAAGTTTAACAGGAAACATAAAAGATCTGAAAGTCACTACACAGGTGTACTCAATGTTGAACTCCGGCAATATACAACACGGGAATATTTATTCAGCCCAAATACCGAATCAAGGATCTAAAACCGATGAAGGAGAATGGGACCCATATATATTACAATGTTTGGCATGTGTTAATAATTATAATTACGGAATAAACTCTCAACTTAATAGTATAATTATTCTGTTTAACGAACTGTTGCTCCTTCCATTAATCTTTGAAAACATTTCGTTGGTCAGAGAATATTTACTATAAACACAAAGTTATCCTTACACCAATATTCACTCATATAAACTGTCGACTTGAAAGGTAGTGAAGGAAAGTACCTGAAGAGTTAATTTGTAAGTTATAACTGCATAAAGATTGTTGTGACACTGACCTCAGAATTATGCTCTTATTATGGCAACTGTATGACCAATGTGGGTGATGTGGACGTGTGTGTGTGTGTGTGTGTGTGTGGAAAATAGTCCCATGCAGTAATTAAGAAATGTGATATGTGAAGAATTATTGTTTTGAAAGCTGTATCTTGTATCTATGGGTTATTCGTGTTGCTCATTAGGTGCAAAAGTTTGAGGCTAATGAAAATTGCATAAAATATTTGAATGACAAGACAAGCAGGAAGAAAATAATTAATGGTAGCGCTGTTCTCATACACCCAAGCCCCCATTGTGAATAGATAGCAAGATTTTATGACCAAAAATTTGATAAGGAAAGGCGTGCATGACTGAGAAGCGTTGAAGGTGACTGACTGACTCGGGAATCAAAGGGTCTTTCTTATAACTGATGACCATAATTATCCCTCGTAGCTGTTCACATTAATGGATTTTGGTGAAGAGTAATTGCTGTTATCATTGAAGGAACTTTGTCTCATCTATATGGAGGTCTGAACTGTATGTCAAATTTAAGACACTCGGTTTTCATACTTAGTGAAGGTCCTTGAGAGAATAAAAAACATAATGCTTTCCACATTTAAGTATTTATATATTTGATCTCACTGGAAGGACGACCAAGGTGAGGGTAAGAGTAGTTAAATTTCCACTTTTTCCACTAAATTCCATCAGTACATAATAATTATTCTGTATTGTTCAAGTTCAAACCTCCATATATATAAGAGGAAAAAACAAATATGAATATTTAATGACTGAGGAATAATCTACGTGAGGAATAATCTACGTGTGAAAGATTCTGCCAAACATCAAATACTGACTGCATAGAGAGGAGTCCAAGTATCAGTATAAATATCAGTATAGAAATGAGTCCAAGTATCAGTATAAGCGCTATCATAGATCATATAATTTTCAGTAGAATCAAAGTACATCCAAAGTCGGTGAAGAGGGTCTGGGCTCAGCAGGTGACAGAGGTGAGGGTTGAGGCGTGGGTGTTGTGGGTGTGGTAAAGGGCCAGAGACGCTATTCCTGCCCACACTAACATTTGACCAACATTCCTGAAATACAAAATACATGGATTAGTTGAGGTACCTTTTTTTAAACTGTTGTATAATGAGGGTAACACCATGGAGCCTCGCAGGGACAAATGGACTCTTGATAGTTATATCGTTTAATCACCGGGCTGTTAGTATCGATACATATGAATATTAACTTTTAGACATGAAGTTTTGAAATAATGAGTGATTACTTACCTCTCCTCTTCAGTGGCTTTATATACTGAGTGTGAAGGAGAATGGAAGCCGGCAAGATCCAACCCAGAAGAAAGCTGTGAAAAAGAGAGTAACAATTTGTACACATTCATAACACAATCACGAGTATAATATATCATGTGAATTACTTACTATTTAAGTTTAATGCAAATAACTTACAATGAAAACGTTGTCAACAAAGTTTCATATAAAAAGAAATAATTTGTTTTTCATTCTGCCCCAGTTTAATAGTTTAATATCTTACTTTTGATTGGTCTCCGAGTGTCAACCCCAAGAGCGAAGGAAGGAGTCCATGAGCCGCATCCTCAGCATCCTCCTCAGTGACAGTATCAACATGATCCTTTGTGACTCCAGATAAAAGGTCGATATTAGAAGAACCTTCCGAGCAACTTTCCTTGGTGTCGAGTCCATTTTCTAGGTTGGTTATGGTGTTGACTAGACGAGGTGTTTGGTGGTTCACAAGTCGACGTTCACTGGTGGTATATCTGTTGTTATCAAGACCATCATGTACTTCAGTGTGCCTCCTGTTGTCAAGTCGACGTGTTTCAGTGGCCCTCCTGTTGTCAAGACGTGTTTCAGTAACCCTCCTGTTGTCAAGACGACGTTCTTCAGTAACCCTTCTGTTGTCAAGACGACGTTCTTCACTTGTGGCCCTCCTGTTGTCAAGACCATGTACTTCAGTAACCCTTCTGTTGTCAAAACGTGTTTCAGTGGCCCTTCTGTTGTCAAGACGACGTGTTTCAGTGGCCCTCCTGTTGTCAAGACGTGTTTCAGTAACCCTCCTGTTGTCAAGACGACGTTCTTCAGTAACCCTTCTGTTGTCAAGACGACGATCTTCACTTGTAGCCCTCCTACTGTCAAGACGACGTTCTTCAGTGTGCCTCCTGTTGTCAAGAAGGGTTCTAGTGGTTCTCCTATTGTCATTACGTGTTTCAGTAACCCTCATGTTGTCAAGACGACGTTCTTCAGTGTTCCTCCTGGTGTCAAGTCGACGTGTTTCAGTGGCCCACCTGTTGTCAAGTCGACGTTCTTCACTGGTTTCCCTCCTGTTGTCAAGACGTTCATCAGTAACCCTCCTGTTGTCAAGACGACGTTCTTCAGTAACCCTTCTGTTGTCAAGACGACGTGTTTCAGTGGCCCTTCTGATGTCATTACGTGTTTCAATGGCCCTCCTGTTGTCAAGACGAACTTCTTCACTTGTAACCCTTCTGTTGTCAAGTCGACGTTCTTCAGTAACCCTTCTGTTGTCAAGTCGACGTTCTTCAGTGGTTTCCCTTCTGTTATCATGTCTACGTTTATCATTGGTGACTCTCCTGTTGTCAATACGCATATCAGTGTCCATCCTGTTGTCAAAACGTGTTTCAATGGCCCTCCTATTGTCAAAACGTGTTTCAATGGCTCTCCTATTGTCAAGTTGACGTTCTTCAGTGGCCCTCCTGTTGTCAAAACGTGTTTCAGTGGCTCTCCTGTTGTCAGTGCGTGTTTCAGTAGCCCTCCTGTTGGCAATGGATGTTTCAATGTCCCTCCTGTTTTGACTGAGTGTTTCAATGGCTCTCCTGCTTTCAAATCGCCGTTCCTCACTAGTGACCCGCCTGTTGTCAATTCCTGTTTCAGTGCGTCTCCTGTTGTCAAGTCTACGTTCATCACTGGTGGCTCTCCTGTTGTCAATACGTGTTTCAATCGCTCTCCTGTTGTTAATACGCATTTCATTGACCCTCCTGTTGTCAATTCGCCGTTCCTCACCGATTGCCCTTCTGTTGTCAAGTCGACGTTCTTCACTGGTGGCCCTCCTGTTGTCAATGCGTGTTTCAGAGATCCTCCTGTTGTCAATGCGTGTTTCAGAGGCCCTCCTGTTGTCAAGACGTGTTTCAGAAGCTCTCCTGTTGTCAAGACGTATTTCATTAGTTCTCCTGTTGTCAATGCGCATTTCATTGGCTCTCCTGTTGTCAATTCGCCGTTCCTCACTGATTGCCCTTCTGTTGTCAAGTCGACGTTCTTCACCAGTGGCCCTCCTGTTGTCCAGTCGTGTTTCAGAGGCCCTTCTGTTGTCAATGCGTGTTTCAGAAGCCCTCCTGTTGTCCAGTCGTGTTTCAGAGGCCCTTCTGTTGTCAATGCGTGTTTCAGAGGCTCTCCTGTTGTCCAGTCGTGTTTCAGAGGCCCTTCTGTTGTCAAGACGTGTTTCAGTGACCCTCATGTTGTCAAGTCGACGAATATCATTGTCCCTTCTGTTGTCAAGGCGTGTTTCAGAGGCTCTCCTGTTGTCAATGCGTGTTTCAGAAGCTCTCCTGTTTTCCAGACGTGTTTCAATGGCCCTCCTGTTGTCAAAACGTGTTTCAAAGGATCCCCTGTTTTCTAGACGTGTTTCAGAAGCTCTCCTGTTATCCAGACGACGTTCTTCACTGGTGGCTCTCCTGTTGTCAAAACGTGCTTCAGTGGCCCTTCTGTTGTCAAGTCGACGAATATCATTCTCCCTTCTGTTGTTAATGCGTGTTTCAATGGCCCTCCTGTTGTCAAAACGTATTTCAGAGGACCTTCTGTTTTGTAGACGTGTTTCAGAGGCCCTCCTGTTGTCAGTACGTGTTTCAGTGTCCCTTCTGTTGTCCAGACGACGAATATCATTGTCCCTTCTGTTGTCAAAACGCATTTCAGTGGCCCTCCTGTTGTCCAGACGACGTTCTTCACTGGTGTTCCTTCTGTTGTCCAGTCGACGAATATCATTGTCCCTCCTGTTGTCAAGGCGTGTTTCAGTGTCCCTTCTGTTGTCAAGACGTGTTTCAGAGGTCCTCCTATTGACAAGTCGCTGTTCTTTATTATTGATCCTCATGTTGTCAAGTCGACGTTCTACGGTGGTGGCCCTTCTGTTGTCAAGACGGCGATCTTCAACGTCCATCCTGTTGTCAAGACGTGTTTCAGTGATCCTCCTGTTGTCAAGTCGACGTTCCTCACTGTTGGCCCTTCTGTTGTCAAATCGACGTACTTCACTGGCCCTCCTGTTGTCAAGTCGACGTTCTTCAGTGGCCCTCCTGTTGTCAATGCGTGTTTCAGTTGTCCTCCTGTTGTCTAGACGTGTTTCAGTGGCCCTCCTGTTGTCAAGGCGTGATTCAGCGGATCTCCTGTTATCAAGACGTGATTCAGCGGATCTCCTGTTATCAAGACGTTCCTCAGTGCTTCTCCTGTTGTCAAGACGTGTTTCACTGGCCCTTCTGTTGTCAAATCGAGTTTCCTCACTCAGGGCCCTTCTGTTGTCAAGTCGACGTTCTTCACTGTTAGCCCTCCTGTTGTCAAGACGTGTGTCAATGGCCCTCCTGTTGTCAATTCGGCGATCTTCAACGGCCCTCCTGTTGTCAAGACGTGTTTCAGTGATCCTCCTGTTATCAAGTCGACGTTCTTCACTGTTGGCCCTCCTGTTGTCAATTCGTGTATCAGTGGCCCTTCTGTTGTCAAGACGTGTTTCAGTGATCCTACTGTTGTCAAGTCGACGTTCTTCAGTTGTCCTCCTGTTGTCAATGCGTGTTTCAGTTGTCCTCCTGTTGTCAAGGCGTGTTTCAGCGGATCTTCTGTTGTCAAGACGTGTTTCAATGGCCCTCCTGTTGTCAAGACGTGTTTCAATGGCCCTCCTCCTATTGTCAAGACGTGTTTCAGTGGCCCTATTTCTGTCAAGTCGGCGTTGTTCAGTACTATCCCTTCTGTCAAGAGCTGGTGCCAAGAAGCGGTGTGTTTGTGTGTATGAAGGCTGATGAACAATGTCCCCATCAGATTGGCTCTTCACTAACTTGTCCACACCAACTTTACGAATTCCTACAACCCTTTGGTGGCGTCGTGACCATTGTGGTGTGTCTCCCAGATGGTGACTTTGTTCAGCATGTTGGCCTGACCCACTATCCTGCTGGTGGTGAGAAGTTCCCCCTCTCAACTTCCAGGACTTCCATGGAGAGATGTTTTTCTCCGGCAGACCAAACTCTTCGTTGGGGACCGATATTCCATCCGTGTTCCAGCCTTCTATGTCCGAGTCGGTATGAGATGAGCTGGAAGCAATATTGCCATCCTGGAGGCAGGAGGTGAGGCAACAAAAGCAGAGCAGTACTAGCAGGAGGACACCCCTGATAGGATGACCCCTTACCATCACCAGTGGACCCTGTAACAACACACATAAAACAACACATTAAAGGGAGAGTATATTTTTGATAGATTGGAGTGCCTTGATTCCTCCAAAATATGCCAGGAAACAGGACTAGATGTATGTACATATATAATGGTGTTCTGTTGCCTGGAATAGTTTGGAGGAATCGGTAGCTCCAGATTTGCCAACACTGTACTTCCCCCTTAACATTTTGGGTATCAATATGGAACACAAAATTAAGTGGAAGTTATTTAGGCTACCTTTAGGGCTCTTAATAATGATGTGTACAACACTAATGTGTGCTTCTGTACACATTATGAGAACACCTTAAGAACCCCAAAGGCTGACACCAGTTTCCTTGTGGTTGACTATACTGTGGCACAACACTGATGGGGGGCTGTTGCCGGATGTACAGTCACGGCCAACCAATAATTGTATCTCCTCTCCAGTCTGATGCCTAACTCTGAGGCGCAAAGTGTTATGAATGAACCTTAGTCTGATATTTTACGATGTTCAATAGAATTATTGGAATTGTGAAGCTATACTTGTCTACTCAAAACACTCGGGGCTGCTCGGCCAGACAGCTTGAGGAACTTCAACAACAACAACTCAAAACACAAAGCTGTCGTCGACGTGTTGCTATTGGTAGTAAAGAAATATGATAGTAGTTTTGATGTTGTATAATAAATGCACTATCCATTTTAAGATAAATACTGAATGGCTCACACACTTCTAAAACTCCATGATATACAAACCACTTTAATTAAGGGATAGAGGCGAGGCAACTCAATCCAACAAACACAACATTACTTAATTAACCTAAACTGTATCAACTATATATTTATATACGACTGAAATGTGATAGAGAAAACCCCTTCTCTATGTACTGTTCACTACGGTCTAAGACTGACTAACACCATGAAAAACTCGTACAAACTGTGTATCTTTTTGTTTGGCTTACCAAGATTTTGCCGGTGGAGAGGTTGAACAACAAACTGTATCCTGGTGTGGGTGTGGAAATACTTGTGTTGTCTGCCTGATGATCCTTTCCCTTCTTCCTGTGGGTCACGACTGAGGACTGTAGTGGTGGGCCAGGCTTTTATATTGGCTGGTTTCTGGTACACACACACTCTCAGCCAATGGGTATCGTCCATGGTGATGACGTCATTATTATATATCTTTTGTGTCCCGTGTTTCCCTTAAGAAAACTTGCGATATTTGTGAATAGGAAAACTTGAAAATAATATATATGAACTCTAAAACAGGACTGGGGATTTTAACTCTATGAGCAAACTAGAGTTAAAGGACAATATTGGAATACAGAATTACAGAAATTAAGTGACTAAACTGTCTTGTTAAGTTCGTCCTCCAAAAAGATAATTTATTGTTATATCACCTTTACCCTACAGTACAATACCTACCTTTCATCACATCATATATTCTTCATCACATCACCTTTCCTTCACTGCATTCCTGAACATTCTCTTCATCACATTCCCTTCACCACATCACATTCCCTTCACCACATCACATTCCTTTCAACATGCACATCACATTCCCTTAACCACATCACCTAGCCCTGGTCATGTCCAATACCTCTCATCACATCCCTCTACCATAACATACATCCATTTCTTCAGTTTTGTTTACACTTATCTCACACACCAGACACCAGCTCCCAACCTTAAGTTTATTTCCTAGCCACGGGACTCAGGAATTATATATGTAAGCTGCTGGGCCAATAATTTCACCCTCACATGAACAGTCAGGGAAATGTGTATGTAAACATCTACAGTATCTTAGGGCCAGGTAGGATAAGGCCTCTGGTGAATCCCTCATTTCTAAAATAGTAAACTTATTGAAATTCATCACCTATAACGTAGACAGGCAACTCTGACAATACAGTACAGTCACGAGTACTAATAAGTATTCAGGTGTGCTTCGAAGACCTATATAGAGACAGTAAATATATATACACCAAAAGATCTCCATTGAAATTAGTTGAAATTGAATTGGATTGTTCAAAAGCTTCAACCAAAGCTGTATATTTATTAGTGCTCGTGATTGTACTTCTATTAATATAAACTACTGCAACGAATAAGATATAAAAGTATTTTTTCTCTCGATCATTATTAGCCGATATATATATATATATATATATATATATATATATATATATATATATATATATATATATATATATATATATATATATATATATATATATATATATATATATATATATATATATATATATATATATATATATATATATATATATGTGTGTGTGTATAAAATAGATATAGGTAAAGTCGAGTCCTCATAACACTATCAACTTTCACACTCCCTCCCAGCCACAACACACTCTCCCAACCGTGAAATTTGAGTTAGCGAGAGGTAATTTATTTTGGTTGAAGAAGGCAGGTGTGACGTCACGTTGGTCTGGCCACCACCTGCCTTCCTGCCTGCCAACACTTGATAAAACCCTCCTAAAATTGGACTCTCGGCTCACCGGGTTATCTGTGGTGGCAGGCGGTCCTTGTGGCTGTTTCTGCCTCCTCTGTCTTCTTTATAATGTGTTCGTTCCACAACATTACATGAGATCTGTTCTAGCGTCTTTTGGTGTCTTGAAAACTGATGTAATTTGCCTTATTATAAAAAAAAATAAAGCAGTACCAGTTACCGTGAACAACTACAGGACAACAAAGCAACAATACAAAGAGTGGCAATACAAAATTAAGATCCAATTCGTTCGAAAAGTTAATTAATATGTTGTGCTTATTAATAACTTGATATTTTTGGCCTTAAGGTGGTAATTCTTTTTTGGTACATTGGAGTGCCTTGATTCCTCCAAAGTATGCCAGGTAACAGGACCAGAAGAGCAAAAATAATGTGTTTTTTTGTTGTTGCTTGGAATAGTTTGGAGGATTCAGTTGCTCCATTTTTACTAACACAAAACTTCCCCCCTTATGTTCCCAGTCCTTCAAGGCAAACTTTTAAACGAGCAGAAGTAAATTTGATATCGACGGTGTGTATAATGTTAAGTGTTGTAATTTCATTTCTGCAGGAAGTAGTGAATAATAAGACTGAATCAGGAGAGAAAGGAAGGTAAAGAATTAAGGTTAGATAATATTAGAAGATTAATAGTTGTACTGGTGAGAGAGAGAGAGAGAGAGAGAGAGAGAGAGAGAGAGAGAGAGAGAGAGAGAGAGAGAGAGAGAGAGAATTTCAAGGTTTCGGAAACTTTCAAGATTGGATGCTGATGGTCTCTCTCACTATAACAGCTGTGTCCATCCATCCCCAATTCCTCTCTCTCTCTCTCTCTCTCTCTCTCTCTCATACACACACATACAAACACGTGACACATATCAACACACAAACAACAATGCAGTAACAACAAAACAAAATCAACACACAAGCAACAACACAGAGTCAACAATGAAGAACAGAATACCAAGACAACTTCCACACAACAACACCAAGACGACTCACCAAAATAGACAAGTACGTTAATATTAGATTGTAGATGTATTTCAATATTGAGAGGGATGTTGTTGTTGTTGTTGTTGTTGTTGTTGTTGTTGTTCTCCCGGTACAGAATGGTCTCCTGCCTCACAGACCCCTGGTAAAGTCATGGTCTAATGTACTGCAACCTGGTGAATAAAAGCGAGCTATTTGAGTTAATTTTATGAACCAAAATTGCACACACCAACAGCTATAGTTTCGGATCATTTTTCGAAGCCATCTCATTGGAAAGTGTTGCAGAACATTAGACCATGACTTTACACTCTGGTCGCAGTGTATAAAACAAATTAAAATAAAGGATGTAATTGTAGACGGTCTCTGCTGAACGAGACGACTTAAAATAGCAGCTCTGTATGAATAGAATATAAATAGACATAAAACATGAGGAAGCTAGATAATTAATACAAAATATGACATTATATGATGTTAACTGAGCATTGGCTTGTTTGGTGTAATGGAAATGACCAAATATAATCATAATGAAAGATATTTGTTATCATTATTATTATACAGTCATTATTACATATCAGGACAATGAGTCATTTCATTGTTTCTCCACTTACAGTCAGGTACGAGTGAATCATATCAGCTGGTGGGAACAATTGCAGTTATCTATAAAACCTGTGACTGGTATTCAATCTTAATTCAATTGTATTCTAAAGCGTAAGTTCTTTTAGAGATCGCAGGAAACTCATGCTTGCGAAGTAATATTAATTTTTATGTTCCGACACTGGACATAGGTCAAGCCTGTTATCGTGGCCCAGGTCAACTGTTACCCTCACAGACACGTCACGACTTCAAGATACAGATGAATACATTCGCTTGGGAAGTGAAAAGTAATGGCATACTCCATTCTAAGTCACAGTAATTTATTATGCTTGTGAATTGAAAGGTAAAGGAATATTTCACGACAAGAGAAGTGATTAATCTGACGTTTGGTGGCAGCGGTACAGACATTTGTATCCCATTGTGAAGTCATGGTCAAAAGTCCTGCAATTTAGAAAATCTTATGAACTAATATTGCAGACACCAACAGCTAAAGTTTCGGATAATTTTTCGAAGCTATCTCATTGGATGGTGTGACTGTGATTCGTGGAGATATTATCCGGTATTTGTGTGCTCGGAAAAAGTGGCAGCACACTCAATTTTACATTTTGTCTCACTTTATGCTCACTCTATATTGCTCCCTTGATTAATATAAACACAAATTATTATATTATTATCAAGTTACAAGTATAAGGTGGTATGAATCGTGTATAAATCAGCTGTACATATATAGGAGGATTAGATATTAAGGGACACTGTGTTGTTGTCCGAAAATTGGAGGTAAATGAGTCCTTTAAATATTGCCACGAAACACTACCTATATAGAAGGAGCTTGTTTCGTGGCATGGTCAGAAGGAATTAGAAGCCTCCAATTTTCATCCACGATCACAGGGTCCTTAATATAGAGTTGGTCCAAGAATCACCGAAATGATAACACGAACCTAATCTAGCAGTGATAAGAGATAATTTGGCCCTGGTAGATAGTGGGTTAGATGACATACACACTCCGCCCTCACACATTCACAAACACACACACATATACTGTAGTCTGTAGGTTACACACACACACACACACATGCTGTTTCTTCTATTCCCGGTATACTTCCTCATTCTTTCTCTTAGGCCACTCTCTCTTTACCTTTATTTCTCTCTTTTTCCAGTTACAGGGACACTAGAATTTGGTGTACACTCGTGATACATAATTTCTGACCAGTGTGTGAGTAGGAGAAAGCTTCGAATTGCATGGTATTGCTCATTTCCCCCACCCAGTACACCTATAGAGGTTGAGTTCGAATGCAGGTAATGTGTGTGTGTGTGTGTGTGTGTGTGGTGCCTGCCGTTCGTCTCTGGTCAGGGATTACGTATCACGAGTGTACATTTCTATCAAACAGACAACTACTCATATGTTTTGTGACGTGTGTAAATGGTGACCCAGTATGTCGTCTCTTAATCTGTTTCATTGCTTGATAGAATAAATTTTTTAAGGTTCATAGAAAAATCCAAACGCAGAAATATAGAAAAACAATATATTTTTTTTAAGTTCATAGAAAAAAAAATCCAAACTCAGAAAAATAGAAGAACAATAATAGCATGCTACTTAAAAAAAGAGACACCACACCAAAGGAAAAGTGATAATCAATTGAGGAACTGTGAAACATTTAGGTAAGGAAGGAAAGACAAACTAAAAGATGGAAACGAAGGAATATTGTGGACATTAATTAACCTACAGAGTGAAGAGGCATCAGAAAAAGAAACTCAAACCAAATTCGAGAACCAAACACAACATGATGAGAAAATACGAGTGACTTACTGTGTAATCAAATAACAAACTAGTCTTTATTATGAGGACAGGAGATTACAGATTGGAGGAAGAGTGTGTTTGAGGAAAAGCAACAGAGAAGGAAAAGTGTGTGGAGATTGCAGGTTGGACGAAGAGTGTGTTTGAGGAAAAGCAACAGAGAAGGAAAGGTATGTGGAGATACAGAGACGGAGGGAGAAGTGTAACATGATGGTGTGTCAGTGAGGTAGAAGAGGGAACAGAAAGGGTCATTGAGACAAAGGAGTGGATTGATTGATTGATTGATTTTTTTTATGCGACTAGGCATCGGGCGGCGCAACAGTTAGGGTCATATACCGCAGAAAAGCAGTGGACCTCAGAAACACGGAACAGAGAGAAACACTAAACACAGAGGATCACGGAACAGAGAGAAACACTAAACATAGAGTATCACGGAACACTGCAGGATAATGGTCAACACTGGTGCACCTGGGGCTGTGGGTGGAGGCAGGGACACATCCATTAGCAGATCAAGGACCAGTGTTTTCCGAAGGGCTCTCAGCTCAGTAGGGCTTGTGTCTAAAGGTGAGTGTCATACCATACAACAGTTTTAGGCCCGTAGTTTTAAAAGATTTGAGGGCCCTTACTGGAGCTCTATGAACCCTCCAAATAATCCAGGCCACAAAACACTTAAGTGTTTCGAATAGGGAATCTGTTGCCTGGAGTAGTTTGGAGGGTTCATAGAGCTCCAGTAAGGGCCCTCAAATCTTTTAAATCTACGGGTGGCAGAGTTCTGAGTACACTCGTGATACATAATTTTGGACCAGAGTGTGAGGAGCAGAAAGCTTCGAATTGCCTGGTATTGTTCATTTCCCCACCCAGTACACATATAGAAGCTGAGTTCGAATGCAGGGTATATGTGTGTGTGTGTGTGTCAAGGATTACTTATCACGAGTGTAGTACCACAGGGTTGTGTTCCTCGTCAACTCCAGACTTAAGACCGAAAATGTGACTCCCAAAGGTTTATCCATGTCTTTTTATAGTCGACCTGATGATAAAAGGCTGAGAAATGAATACGAATACGACAAGCCCAATTATTCCTTCTAATAATAATGGTGTAGATATTGTAAATCCCAAATTTAATGACAAATATTATGGTCCTGAATACTATGGTTAATTAATTCATTACGACTTTGTCAATAATCATGTGCATTAACAGTTGCCATAATACACTACATATTTAATATTATCATATCTAACAATTACTGATAGCATGAATGTGTTGACAACAAGGATAGTTTATCAACGCCCCTTTATATACATATATAATTATATTGCATGGAATATAATTTCAGTGGTGAAGTAATCACACTTTCTTATCTTCCATTGATCTCCCATTCTTTGTTTTCCCTTTAATATTTATAATGTTCCTGTCTATTTCCTCCAAAAAGTTATGCTGCCGTTGTTGTTTTCACTTCAATTAATCAGTGAACAAAAAAAAACAAAAAAAAAACGAAACCTTAACAGAAAAAAATATTTTCCTATTATACTATACCAACTATTATACTATTACCCAAGTTATTGAGATGTTATCCAGTTTGATAATCGGGATAGGATTCATAATTACAGTCCATATACAGTTGTTTACAGACCCTACATATTAATAAAAATCCTCAGTATATGTAGTCTATGTTTTGGCACAGTTTGCAAGGTTAAGCAGAGTCTAATGAACCGATAATATTGTATTCTCCTTAAACAATTGCTACAGTGACATAAAAGGGCCTAGTGACTGATAATTAGTTCTTATCATGATAATTTAAGATAATGAATGAGGGACTTCATCCTACCACAGTCTAGCTCACCAAATTATAGAATCACAACTTTGAGATAATATATTTTTTCTTTACTATAGGTAAGCATATGCTTGAATTCACTGAAGGGACCCTGTGATGTAGTCAGAAATTTGGAGATAAACGAGTCCTTCAAATATTGCCACGAAACACCACCTATAGGGAAGGAGCTTGTTTTGTGGCATGGTCAGGAGGAATCAGAAGTCTCCCATTTTCATACACGATCACAGGGTCCTGAAGCGGTATAAAATCTACTTTTATTTATGAATATTGTTTATCTACAAGTTAAAGTAGCATTAGAAAATGACATAAGAATCGCTGCACACAAAAGTATTTCTATCAGCATGGACTTTCACACTTTAAAATTTGTACAAGCTAACTCTATTTTCTTTATATTATTATTTTATTTTAAGGTGGTAATTCCTTTTTTGTACATTGGAGTTCCCTGATTCCACCAAAGTATGCCAGGAAACAGGACCAGAAGAGCAAAAATAATAGTGTTCTGTCGCTTGGAATAGTTTGGAGGATTCAGTTGCTCCAGATTTACCAACACAGAACTAGAACTAACTTCCCCCTTAACACACACACACACACACACACAGAGGAGCGTCTGATAGCGGCGGCAGACGGTGGTGACGCAGCCGGTGTTGTGGCCCTCTTGTCTGCCGGAGCTGATGTCAACTACCAAAATGACCATGGTGAAAGTGGCCTCATGTACGCTGCCTGGAGGGGCTTTGAGGCTGTGGTGGCAGCTCTCCTACAACACCCAGCTACACATGTCAATTTACAGGTAATACGTGACCCAGTAATATACTACTTTGATAATAATACTTACTTCAATGGGAGATATGCTGCTGTGTTTACTATATATACACCTCAACAAATTACAGGTAACACTTGTCAATTTACTGGTAACACTTGTCAATTTACAGGTAACATTTGTCAATTTACAGGTAACATTTGTCAATTTACTGGTAACACTTGTCAATTTACTGGTAACACTTGTCAATTTACAGGTAACACTTGTCAATTTACAGGTAACACTTGTCAATTTACTGGTAACACTTGTCAATTTACAGGTAACACTTGTCAATTTACAGGTAACACTTGCTCCAGTAATATACTACTTTGATAATAATACTTTACTATAAATTACTATAAATACACCTCAACCATTAGTGAAACAATACTCTTTTATTTACAAATATACTGTATGATATTGGGGTGAAGGTTAGTAGCTTGGAGTGACAGTAATTCACATGTATTAAGAAGGAAAATGTGAATGACAGAAGAGAAAAAATGAATGGCAAAATAACATGAAATCACGAATAAACAAAAAAACATATTTGATATATTTTTTGTATATGATTAATTGGAAAATGGCGTATGGTCATTCAGCGTAACTCTTTTTATTTTAGAACTGTTTTATTATTTAATGAATGAATGATGAAGAATTAGGGATATATTGTATGTAAGCAAGAGTTCTTTTCACAGGCAAACATCCAAATATTAACAAGTTTAAGTTAATAGTCTCGAGATGGTTGGACTGGAAAAATAACTATTGTTCACAATTGTAAGGCTCTGTTCAAAGTGCATAGTTTCCTATCTTCTAAGTAGTTTTTAGAAATATATATTATTGATATTATTCTTGTTTGACAAATGCCATGTTCCAACAACCTGCAGGATAATGACGGATGGACAGCGTTGTTATGGGCAGCACACGGTGGTCACACAGGAGTAGTGAGACTCTTCATGGTTCACCCGGACACTGAGCCAGACCTCACCAACAATGCTGGAGAGACTGCTCTCATGAAGGCATCTGTGTACGGCCACGAACCTGTGGTGAGACAGCTTATCAGTTCCTACCGCACCACCATTGATAAGCATCACCCAGATGGCTCCACAGCTCTCTTATGGGCGGCTGCCGGGGGGAACGTCGGGTGTATCGTGGCTCTCCTCAACGAAAATGCTAACGTAAACAACGTTGATAAAGATGGTATGGACGCCCTTATGTGGGCTGTGTCAGTGGGCCAAACAGAGACAACTGAGGTGCTAGCAAAGCGTGGAGCTGATCTTTCCAGGAAGGATAAAATAGGACGCTCTCCACTTCTGATGGCATCGGAAACTGGACATGTTGAAGTGGCCAGTATTCTCCTACAACATGATGCTACGGATGTTAATGTCTACACCAAAGATAAAGTGACATCTCTGATGCGTGCCAGTGAACATGGACATTCAGCCATTGTCAATATGCTGTGCAAGTGTCATGACACTGACGTTAATATACAAGATGGCCAAGGTAGAACAGCTTTGTTATTTGCAGCCCGATCTGGCCACACAGATTGTGTTTACATTCTTTTGCATCACCCAAGCATAAACCCAAATCTGTGTGACCTTGAGGGACACACACCAGTCATGTTGGCATCTAGTGGGGGTCATGAGGACGTCTTGAATGCTCTCTTGTCTCACCGTGAGATTGATATAACAATAAAAACAAAAAATGGTTTCACAGCCCTGATCCTTGCTTCTCGTAGTGGACAACGAGACATTGTCAAGAGACTTCTGGCTCACCCTGAAGTGGATATAAATGAAAAAGATGGAAATGGTCTGACAGCTCTGGCCTGGGCCGCTAAAACTGGTGCTGTTCACATCATTGAACTCTTGCAACAATACCAATCACTCCAACCGAATGTTTGTGATGGCAATGGATTAACTCCAATGATATGGGCATCACGATGTAATCAACTTCTTTCTGTGAAGACACTCCTTAGAGACACACGTAGTGATATTATGACAAAGGACAAGACTGGTGACACTGCACTGGACTGGGCTAAAAATGAAAACAACAAAGAAATAGTTCAGCTACTTACTCGTTATACTCAGCTGTCAACAGAGACAAGTGAGGACACAGGTGATGATACAGCCTCAGACTCATCCTGGCACACACCATCCGTCATGGCATATCGCTATGATGACCCAGTCAGTGATATGCAAGTAGACAACATTCAAGATGTGGTCAAGTTGCTGGAGAATGGACCCTACATAAGCTGGAGACAGAAGACAGGCAAGACATCCTTCTTATGGGCAGTAGCCAGTGGACAGGCAGAGGTAGTCAAAGTATTTTTGTTGGTACCAGGACTTGATATTAATGAACAGGATGAGTATGGTCACACTCCTCTCATGGTGGCTGCTCGTTGTGGCCATGTTGAGGTACTGAGGCTGTTACTGACACATGAAGATGTCAGTTTCAGTCACACAGATTGGCGAGGTCGCTCAGCACTCATTATTGCGGCTGAGTTTGGACAGATCCGAACCTTAACTGCTCTCCTTAGATGCTCTGAGGTCAATGTTAACCAACAGGACAAGGAAGGTCATACAGCACTCACCATTGCTGTAATTGCTGGCATGTATGAGATAACTAATGCCCTCTTGCGTCATCCACACATCAATGTCAACATTACAGCAACTGACAAGTGTAGTGCCTTATTGTTTGCTGTCCGTGCTGGCCACAATGATATATCAGAACTTATGATTGGATTCTTGAAGACTAATGTCAACCTGGAAGATTGTTATGGTGACACAGCTCTACATGTTACAGCTGGGTATCATGGTAATATGGTGGTTACAAGATGTCTGCTCAAACATTCTCATATTGGTGTCAATCGTCGAAACGGCCAGGGCAGTACAGCACTCATCTTGGCTGCTAAGAATGGACACATGGATTGTGTGAAAAAGCTGATGGAACATCCACTAATTGACGTCAACCAGCGAGACAACGATGACAAAACTGTCCTCATGTATGCTTGTATTATGGGACGAGAGGACATAGTCTGTCTCCTCTTCTCCCACCCTGATGTTGATCCTAATCTCCGTTGTAAAGAGAAGCGTATGACAGCACTGCTATTGGCAACACAGAATGACCATCCTTCAATAGTTTCTCTATTGTGTGCTCGGAAAAATCTTGATGTAAACCAAATGGATGAATTCAAGGCCACAGCACTGATGCATGCAGTACGACGTGGCTCACAACCTTCTGTGGAAGCTTTGTTGGAACGTCCAGACATAAACATTAACACTAGTGATGTACAGGGCAAGACTCCCCTTCTGTGTGCCCTTGCTGACGGCCACTATGACTTAGCTATGCTGCTTCTGGCACGACCCGACGTGGATGTTAACGCTAAGACACTGGAGCTGAAGACTGCCCTAATGTATGCTGCTGTATTTCCAGAGGGTCTGCCAGCTCTTAGACTTATGTTGGCTATCTCAGGTGTCCAGGTGAGTTCTCTCTTCTCACTGAAACACTATATATATACACTACTTAATTATACATACAGTACTTCATTACACAAAAGCTAATAGCACACACACACATATACAGATATAGTAAAATTATGTACACTGAATCTACTACTTCTATCTTTGTTATTCCTTGAGAACAATTTCTTTCCATGTCATCATGCTAGTTCACCTTCCCATAACGCTGCTAATAGGATTTACTTTCCAGGCAATTAAGCTTTATACACTAGCAAGACAACAGTTTGAATTTGTTACAGGTTAATGCTACGGACGAGCATGTATGTACGGCTCTGGTCCATGCCTGTAAGAGTGGTAACGTGGAGGCAGCTGTGGCGTTAGTGGAGACGGATGGAGTGGACTTAGATTTGCTTGATGACCAGAGTATGACACCTCTAATGTGGGCTGCTATGTTGGGTTTCAGAGTCATAGTGCAGGCTCTTCTTCAGGTGTGGAAGTTTAGAGTATTTTTTTGCTTTAAATAAGGAGATAGCATACTTTTGGTGAATTGGAGTGCCTTGATTCCTCCAAAATATCCCAGGAAACAGGACCAGATTATAACAAATATAATGGTGGCCTGTTGCTTGGAATAATTTAGAGGAATCAACTGCTCCTGATTAACCAACATGCAGTGTACTATCCCCTTAAACATTCTCAAGGAAATTTTGTTTAGCCAACGTGCAGGTCATTTTAAAAATATACAGATTTGGTTTTAAATTAATGCAAGTTATTTCCTTATGATATAATTTTATAGCGATATATAGTTGAGACTTTCTTTAGGTATCACATTGTATGATTATATTTAATTAAGTGTTAAGCTAGTTTTGTGTTGGACCATTATATAAAGATAATATATATATGATGAGTGTATATGTTGTGCTGTATTATGTTGTGGTCAATAAAATATCTATCTATCTATCTCTCTATCTATCTATCTATCTATCTATCTATCTATCTATCTTTCTATCTATCTATCTATCTGTCTATCTATATGTCTGTCTATTTATCTATCTATCTATCTATCTATCTATCTATCTATCTATCTATCTATCTATCTATCTATCTATCTATCTATCTATCTATCTATATGTACAGGTGCGAACACTAGACGTGAACGCCTTGACCCCCGATGGACTGTCAGCGTTGGGTCTGGCGTGTGAGTGTGGTCAAGTGGAAGTGGTACAGCTCCTGGCATCTCACTCAGCGGTGGATGTTAATGCCGGAGACTCAGCTGGTCGAACTCCCCTCGTCGCAGCACTCGAGGTCAGGAAAGTATAGAAAAAAAAAGCATATCTATTTAGTTCAACTCTGTGTCTCCCTCCTCTATTTTATTTTCGGAGACTCAGCTGGTTGAACTCCCCTCGTCGCAGCGTTGGAGGTCAGGAAAGTGCAGAAAAAAAAAGCATATTTATGTAGTTCAACTCTGTTTCTCCCTCCTCTATTTATTTATTTTTTTCGTATGGTTATGGCGTGTTGAAGTTAAGATGAAATGCATAAATAAATGTGTGTGTGTGTGTGTCCTTACCCAGTTTTATTGCGTGTGGTACTGTACCGGTAATCTAATATGTCTTTTTATTGACTGTACCGGTAATCACATAAGTCTTTTTGTTGACAGAAATCCCAGCATGAGTGTGTACGTGTCCTGCTTCAACATCCAGCACACTCCTTGTCCCGTGCTGGGGTTCGTCCTCCTTACCTCCCACCAACACTCAAGGCGATGGTCAACTTGTACAGGAAGAATGTTCAGGTATGACAAAAACTATGACCGTAGGTATATTGTAAGAATATATACAAGAATCAAGAAAATTTACAATAGGTCTGTTGATTCACTAGAAACAGCTCTTGTTTAATTAAGGTGTTTGGGGTTGGAAAATCATAGGGCTACTGACTCCAATATACGAAAAAAAAAATCGTATGATAGATTGACTTACTGTTGTTTTCAGGTGAGAAACGCGTTGGTGTTGTGTGCCCCTCCACCTTCCCTTGTTGTAGACGGAGTGGGTCGAGCTGGTGAGATGTGTGTGGCAGGTGGTGGTGAGGTCGCTTCAATCCTCCTATCTTTACCTCGACCCTTCCAGGTAATATTTATAGGGATTGACATTCGGATTTATATGATTCTTGAGCGCAGAATCCCAAAGATAAACGAAGCTAAACCTTATTCATTAACCTTTGATTAAATATGAATATATGGATATTTTCTAGCAACAGACTATTATGTTTGTTGGGCATAAGTACTTTAATACAAACAAGAACTTTTATAGACAGATTACCTTCATGTATAATGTATTGAGAATAAGTCCAATATTTAAGCTAAATAAAATCCCGTTGATCATAGTATTTTTTATGGTAGATTTTTCAATACTTTTGCAAATATCAATAAATATATTATGTGATCAATCATTACAGCTGAAAGATAGCAACATCAACAACATTATAATAAAATAGGAAAATACATTATAACGCAGGTTGTGCAGCATGTACTAAGAAAATCTTCCCCGGAGTCACTCAACACACAACTGGATGAATTCGCAGCCAAAATACAGCCTGAAGTTGAAGGTGCCGTCATTCTCTTCATTAGTGGCGAGGTGAGTTGGGCCATGCAGTTACTTGTAGTGGTGGTATTGATTTATTCTGACTTTTGAGCTTTATTACTGTCCTCTCCTAATGTTAATAAGAGGGTTTCCGATCTTACCCATTCCTCTGGTGGTGGTATTGATTGATTCTGACTTTTGAGCTTTATTACTGTCCTCTCCTAATGTTAATGAGATGGTTTCCGATCTTACTAATTCCTCTGGTGGGTATTACTCTCTTCTACTCTACATCTCGAAATAGATGCAGTCGGAAAAGAATAGTGTTAGTAAAAACTGAGTGTTCGGGAAGGTTAGTGAATAGAACACCTATGAATTATTATTTTGTTGACGGCCCTTAAGGGGAGGGTATAGTTCTGACATTTTTGGAGATTATGATTCCTCCAAACTTTTCCAGGCAACAGGATACCATTATTTTTCTTCATTTGGGTCTGTTTTCTGGCATACTTTGGAGGAATCAAGGCGTTGTAATGTACATAAAATCTACTCTCCCCTTACAAAACAGCTGTCAATACCTTTTCAGATACTGGTGACACCTGATGGTCCAGCACTGAGCCTGGCCTCAACCCACTCAGCTCCAAGCAACGTGTTACTCTCTTCACTACTCCACAAACTGACTCATGCTCCCACTTTGGTTATGCTGCTGGATGCTGTTTGTGTCAAGGTTAGATTTACTGAGTTCCAATCTGACACGTATTCATGAGTAATGTTTTGGTACTTACTACTGTATCTCGACACGAAGGTCCTCATCTCTTGAAGTGCATGCCTGAAGCCAGAGGTTATTAAGGACCCTGTGATCGTGTAAGAAAGTTGGAGGCTTCTGATTCCTCCTGACTATGCCACGAAACGAGCTCCTTCCGTATAGGTGGTGTTTCGTGGTAATATTTGAAGGACTCGTTTACCTCCAATTTTCTGACTACATCACAGGGTCCTTAAGATGATGTTCAAGGGGAAGGATGTTGCTTCAAATTAAAGAAAATTATATATATATTGATATATTTTACGCACACATAAAGAGCAAGCTAACTGAGTAATTGAAACACTAAATGTACAAAGCTGACAGACATCACCATTTTTTCTTTTATAAAAATATGACTTTTTTTTCTAGCGCCTCTTCGGACCCGAGTTAATTCCTTTCAATTTTTATACTGTCTTTCCTTACCTTCCTTTTCCTTGGTGCTTGTTGTCTCTCCTCTCTATGAACTTCTCTCTCGTCCTACAGGGTCTTCCAGGCCTGGGAATGTCTTATTTCTCCTTTTTAATTTTTCCTCTTAACACAAGTATGTATTTGTTATCATCAGGTTTAAAGGAAAACTTGTTTATGATTTGCTCACGTCCTCTCTTTCTTATATGAAATTGCTTGCTGTCAAACCTCTCTATCACCTTTTTCTGGCGCTATAGGACCTCGATGTTGCGACGCCTAATATCCATCAATAAAAAAAAATCTTCATATTCCAGATTGATCAAGCCAGCAGCCAGACAACCCACGCTGCTCCTTACACTCATATATTCCCTCCACTCTTACACCCTTCTATGGCCATGTTGGGAACTATGTCCAGGGAACGTCAACAGGTGTGTACTGTATATGTACAGTCGCGGTCAAATATGATCATCCATATAGGGGTAACTCACGTAAGATTTTGACAGCTTCCCTCTGTTCCATAGCTGATAAACTTTTCAATAAATAGATTAACTACCATCTTTTAATTTATTACAAGCAGCTACACACTACTTAAAACAATACCATCATATCTTGAACGTGAAAACATTAGACAGTAAACTGTTTGAGATACCCATATGTGGATGATTATTATTGACCACGACTGTAAAGTTTTAATTGTTTCTTCTATCACTAAAGTATTTCTACAATATATTTCAGTATATTAATGAAAAAAAAGGAGGTAAAATGCCTTTGAATGTTACAGTTAAGATAGATAAACATGAGATAAGAGCACTGGGGTGATAGTTGGAGGGTTGGCAGAGGTCACCTTTCATTAGGATAGGTTGGGTCGGAGCAAACTTCAAGCAGGCAGGAAAAGTGTTCAATGCCTGACAAAGATGGAAATGTCTACCGAGGCAGGGAGTCAACACAGAAGCACATAAGGTCTTTTTAGGATAATAAAAGGGATTCCCATTATTACGAGTGGCCAAGAGAAAAACAGTACAGTATTCTCTCTCTCTCTCTCTCTCTCTCTCTCTCTCTCTCTCTCTCTCTCTCTCTCTCTCTCTCTCTCTCTCTCTCTCTCTCTCTCTCTCTGCCATACGTGTACTAACAACTTTCTTCTGTATATATGCAGGTGGTAGGTTCTCGGTGTTCAGTGTTCAGCGGTGTAGTGGCGAGGGAACTGCTACATGGTGTGTCACTGGCCCAGCTGCATCAGAGGGTCAATCTCGCTCTCTCCTCACACTCTTCACCCACTACTGCCAATCCTCTGTCAGCAACACTCCTCTCTAACCTCACGCAGGACTGGCTCTTCTGAGAAACAATAACAAGTGTGTGTGTGTGTGTGTGTGTGTGTATGTGTGTGTGTGTGTGTGTGTATGAATGGAATACATTACATGATATTAACAATGTCTATAATAATATTAATAATATTATGGTAAATAGTATAAACTAATTTTATCAAATACATTCCTCTTTGAAAGTTTCTTAGTAGTGTGTCAATATATAAATAGATGGAGAAGTGGATTTGTATTCTGTGTAACTTATCACTTTGTAATTTACTACTTATGAGGTTCCACTATGGTATATTTAAACTATTTAAAACGTGTAGTGTTTGGTGTTGTCATTCAGAGAGTGTGAATAATAACAGTTACTGTAACACTTACATTCATATTAATACCAAATCAATAAAAGGCATTTTTTTTTATTATAAATACATTATAGTATATATATATACTTGTATTAGAAGTGTTTGCTGCTATTTCCGTTATAAATAAAAAATGCAAATGAAGCCAATTCATATTGTTTTTGTAACCATTGGCTTAAGTTGTTTTAAGAATGCGATTACACTAAGTATTTTGGTTGGAGAACCTCCAATCTCAAAAGGTACTTTATATATAATTGTGTCATTGAACTTCGTGTTGTCAGCCCGAAACTATAGCATGTTATGGGGTGCGCTAATTTAAAGACTATGTTGTTAAATTATTTTGTCACCTTGGGTCCTCCACACTTGTTGGTGGTGTGGAATTATCTCCTCACTCACTCTTAAGGGTTAAGGCAGGGCTGACTTTATTCTCTGTGAATATTAGCCATCCCCCACAGGGCTAGAGTAAACTTTGTTGTAGGATCTGGTCACTTTGTAGTGGATTTGACGAGATCTTGCTACAGCTGCCGGTGGCGAACTGTGCCTGCCCAGATCTGTGCGTAGAGGAAGAAACCGGATGTGTTATAACTCCTTAATTAAAATGCGCAACATATCAAATGTCGGCTAAGCCAGCACCATAATACCGGCTGAAGAGGTATCTATTTTTTATAGCAAATTTATTGATGCACAGTAGCAGGTGAAATTAGTTCAAACTTACTGTTCTTTTTGTGTGTTTTATTACCGGTACCCTATACTGTATGGTGTGTGTCGGTAGGGTAGTCTACCTAAACTATACCTGCCGTTCAATAAAAATAGAGCGAGTCAAAGTCTATTCACAAGAGTCTGCATTACCTCCCTCTTTCTGTAATATTATTCCTCACTTCCTTCTCTCCCATTCCTACTATAGTTCCATATAATCCCCTTCCCCCTCCCTTCACTAGCTCCTTATTCGATCGCGGGGAGTAGGTGGGTGGGTGGGTGGGTTGGAAGGAAGAGCCACTGATCACTGACACAACCTGACAGCCTCCCTCAACTCATCATTCGCCTTCCATCTTCCTTCCTGACAACACCACACTCTTACAACAACAGCACAACAAAAAGGTATATATAGGGTGTCCGGAATTTTTTGCCCGAAAATTTGGCAAATGCCTCCTTTATTAATTCTGAAAAGAAAATACTCTATTGATGTGATCTTTTGTTTTTTCTCTCTAGTTTAGCGGTAATTGTGTATATATGGGTCATTAATGTTGGCTGTGTGTCTTTTCAATTTTGTGTCTATAGCTTTGTTGGTTGTGTGTCTTTTAACTTTTGTGTCTATAGCCTTATTTTTCTTTCCTTTGCAGCCATGGTTGTCTAATATATTGTAAAGTGTTCATGTGAAATCAAACTTTTCCAGATAATAAATTATACAATGTACTTTTCCTACCTCCGTCTTTCTCTCATTCATTTCTTTTCCTCTTATGTTCTCCCCTCACTCTAATTTCTCTATCAATTCGCTCCTTTTTGTATTCTCTCATTTCTCCCATATTATCTGTGTCTCACTCTTCTTATTTGTGTGTGTGTGTGTGTGTGTGTGTGTGTGTGTGTGTGTAAGTAAGTAAGTAAGTAAATATTTATTGCTTTTTTTTACACTTATGTACATACACATTTAACAAATTTGGTAATAATTAAGCAATGGTCTGTCGAGTGTGTGTGTGTGTGTGTAGTAATTTGATTCTCATGGGTTCTGCCAACCTGTATGTATGTATGGTTGCATGCCTATTGATTGACGCTACGTCGCAATTAATAAAACAAAATATATATCTTCTTATTTCAACAATAATAATAAAAAAAAAACTCTTCTTTATCTCAACATCTATCTGTCTTTCTCATCAGGTGGAGATGATGGAGGAGGAGGCTGCCGAGACTCAGTCAGCTGTGTCTGGAGGGAGTATGGAAGAGATTACCCTCGTCTCTATACGTGTTGGATGGTTTTATTTCAACCCGGTGTCCAAGAGAGGGCGCATCTTACACCTCGTACAGGTATCATCATCATTATTGTACAAGTTGCCAAAAAAGGTATTGCGACAAATCTTGATAGAACTTTAACCCTAGTAATATCCACAACTATTTGTAGGGACTATAAGCATGTATAACAGAAGGAAATATACAAATCTTTCTGTAATACATACTTATAATCCCCACAAACAACTATGGACATTAATATATTTAATGTTGTATCAATAGTTGTCGCAATATCTTCATTCTGCTTTTTTTTTCATTTGGGAGAGTGAGACGTCTGTTAATTAAGGGGGAAATTTTATGTTAATTGATAATTCTGGAGCAACTGAATCCTCCAAACTATTCCAAGCAACACAACACCATTATTTTTGCTCTTCTGGTCCTGTTTCCTGGCATACTTTGGAGGAATCGAGGAGCTCCAATTTAACAAAAGCGAAATACCCCCTTTAATGTGAATATCTTTACTAACTATGCCTTCTTTCCATCTATATTTGTCTATCTATTTACATTCTACATGTATATATATCTATCTTCTCATCAGATGTTAGTGCTGCCGTTCATCCCAATCGTGGCTTTGGTAACACAGAATTGTCTTGCTATGTCGACTGCTCTTAAGAACCAGGCTGCAGTGGCCGACATCACCCTGCAGGTCAGAAGTACAACCACAGTATCGGAGAATAATTTATTTGTGTACACTCGTGATACATAATTTCCCCACCCATGCAGTACACTCGCGATACATAATTTCTGACCAGTGTGTGAGGAACGGAAAACTTCGATATCACCTGGTATTGTTCATTTCCCCACCCAGTACACCTATAGAGGCTGAGTTCGAATGCAGGGTGTGTGTGTATGTGTGTGTGTGGTGCCTGCCGTTCGTCTCTGGTCAGAAATTACATATCACGAGTGTACAATCATGCTCAGAGGTATTATCACTATATATAGTATGTGCAATATGGAGAGCTGCTGATTACTACAAACTAACCATTGAAACTCACCCATAATTAATATTTAACGAGGAACTAATCTGAGTTTCTGGTATAGTCTGGAGGAATCAGTAACTCTGCAATCCACCCACAACAGATAAACTTACTAAATGAATATATTCCCTTTACCATATAATTTATAGGTGAATGATGCAGTACAGATTGGTGAACTGTTAAGAGCTCTTCAACTTGAACGAACTGAAGTGGGCTACTACATTCTTTCCAATGCTTCAGAATCACTTAGGTTAGTTTCTGATATCTATTAATTATGTCAAGGTTCTATTTAAGTATTTGCTGGACCTTGGCTGTCTGTCTGTCTGTCTCTTGTCTGTCTGTCGTTGCTGGACCTTGGCTGTCTGTTTGTCTGTCTCTTGTCTGTCTGTCGTTGCTGGACCTTGGCTGTCTGTCTGTCTGTCTATTGTATGTCTGTCTCTCTGTCTCATTTGTTTGTTGTCATTTATCTGTCTGTGTGAAGCTCATTATATAGTTCCCTCTCCCTTTCTCTTTCCAAAGTAAATATAGCTACGCCTATATTTACCTTGTCTTTTTCGTTCTAGCTGTCATTGTGTATGTATCTGTCCTCCTCTTTACCTCTATTAATTATCCTCATATTAATCGAACTCTTTATGTAATTATGTATGTATCCAGTGAAATATTCTTATGTGTTTGTACAACCACATACCGGCACAGTACCTATCTATATCGCTCTGTTAGTATTTATCCACCTATCTACAAAGAATTACCAACATCTATGTAAGAACGAATCTGGTATTGTGAGCTCTGGGCTTCTCAGTCAGACATTTGAAACATTTGAAACATGTTATTGTCCCTAATAGATATTACAGAAAACATGTTGAAGTGCAGCTTGAGGAACTACAACACCAACAACTATAAACAACCATCCAATGTAATCACTCAATGAAAGTCAATCCTTCTGCCACAACACACACACTCACAGAATGAACATCACGAGTGTTTACGAGAGAACCAACCTGATCATTGAGAACCTCCGACAATGGCCAGAGGTCCACCATCACTCCTCGCCCTCCACCAAGCTCTTCAAATCAAGAGTACGCTTCCAGATTAGACTCCAGGATTTCAGGTTGGTTTTATGAGAAGACATTTGCTAACCTAAGGGCTCCAGAATAGACTCCAGGATTTCAGATTGGATTTTTGAGGAGCTATTTGCTAATCTAAGGTCTCCAGGAAATCAGGTTGGATTTTTGAGGAGCTATTTGCTAATCTAAGGTCTCCAGGAAATCAGGTTGGATTTTTGAGGAGCTATTTGCTAATCTAAGGTCTCCAGGAAATCAGGTTGGTTTTTTGAGAAGCTATTTACTAACCTAAGGGCTCCAGAATAGACTCCAGGATTTCAGATTGGATTTTTGAGGAGCTATTTGCTAATCTAAGGGCTTCAGGATTTCAGTTTTTTTTTTTAGAAGACATTTGCTAACCTAAGGGCTCCAGAATAGGCTCCAGGATTTCAGATTGGTTGTTTGAGAAGACATTTACTAACCTAAGGGCTCCAGATTAGACTCCAGGATTTCAGGTTGGTTGTTTGAGAAGCCTTTGCTAACCTAAGAGCTCCAAAATAGGCTCCAGGATTTCAGATTCGTTGTATGAGAAGCCATTTACTAACTTAAGGGCTCCAGAATAGACTCCAGGATTTCAGATTGGATTTTTGAGGAGCTATTTGCTAACCTAAGGGCTTCAGGATTTCAGTTGGTTGTTTGAGAAGACATTTACTAACCTAAGGGCTTGGATTATTTGGAGGGTTCATAGAGCTCCAGTAAGGGCCCTCAATTTTTTTAAAACTACGGGCCTAATGATATAGTTGTGGCAGTAAGGATGCATTAGTAGTATAGCTAGGTGGGGTAGTAGGGATAATGGACGAAGTAGTAGGTAGAGATGCTGTATGGATGTATGTATGTATGTCTGGATGAATGTATGGATGTATGTATGTATGTATGTCAGGGTGATAGCGTGACCCAACAGCTTCCTTCCTTCCTTCTCACTCACGCAACCTGGCCTTGTGAGTTCTACTTTATTAATCTCCAAGATATTTTTCCATCCAGTCAGGGAGATCTGAGGTGTAAGTTAGGAGTTAAATATTTACTTCTACTGATATACGTAGATTTCAAGGCATATGGGACACGATCATACTTTGGTTGTTTTGTTCTCTATCTGACGTGTCGTGTGTAATTATATGGACTTAGGCTTCTGGGGAATATGTTACTGAGAATCGATGAGAGATGGAACAATCCTCTTATTCCCAGGAAATGATTAAGGGAGACTGTAGTCGTAGAAATTGACATTGTTAATGTTACAATCTTCGTGATTTTATAAATATAATATAACACAACAATATATATACCGGTATATATATATATATATATATATATATATATATATATATATATATATATAAAATTTCTGTTTCTTAATCTTTGTAGGTCTTTGCATATACATTAAGAGACAACCGAAGGCTTGTACTTCATTATCATTTATCATTGATTTATGTTTATTGGTTTACACGCTATTAGTTGCCAAATGTTTATTTATATTTTGCATAATTTATATTTTGGTGAGCTGGCACTTTTAAAGAAGCCCTCTTTTTAATTAAGGTTTAATTGGGACTGAGGATAGGTTAGGTCAGAATAAGACAGGTTAGGTTAGGTTTGGTTAAGTAAAATTTTCTCTCCATACAATAATTTTGTCAACAATGAATAGAACCCCATAAAATATGCCTTTGCACCATTGACATGAAAATATTAATGTACTATAACTTTTGTAGGGATTCGATAGACCCCTTAGAGGCGTATGTGATGAGAATCCTTCGGTGGTACAACAATGCAAACACTATACTGCTTCGTGTTCTCGCCTTCACCATCAGTAACGCCGACGCCAGCATGTTGTGGAGGTAAGATTTCATTTCATCATTCGTGTCTTACTTTTTATTGTACACTCGTGATACGTAATCCCTGACCAGAGACGAACGGCAGGCACCACACACACACACACACATATACCCAGCATTCGAACTCAGTCTCTATATGTGTACTATATGCGATTCGAAGCTTTCTGTTCCTCACACTCTGGTCAGAAATTATGTATCACGAGTGTACCCTGTGGTGATTTGTATTGGTAAATATTGCATTATAGCCTTTCTGGACCGTGGTAAAGTCATGGTCTAATGTACTGCAACACCTTCCAATGAGATGGCTTCGAAAAATGATCCGAAACTATAGCTATTGGTATGTGCAATTTAGGTTCATAAAATTAACTCAAATAGCTCGCTTTTATTCACCAGGTTGCAGTACATTAGACCATGACTTTACAAGCTACAACTGTACATGGGAGGCAGGAAAAAGGACTTGGTAAATAGCTTGCTGGGACTCTCTATATGGTTATTCATTGAAGTCTAATTTTAGTCTGGTCTCTCCCACAGGACGCTAATCTCGTATCAAAATGTTATGCAAAGCGAAGAACAGTTTGGCATAGCTATGGTGTATGGAGCTGCATATTTACTGAGGGGTAAGTGATAATTATTCGTTTATTCACCTAATTCTGTATTTAGTATTGATGTAGTAATTATGTTTTGTGTATTTTGACATTTTTGGAGATTATGATTCCTCCAAACTATTCCAGGCAACAGGATACCATTATTTTTCTTCATCTGGGTCTGTTTCCTGGCATACTTTGGAGGAATCAAGGCACTCCAATCTGTCAAAAGTATACTCTCCCCTTAATTAAAGATACAACCATATAACTGAAAATATTCTCATGTGAAAATCAATATAAAACGGACTTCTGTGGTTTCTATAATATCATAGTGTATGTTTTTCGAAAATAATTCAACCCACATTGATATTATGTGTGTGTCTGTTCTTAAGAGGAGAGTATACTTTGGCTACATTGGAGTGCCTTGATTCCTCCAATGTATGCCATGAAACAGGACCAGATGAACAAAAATAATGGTATCTTGTTGCATGGAATAGTTTGGAGGAATCAGTTGCTCCAGATTTACCAACACTGTATTTCCCCCTTAAACGTTAATGAGTGTTTAGGAACTTTGAACTTTGGGTGTGTTGTCTATCACTTGGTACCAAATGATTCCTCCAAACTATTCTAAGCAACAGAACACCCTTAGTTTTGTTATATATTGGAGGAACCACTTTTAAATACACACAATTTAATACTGTCATGTTCTTATTTACTCTATATAAATGAATCAAGGTAACGTGTTTTTATCTCTGACAGGTAATTTAGATCAACCAAGCTACCTGTCATAATTTATATGTTGGAGGAGTCACTTTTAAATATAGAAAATACAATCATGTTCTTCTTCAATCTATATAAATAAATCAAGGAAACGTGTATAAATCTCTATAATTATTTCTGTCATGTAATTTAGATCAACCAAGTTACCTGTCACAAAATTATACTTTTAGATACACAAATAGTCATGTTATTCTACCCTCTATATAAATACATCAAGGTAACGTGTATAAATCTCTATAATTATTTCTGTCAGGTAATTTAGATCAACCAAGTTACCTGTCACAAAATTATACTTTTAGATACACAAATAGTCATGTTATTCTACCCTCTATATAAATACGTCAAGGTAACGTGTTTATATCTCTATAATTATCTCTATCAGGTAATTTAGATCAACCAAGTTACCTGTCGTGGGTAGAAGCGAACTCCTTGGCTTGGCATTGGCTGAACCAAACCCGAGTCTTATCACCTGTCATGGAGAGTCGACTTAATGATGTGGGAATTATACTCAACGAGCCAACTAGAATATCACAATGGTAAGTTAGTTAAGGGGAGGGTATAGTTTTGACATTTTTGGAGATTATGATTCCTCCAAACTATTCCAGGCAACAGGATACCATTATTTTTCTTCATCTGGGTCTGTTTCCTGGCATACTTTGGAGGAATCAAGGCGCTCCAATCTATCAAAAGTAACTATAAAAAAGTATATATGTTGGTAATTTTGGAGTCACTGAATCCTCCAAACTATTCCATGCAAGTAACAGAACACCATTATTTTTGCTCTTCTGGTTCTGTTCCCTAGCATATATATACTTTGAAGGAATCATGGCACTCCAATGTAACAAAAGTGAATTACCCTCAGTTCTTTATTCAAACTTAAGCGAATGCAATTATGATACTGTGGATAGATACTTGATAATTATATATTTTTATGGGGTGAATAGAATTGTGGTAAACGATTGTAGAATGGGAAAGCTGAGGAAATGAAAAAAAGTCACTGCTGAGATGGTAATGCACAGTAGAGACTAACTAGCCTTGGAGTGGTTGAGGAGAATATTATGCTGGCCAGCTTTGGAGACTGCATGGTGTGATACCTGAGGATTGGAGGAAGGCAATAACTGTACCCTTTTACATATAGAAGGGACACAGGAGTGACTGTAAACACTGTAGATATAATTATAATTCTGTTAGGTATAGGTGTGAAACAGATTTGAGATTTTGGTGAGCGATGAGCAGGGACGTCCATGTTGGCAGAGGATGTATTCATCAAATGTTTACTAAAAATCACTTAATGGAGAAAACTTGCGAGAGAGATCTAGGAAACTTATGAGCTTATGAGAAATGCTTATGAGAAATGCTGCCAATATATGGTAAAGAAGGAAGGCTGCTTAATGTGTTAAATAGCTGTTATTATGGGAGCCTGGTATGTGTGGGAATAAAAAAATGAAGAATTCAGTGGATGACTCCCAATCACTGTTATTATACTTTTAAGGTCATTATTTTACTTTATACTCGTTGTAAAGTCATAGTCTAATGTACTGCAACACCTTCCAATGAGATGGCTTCGAAAAATGATCCGAAACTATAGCTGTTGGTGTGTGCAATTTTGGTTCATAAAATTAACTCAAATAGCTCGCTTTTATTCACCAGGTTGCAGTACATTAGACCATGACTTTACAGTTGGACACATGAATGGGTGGTACAGCCCAAGTGAAAGATGGTCAATTTCTCCCAATATCAAGTTCCTTAGTGCCAAATAGGAGACATCAGGGGCAGAAGTCAGTATTGAGGATGGTGTGTGTGTGTGTGTGTGTGTGTGTGTGTGTGTGTGTTCCTTAGTGCCAAATAGGAGACATCAGGGGCAGAAGTCAGTATTGAGGATGGTAATAAAAAGCAAGTGCCTGATAATAGACACTGGTTACTCAAATGAGACAAGTATCTTTTACCTGGGCTGTACCACCCATTCATGTGTCCAACTGTACCTATCGCTCACATCTTACTGTAATGCCATTCTGTCTGACAGGAAGAACATTATAGGCAATGACAAAAGGGAAGGATCGCTACAATTAGCAGACCAGTTTATGCAAGAAAGCGCCAACTTCATTGACTCCATCCGCGAAATTGAGGCCTCGTTGGTGGATGATATTGAGTGAGTATAAGCGTTAATAGATAGTAATAACCATTTTTGTTGTATATAACTCTACATCAATCACTCAGTATATAATATATGCCTCTCTATCAGTCTGTCTATTTGGATTGTCCTATTACTTGCTCTGTTTACCTATCTATCAATCTATATAACTATCATTAAGGGGAGAGTTTCTTTTTGGTAAATTGGAGTGCCTCGATTCCTCCAAAGTATGCCAGGAAACATGACCAGATGAACAAAAATAATGGTGTTCCGTTACTTGGAATTGTTTGGAGGATTCACTTGCTCCAGAATTACAGACACAAAACTTCCCCCTTAAGGACCCTATGATCGTGTATGAAAATTGGAGACTTCTAATTCCTCCTGACTATGCCATGAAACAAGCTCCTTCCATATAGGTGGTGTTTCGTGGTAATATTTGAAGGACTCGTATACCTCCAATTTTCTGACTACAACACAGGGTCCCTTAACACCTCCACAGGAACGCCATAACTGATGAGATGGATGTGGCAGACAAGCAGTATTCCTTCGCCCTCACTGTGTTGATTATCGTGCTCATCATATCACCTGTTATTATTATATTAGTTCGACGCGCCACCGCACTCATACATGTAAGGAGAGAGAGAGAGAGAGAGAGAGAGAGAGAGAGAGAGAGAGAGTGTTAGTAGTAGTAGTAGTAGTAGTAGTAATGAATGAGAGTCCGAAGTCATATCCAGTATATAGTTATTATGTAGTTGTTTTGAATAGTCAGTAATTGCTTGTATTGAAATAGAAGATAGTAGTTAACTTTTTATTTTATTAGGAAGTTTCTCAGCTTAGAAACAGAGGGAAGGTGTCAATGGTTTATATGTGTCACTCCAATGTGGATGAATATTATTGTTCGCGACTGTATCACTATGTCTGTCTAATCTCTCCCTCTCCCCTACAGGTATACGCGTTCGACCTCCTTCAGAAGTCTGCAGCAGTCAAACAAGAGAAACGCAAGAGTGACAACCTACTGTATCAGCTCTTACCTCGAACTGTGGCTCACTATCTGAAACAGTCAAAGCAGGTACAGCACTAATAAGTATACAGGTGTGCTTCGAATACCTGGAGACAGTAAATAAATGCACAATAAGATCTCCATTGGAATGACTTCGTTAGTGAAATTGATTGGTGTTCGTGACTGTACAGTTGGCTCCACTCCCGCGCTTTTCCCCTGTCGTTGCCAATGTTGGGCCAGTCAGAAATTCGAATCCCGATCCACAAGTTAAAAAACTTCGAAACATTCATATTTCAGAGTGAAATATATGAATGTTTCGAATTTTTTAACTTGTGGATCGGGATTCGAATTTCTGACTGGCCCAACATTGGCAACGACAGGGGAGAAACGCGGGAGTGGAGCCAACTGTACTGTACATCTAGTCAATGATGCATGTACCCAACCCTCGCTCAGTTACTCGCAGTTTTAGCTGGTAAAGTCTGAAGTAGTAAGCAGGGTTATTGTCTTACAGTGATTGTGATTGGTCGATCTAATATTATCTGCTGTAAGATACCCCTGCTTTCTACTCCAGATTTTACCAGCTAAAACTGCGAGTAAATGAACGAGGGTGGGGTACGTGCATCATTGACAGACTGTATACACAAGCAAATAACCACCGACACTTTTCTTCCATCGTGCAAATAAATCAGTATCATATCAAAATGTAATCATACAACAACACCTTATGTCAACTCAACCCCCTCAAAAATTATTATGAGTTGGTGTGTGTGTGTATATGAAGAACACAGTCATACATACACAAGCATACACACACATTCTTTCATTCTTTCCCTCTTTTACTGCACTCGATCGCTCAGCCACTCTCAAAATCACTCACTCACTCACTCACTCTTTCTTGTAACCAGGTTCCAGCCGAGTACTTCGAGTCTGTAACCATTTACCTGAGTGACATCGTTGGGTTCACACGTATCGCATCTGAGAGCAGTCCATTACAGGTGAGTGTTAGTTATATTTATTGAGGTCGAACGTGTCTGCTGCCATTTTTAGCACATTGTTTATCAAGTAAGGAGTGGGGGAGGGGGGAAGTAATTTTAAAAGATTTGTCAGTGACGTACCGTAAATATTATGGTGGCAATTAACTTAAATGTCTGACACACCCATTTGGATAACAACTACCACAACAACTACCACAACAACTACCACAACTACACCACAGCATGCTATCACAATAAAGGTACTGCTATTTCAGGTTGTAACTCTTCTGAACACCCTGTACAAGCAATTTGACGCCAGCATTGAAAAATATGATGTTTACAAGATGGAGACGATTGGAGATGCGTATATGGTGGTGTCAGGGCTACCTAACAGAAATGGTAAGTACTGTAGGTTGGGAAGGGTTAGCTGAATTAAGATTTTGTTATGATTGATGGATATTAGGCGCTGCAACATCGAGGTCCTATAGCGCCAGAAAAAGGTGATAGGTAGGTGTGACAGCAAGCAGGAAGGAAATAAAAAGAAAAGAGGGACAATTGAAGAACTGAAAGATGGGAACCATTTAGTCTGGTCTCTCACTGGCGACCTTCCTAAGCTGAATTAAGAAGATCTGGGGGTTATTTAAGGTTGCATGGGTTACTTTAATTTGTATTGTGTTATGTTGTGTTTTAATATTCTGGACTGGTTAAGGTCTCGATACGTTATCTCATGTATGGTGGGTTAGTTTAGGTTCGAGTTAGGCTGAAAAAATAACAGAACAGAAATAGTGTTGAATACTAATCATAGGCAAATTGTGACTACTATCTAAGGATAATTATTTGCCGTTACAGCCAGCCAGGGCAAGTTATCCCAAATGTGTTTTATAATTACAGGCAGCTATTAAGGAGGTAGTACATCACTGTTGGTAAATCTGGAGCAAATGATTTCTCCAAACTATTCCAGGCAACAGGACACCATTATATTTCTTCATCTGGGTCTGTTTCCTGGCATACTTTGGAGGAATCAAGGCACTCTAATTTATCAAAAGTATTCTCTCCCCTTAAGGGCCCTGTGTTCGTGTTTGATCATTGGAGGCTTCTGATTTCTCTTGACTATGCCATGAAACAAGCTCATTCCATATAGGTGGTGTTTCGTGGCAATATTTGAAGGACTCGTATACCTCCAATTTTCTGACTACATCATAGGGTCCTTAAATTTTCTTCCAGGACAACGCCACGCCTCAGAAGTAGCGGATGTAGCCTTAACTCTGCTGGAGCTTGTGTCTCGGTTCGAACTGCTCCACAAGAAAGGCGAAATGCTTCAAGTTCGAATTGGTCTGCATTCAGGGACTTGTGTTGCAGGTGAGAATATTAAGAGAGGGGGACTTGAAATGGCAGACTTACTGGAGCTCTATGTATCCTCCAAAATAATCCAGTCCACAGAACCCTTCAGTATTTTTAATAGGGAATCTGTTGCCCGGAGTAGTTTGGAGAATTCATAGAGCTCCAGTAAGGGCCCTCAATTTTTTTTAAACTACGGGTGTTGATGATTAGCAAGTATTCAAATATCTCATTATGCACTATAAATCCGTACATTCTTATTTTTTTTTTCTTCAAGTAATCTAATCTCTCATTATGCACTATAAATACATCCATTCTTATTTTTTTTTTCTTCAGGTGTTGTAGGAACGAAGATGCCTCGCTATTGCATGTTCGGTAAAACTATCACAACGGCACATTTCATGGAGAGCAACGGCTTACGTGAGTGAAGGAAGGTTCTTTGCATTGATGACGATTTTATTCTGATTATAATTGTGTTGATGATTATTTTATTCTGATTATAATTGTGTGGGTAATGTATTCTGATTTATTAAGACCTTTTTTTTCTGACAATTTTTGAGTGCTTGACCCACACATACATGGACATACACAATAACAAACTTCTCGTATTTGACTCAATTCTGTAAATATACAAGTAGATACGTACGAGTATACAGTAAAGTGTGTTAATATGTTCCCTTCTCTGTTAAGGGGGTAATTTTCTTTTGGTGCATTGATTTGCCTTGATTTCTCCAAAGTATGTCAGGAAATAGTTAACAAAGGAAAGTTAACAAAAATTATGGTGTTCTGTTGCTTGGAATAGTTTGGAAGATTCATTCAGTTTCTCCAGATTTACTAACACATAACTTCACACCTTAACAGCCATGAAGATCCACGTAAGCGAGACAACCCACAAGATACTGGAAGGGACAGGACGCTACCAGCTGCAGTTCCACCGTCGCATGCAGGTAGTCAGCAAGTACAAGATTAACACTCCTCAGGTAAAGTATAAATAGTCAAAGTGGTGGTGATGGTTGAGAAGGAGGATAATTTGTCTGATATTATATAGTCATCTATCTCTCTATAATTATTTTGTCCTCAGGTAAAGTATAGTCAAAGTGGTAGTTATGGTTGACAAGGAGGAGAACTTGTCTTACATTATAGTAATTTATCTGTCTACAGTATATGTCTTTGCATCTATCATCCATCCATCTATTTATCCCTAATCTCATTCAACAGGAGCTCGAGATGGATACCTACTGGCTTCTTGGACGTGTATCAGCAACCGATAACCCTTCCTCAGTGAATATGTCCCAGCAAGACCAGACCCCGGCCTTCTTACAGTACTTATACCAGGGTGAAGGAAAAACACAGAGGCCAGTTTTTAACGAGCCGAGATTCTGAGTTAGAATGGTTTACTTTTTTTTAGAGTGTGATCAGAATATTTTCCACATATTTGCAACAATTGATTACATGTCTATATAACCAGATTTTTTAGTTAACATGACATATTTCACTTTTGTTATATGCATGTTTAATGGTAGATTATTATAGATGTTTACAATGATGAGAGTGTAGGCCTATGTGTGACTATACGTGTGTTTGCAATTAACAAGATCACATAATGGACATAAGAATTCCATGTCCCAATTGCTGACACATACAGTACAAGTAGCCTAGATGGAGTTGTGTTATGGTAGATTATACATTTGCACTACTGTAATAGGCCTATAGACTGAGCATAAGGATACCTACTATTGTGTATAGTGAGCGTGAGCAGAGCATAATTTACCCTATAATAATTTAATTAAGCTCTATTGTTTTTTTTGTTTTTTTCTAAGCTAATAGAAATGTCCACAGTAGATACTTGATGCCGTAAGCTATAGAAAATCAATTTGTTGTCAAATAATACATATATAATAATACTGATGGAAAGAAGGGAGGAGAGACTGTAGCAGGCAACCTCTATGCATATTCCAGGTTAGCTTCTAGGTTAGCTATAAAACTTTATATGCAATGTAAAACCTGAAGAAATAAAAAAGAGACTAGACTAATGAACCAACACAAACTTATTTTTCCCAAGTGAAGATAACATCTTCACTAAAATTAACTACCCGTCACAAGGCCCTAATGACCGTGGCAGGGTAAGTTGGAAGAAGATGTTACATTATCTAAAGAATATTTAAGTTTGATAATGGGTGTGTTTTATTTATCATGCATGATGTTTATGATATAGTTGATATTGAGCTTTTAGGTATTCCAAGAGCTGAGTAGTATAATTATTATTTTATATTAAAAAAAACTGTTGTTATATTTTTTGCTTTATATATTGAAAAAAAGCAGCAGCAGCAGCCATGGAGATAAAATTTAAAAGAATAGTACGATGCGATGGTGTCGAGAGATAATAAATAGCCTTTACATCGGCCCCTCTTCTGTCGTTTATTTCTTGCTGATGAGTTCCTTTAATTTACATTCCCTTATTTTCCAGCACTTATAAAAATATTCTTTTACATTTTCTAAACATAGTCGAATAGCAGCCCTCTAAATTCCAATTATATTATCCTTGCAATCGATATAAAAAGGTTAATAATGATGATTGTTGTTGTTGTCTGATCGGTGTGTTGTTTTCGGCGTCACCAATTCGGCACCTTAGAATGTTTATGTTTGTATTTACCAAGAGTTGCGACACGACTGTTGTTGTATATGTACGGGTTGTTTTATTATTATAATATTGTTGGTAAGGAATGAAAATATTTGGTTTTAATGCTACGGGTGTAAGTAGTTGTTTATTGTACTACTATAAGCGATAAATAACATTATTACTATACATCTTGGAAATGCCATAGAAGAGAATAGGGTAAAACCATACTCAAAAACGGTAATTCTTTCAATATATATTTACCCAATGTCCTATAGACCTGTGTAAGGTTTTCTCTAATAACTAACCAACATTGGTCACATTCTTTGATTGGTGGATGTTATATTTAGTGTTTTCCCATTAAATTTGTATTGGTATAAGTTACGCAATATCCTGGAATCGGTAAAATTACAGAATTACTTCATTCACAATATTGTGTATTTTAGTATCATTACCCACTATTTTGGACCATTCTAAAGCACTTTTCATCTATGGTGTTTTGAGATATGCCCTCTGATGCTGTCTAGGTTAGGTTAGGTAGGGTCAGTCTAATTTCAAAATGCCCCATTTCAATATGCTGTATCCCAGAAATGGGGTATTTGTGGAGGAAATGCCATAAAAAAAAAGTCTTACAATGGTCTAAATGAAGGTAGAATAACCGTACGCAATAAAGTTAATTCTTTCAATATTTACCGTCTGACCTAACCTAGACCACAGCAGACTACTGTGACCTAATCTGGGCAAACTACTGGGATATAACTGGTGTAAACTATCATAAAGTGACCAGGGCAAATTCCTGGGACTTAGCCAGATGTGGTAACACTGCGTGGCCCTAGCTAATAGTTTAAGAAGTAGCCTGTCTCCCCAACTGAAACCCAGTGGTGTCGCGAGGGGGTGGCTTGGGGGGGACATATATCCCTGGGCGCAGCATTTAGCGGGGCGCCAGGTGGCAATTTGAAGTTGGGGAAAATTAAATTGCTTTGTTTACACCATAGTGAATCTGAAATAATGAAGTTAAACATTTCCTGACTAGATTAGTGCACTCAAGCCATATTTTACTTTAGAAATGGGTAGGCATCTTCATTAGTATTCACGTAAATAAATTAGATGAACAATTAATTTTTAAGGACTAAAGAATTAAAAAATTCGTTTCCATGTGGCTTTAAATTGCTTCTATGAGTACTCATAGAACCCCCCAGCTGGCACCCACCATCACGCCCCCTATTTAGACTTGGCAGATTTTCTCAAAAGACGCTTATTTAACATGAATGAAGCATTTTGGGGTAATGGTCGGCAAATAGGTTTTTGTGAAGGATTTGGATATGCTGAATATGGCCCAGGTGTTTATTCTGCCATCATCAGCCTAATTTGGTCAATTAGCAGGGGTCAAAGGTCAATGAGTGCAAATCAGTAAAAAATCCCATATTTGTATTTTTTCTTTCAGGCTATGCATATTTAGGCATGATTTTGGTTTTCAAGAAGTGTTTCTGTTGTTAGGCTAGTTATCCGTTATCCGTTAGGCTAGTTATCCATTGTCTAACAGGAATTCCAATCTTTTTTTTATACACCCATCCAAGTTTCCAAAAGCCCTTTGGTTGTAGAGTCCAGTTTGTTATGTTAGACCTCTCTATTCCAAAACAGTCAGTTAATCCCAAACCATTTTTGCTTTCCCCCAATCTAATATTGTGATTTTTGTGACTTCCTTAGTGTCCTGTCTGCACTGGAGTCTTTTAATGTGTTCCATCCACTGGTTATATCTATTGAATTCCAGCACTTGTTGTAGTGGTGGGTAATGAGAAAGCGGACACATTGGTATAGGGCTGCGTCCTCCTACCAACTACCCCATTTCAGCGTCTAACATAATACCTGTCTTTCTATAAAGTTAATAGTCAGTGTAAAGTGACAATTGTGTACTGTAGTTATACCGCAGAACTAACTGCTGTATTTGATCTCCTAGTCTGTGCTATAATTTGTTTTACAGTACCATATATATATTGGCAGAAAACTTTAACTGAATTTTATTTTCCAGAGGACTGGGTGCAAATAACTAAGTACCTTCATATTCACTGGTTTTGAGTACCCATCAGCTGGTACTCACCTGGATGTACCATACAACTACACATTAATAGACATGGACAAGGCACTCTTGAAAGATCGCGATGCATTCATCAAGAGGGCCTTTGCTTCTCCGTAAGTTCTCTGTTGAAATTTTGTGTACAATTTTTTGTGTTATTAGTCTGTTTCTTATTCTGTGACCATAAGTTACAGGAAAGGGCAAGCAACAATTCTTTACGAGAGACTAGAAGAAATGTTAATGCAGGATATTTTTTTTTTTTTTTTTTTTTTTTTTTCAATTATATGGTAGGAATTTTATTGTGCCATCTTTAGCCATATTTGTATCATTAGTTTTGTTTCACTTTTAGTAAATATGATTGGTTGTTCAGAGGCTAACTCTTGTGTCACTCTTTTTCTGTGTTCTCTAAATGTTTTTTTGGGCAGAAGTAAGGTTACTAGTAAGTACTCAATAAGGTAGGTCTATAAGGATCCTTAATTTATTTCCTGAAGGTAGCCACAGTCCAGGTTAGGGTAGGTTAGGCCAGGTCAGTTTGGTTCATCTAACAAAAAGAAATTATTAGGTACCGTCCCCTCATATTACTAAATATTGATATATAATGCCATTATTGTGGCAGAAATAAAGCAACTTAATATAGCAGGCAGAGCTTTATTAAAGAATGCTATTAAGAGTGAATGAAGCATAGCCAATACCAGTAAGGATATGAGATCTTGGTTGAGAGTATCATGGATGAAGGAAGTAGGTTAGTTATGCTGTTATCAACATTTATATAGTAGCTTATTACCTTCAGTTTTGCTAATTAGCAGTTTCTCTTAGCTTTAGGTTTAATAACTAATTAGGATATCTACATTGGAAACAACCTTGGGTATGGTGTTTAATTGTGAATTTGCCGAGCTCCAGTGTTATTTATTATAATAATGAGATTATTCAACCCTGGGTTTGACTCATTAACTTAATGGATAGTGCATAGTGTCTTCTTCATTGGTTCATAGCCAGTGTTTGCATTATAAACTAAATAAAATTGAATTTGACCCTGCCTGCTAAGGATAGGAGTGGTGTATTGCAATGTTATGTGCCAGGTTAAGATGAACCTTTGCCTTTTCCTGTAGCAAAACAGTCAAGTTGACCATGTGTTACTCAGGCTTCAACTGTAGGCACACAATTTTTACACTCCTTGAACTTAGTCTTGTAGGATCAGGGAAAGGACATTTCTCCTTTTTCTACTTGCTTTACTGATAAAGCATAAGAACTTTTCCTTCACAAGATCTGTTCTCATCATAAAAAGGGTTACGCCACTATGATAATTAATTCTCGGCATATTCATTTATCTCTGTCACACAGAGTGTTTCTACACATTGTTCTCCATTCCATTCCATTTAGGTTAACTCTTTCATGCTGATATTAGTTAACAACTAACAAAAACTTAATATTACTGCATATAGAGGATGGGCTAGCCAGAATAATATTGGGTACGTAGTCAAAGAAAGAAAGTAAATTTTGATAGCTTTTCTTAAGGTTTAGGGTTAATCATGATTCATTATGTTTATGATGGTATTTTTGCAGGTTGGAGGTGCGGAAGAGAAGCCAGCCGCCCTCCACTCCGGAGCCACCAAAGAAGAAAGTCTCAAAGAGCACACCTTCTGAGCCAACCTCGTAAGTCCTTTTCCTCACTCGCCTAACCCCATTCTGCTCCACTGGTGTCTTACTGAGATCTGAAGAAAACCCATGGGCTAGAAAGCAACCATCAACCAGTACAGTATAACTAATTTGTTATAAAGGAAATGAGTTTTAAGAAGGGACCTATGCGATGATGAAAGAACAAGGCTGAACAGTATTACTTCGTGTTCCTTCTAGAGCCCTATGCTACTGTGCTAGATAGATACAGTGTCTTTCTTGTATGAGCTTAAATTTGTATGAAATGGGGTGAATGTTATCTGACCAGGAATTAATGGGGCAGGAGGAAGGTAATTAGGTACTCATAATCATAATTCTAGTCTTGTGAGTAATATAGATTATTCCCCACAGATACAAGACAATGTCAGGAGGGAGTCAGTACAAGTTTGGTGTGCTGGCGAGGATTGTACGACACATGAAAACACGGCATCAAGACGGTGACAGTCATCCTCTTTCAATAGATGATATTTTAGATGAGACCAATCAGCTCAATGCAGGACCTAAAGTTAAACAGGTGGGTTATAGTTACTATGAGGACATTTTAGCCATGTGTGAGAAAGTCATGGGCTGGTGATTAGTACCGTATGACCCGTACAATTGCTTTTTTTAGAATTAATGAAGTATGATACTAACTTTTCTCTATGCCATTCCAATGAATTTTCCTGTATGTGGCCATTTGTGTTGCTAGAAAATTTACTCAGTGTACAGTAGTAGCTGAGTGGAAGGAGTTTTTAATCAATTAGGCTAACCCCTAAAGATCTGAATTCCTCATGGCTGCCTGGAGGGGCCCCCAGTTGTCTATAAAATATATTTTTATGGTTGAAAGTACACACCAGAATATGTAAATTTTAGTCTCGTACATCAAATATTTACCCTGCAATGGATTGCCACACATAAAAATTATATATAATTCACCCCTGTCCTTACATGAAATACTGTAATACTAGTAGGTCTCCCACTTTGCAGAAATATAGGTGACAAATAGTGTCGCAAAGAAAAAAATCACAAAGTAGGCCTATCAACCATTGAATACGGTACCATGTAATAAGGGTTGATTGACAGCTTACCCAGTACAGTACTTACACCTTTTTAACTTTCTTCACTGTCACTGCTAGTGACAGTGATGTTTAATGTGTGTTTCTGCCATAAATCCCTCAAAATCCACTGCAGAAACAATGAACATGGCATCATTGTCATCTTTTGCCGATGTTGTTGAAATTCTTCAAGCTGTCTGGCCGAGCAGCCTGAGTTCCTGAGGAAGGCCATGAACAGGGCTTTCCCACAGTGCCCTCAGAGAGTGTATGTTGTGTGGTTGTGTACATTGCAGTCTTCCATAATGTGTTTAATAGAGTGGGGTGCTGTGTTGCATCGCGGACAGGCATCCACAATGACTCCATCCAGCTTCTGATATGTCAGAAGGGCTGGGTGGTGGCCACACTGCAGCCTGGTCAGGTGGACTCTGTCCTCATGGGGAAGGGAGGATTCAGATGGGTGGATGTCAGGAGAAGATATTAAAAGCTGTTGCAGTTAAATGTGTGTCATGTTTGTGGCTGTTTTGTTGATAAAACATTTGAACTCTTGTGTTACTTTCCCAGTGGCTGGTGACCGAGGCACTACCCAATAACCCAAAAGTACAGGAGGTTGATGGGAAGTACCTGTTTCGGCCAGCGCTGCCAGTCCGGGATCGGAAGAGCCTGCTGAAACTCTTGCGGCAGCACGATATGAAGGGCTATGGTGGTGTCCTACTGGATGACATTCAGGAGTCACTACCTCATTGTGAAAAAGTCCTCAAGGTAGGTCCTTGCCTCCCCAAACCTTAAATGTTTTGATGCTCCTTTGGCCATGTGTAGGTGGTAACTATCAACTGTTTGAGTTCTCAAAATTTGTTATCTCTCCCCTCTATTTCTACCAACATATGACAGTAGCTATTGTGCTGTCATTAGTGTTTGCAGTCCAACTAGTCAATCTGTATCAAATATTCACTTAAGGTTCTCCTGCAATCGATGTGTTCCCTTCTGTTATAATGTTTTAAATTGAAGAACTTGATATGGGTATATTTTTAAAATACCCATTTACCCCCCAAATTGGACTTCACTATTGTAACTGCCCGAACTTGACTGAAAATACAGAGTGTGGGAACTCAATGAAGCAAAATATTATTATTGATATATATTTTCACTTAGCAAACGTAGGTGCTATGATTTTTAATTAATAGAGCGTATTCTAATCTAATAGACATTTGAAATATTTAAAGTATACTGTACTTTTTTCCCTCTGCTCTTTCATGTTCAAAGCCAATTCCTTGTCATTTTATACTGCATTGTAAATTCTGTATATCATTTTGTTAACCATACCAGTACTGTACATCTATCCTTTCCTTTTGACCTACCATCTTCTTGATTACAGCAACTAGATAAGGAACTGCTGAGGATAACAAGAGCGACAGACAAGAAACAAATAATCTTTTATCATGATAAAGGGATCAACTTCCTTGTTGAAAAGGAGTTCCAACAGTTGTGGCGCAATACGTCTGTTGATGGCCTACAGGATGACAACATTGAGGAATACCTAAACAAACAGGTATGTTGTGATAGCCATTGCTGTAGTACTGTACTGTAGTTGCTAATGCATTAAGGCTTTCCTTGAAATGTTTACATTTTTTCATGGGCATTATTTTGGCTGTGCCAAGAAAATTCATTAACAATCTGTAGTTCATATACAAATAAGGTTGGTACATAAACCTCTTATAGGAAAGCAGATTGTAATTCAGTTTATAATTTGATACTGGTATACAGTAAAGCATTCCATAACCAATTGTTACCAGTTGAAACAAAGATCATTGAGTAGAGTATCCAGGATGAACCATCATGCGTACAGTCTAACCTCCATTAACGAGCAAATTTACTTCCACAACCCTACTTCGGTAATGAAATTTAAGGTAAACAGGAGCCTTAGAAAACGATTTTACACTGAATTTCAACTCGAAGTCTACTCTTTTATGACTTGAAATACAAACATTTTGGGTACTTCCCAAATTATTTCTCTCTTCATTTATAAATAACTACTGTACACTAATAAAAGTACGGTACTGAAAACATAATGCCATCATAAATTACTTGTAACCTATATGTCGGGAGATTGAATCCTCTTAGGTGAGGGGCTGAGAATATTTACTCTTCTAAATCGAGTTTCAGGCACTAACTATAAGGGCACTGGACATCATAAAACACCCTTGCTGGTACCATACCATATCAGCTACAGTATTTGGGAATTACTCTCACTTCCCTCCCTCTGTGGCTGGGTGCCAGTTCGGAAGTTGTGATGTGTGTGTGTGTGAGTAGTAGTTGAGCTTGGGCCACAGTAACGGGTTTGATGAAGCCTATGTTTAGTGTCAGAACATTAAAAAAAAAAATACTGGGTGTAAAAAGACTGATACTACTTCCTATTTTGTGTACAGGGAATCAAGAGTATGCAGGACACAGGCCCCAAGATCAAGCCCATCAGGAAGAGGACGAAGAAGTCAAGGCAGCGGGCAACCAAGATATCTGACAATGAGCACATGCAACACATCCTCCAGACTTACGACAACAATTAAACCCCCACATCATGTTGCAGTTTCTGTCTGCTATCTACTGGCTTCTTTCATCTACTTCCCTACTACCCTTCAAGAGAAGATAGTCATTAATTTAATATATTTCAAAAGACAGTGCTTTCTGTATATCCTGGACCAGTACAGGACTCTGCAGATACTGCTAAAAACAAATTTTGTATTACAGTACTTACTCATTACAGGTCAATTGAATTTGTATTATTACTGCAGTATTATGAGTACATATAGCTAATGATTTTGTTTTTATTTGACTTTTCTTCCTAAGATCTAAGAAATGGTCTACACCATAAGTATTAATTACACGGTTCTTCGGTGATATTGCATTAGCCAGAAAAATATAATTAAATTATATCACCACACTGGAAAGGGAAAGCAAAAATTTTAACCCCTCAGACCTGTGGATTTAATTTTGATCAGTAAATTTGTTTTGGTTAGGCACACTAACATTTGTATATTGTCTGCCTGTTCTCATGGGATTAAAACCTGAAAGAATGTTTATAATTTCTTCAATAGAGTATGTATTGATACCCATTCCAAAATTCATTTGTACCTCTGGGTCTGAATGATATCTGAAAGGGTACTTCTAGTATTAATTTATGACTGGTGTGTGACACTGAATAAAACTGTTAAGGTGCAAAATATTTGTTAGGGGTTGTACTCTTTAGTATTGTGGCGGCTAGAATCAGCTACCCGCCACAAGCATCAGCCCTCTCGCCTGATGGGTTATAATAGTGTAGCAGGCAGGAAACTTTATATTCATGTATTTCAGGTTCACTCTAAGATCTTATATACCATGTGCAACCTGAACCAATAAACAGATTAAAAACCCACAATCTCTTAGTCTCCTTTCAAACCTCAACTACGATGCTGCCAAGCAGCCCGCTACAGTGGTGACCCCGGAGTGACCCGAACATCCAATCTACTCCACATGGCTTAGCCGTCACATCTGGTGACCCGGTAGTGTAAACTCCAAACCTCTTCGTTAGCCGCTACGTCTGGTGACCCCAGAGTGTAAACCCAGACCTCTTAGCCGCTACATCTGGTGACCCCGGAACCGAACATCACATCTCAACTACGATGCTGCCAAGTAATCAGCACACATCACAACTACGATGCTGCCAATTAATCAGCACATCTGCACTACTCACCATACATCTTCACTACCCACCACACTCTGGTGAGGAAGATGTGTTGGTGCAAACTACCCAGTGCACATCTTCATTACACATCTCAACCACCTGAGATGTGTTGATGTAGACAAGCCAGCACCAACTCCTCTCTGCATCGCTGTTCGCAGAGTTCACCTGACCTTCGGACACCTGCTGCCAAGCAATGCAACTCCATATGTCTGGCAAGCTTCACCTGCTTCTGTTGCCAGTATGTTGCCCATTGCTTCCCCTATCGACTACCAATCGAGGGAAGGTGTTTCCGTAGTCGGAAATTGGTGCATCTGGGAGCCCGTCGTCCATCATAATTTATGCGCTACCAGCATCTATTCCTGTATCGCTCTAGTGCGTACGCCGAGCGTAGCTAACGCCCGTACCACTACTGCCACACACAACCCTGCATCACGGCTCGACCTATCTACATGACGACGACCCGCCGCCTGTAGGTCGCCCCCTCTGACACAGACCAAGAATTTCTCGCTGAGGGGGGAGTATTGTGGCGGCTAGAGTCAGCTACCCGCCACAAGCATCAGCCCTCTCGCCTGATGGGTTCTAATAGTGTAGCAGGCAGGAAACTTTATATTCATGTATTTCAGGTTCACTCTAAAATCTTATATACCATGTGCAACCTGAACCAATAAACAGATTAAAAACCCACAATCTCTTAGTCTCCTTTCAAACCTCACCAGGAACTAATGTAGCATCCCGTTAAAGTATGTTCTTTTTAGGAGAACCATTTCACATGATGTTCCAGTGGCTCTGGTACAGTGCCATAATATCCGAGTTAACTCTTAATAGGTCTGCCCAGGGGTGCTGACTTTATTCTCTGTGAATATGTCATCCTCCACAGGGCTAGAATAAAGATTGTTGTAGTATCTGGTCACTTGAATTTGTTTTTGTTTTTGTCACTGCGACCTGAGTGTACCAGGGGTCTGTGGGGCAGGAGGCCAGTTCACATAAAAATAATTAGAGGAAATTTATTGACAAAACCACATGTAGGATCTTCTCTCGGACAACGTCAGGTATCGCTGCTAGTGTACTATATGTGATTATCCAACCCATACGGTACATTTCTGGGTATTTTTACAGTAAACCTGGGTTCAGTAAAACGTATATATTAGTATGTTTTACCATTAATTAGGACCATTCTAAGACTATTTTCTTCAATGGCGTTTCTCTCGGAAATGCCCCGTTTTCGAGATATGCCCAGTTTTCATACCCCATACAAACTTGGGGGAGAGCCTGGGAATCCGGGGTTTTGGGTGGGAGAAAACACGCTGTACACTATGGCGTTGCCTTTATAATACACTTCTTAACTTTGTTTCTCTTAGAAATGACTCGTTTTCGAGATATGCCCCCGTTTTCATACCCCATACAAACTTGGGGGAGAGCCTGGGAATACGGGGTTTTGGGTGGGGTAAAACACTATCAGTGTTGCAAATGTTGTAATATTCACGCCACTTGTGGCTGTATTGGCTATATTTTGTTTTGGGAATACTGTGTTTGAGTGTCCTGTATCCATCTACGTTCCTGGATATTTACCCGGTAACTTCTTCTATTTGTTATACCGGTTTTATGCCCAGGTTAGGCCCGGTAGTTAGACCAGGTTAGGTCCCGGTAGTCTGTCGTGGTCTAGGTTAGGTTAGGTCAGGTCAGGTCAGGTAATACTAATTCCCAAAATAACCATTTGAATTGAATATCTAGCCCAACCCAAGCCAACACGTGTTGTAACGCTGCTGTTTGGGCTATAATTGTATTTTATTGTATCGGTCTCGAAAACTTTGTTATTTCGCTTTTATTTCCGGTTTCAAGTGTTTATTTAAGACAATTACATATTATAAAGGCAATGCCATAGCGTACAGCGTGTTTTCCCCCACCCAAAACCCCGGATTCCCAGGCTCTCCCCCAAGTTTGTATGGGGTATGAAAACTGGGCATATCTCGAAAACGGGGCATTTCCGAGAGAAACACCATTGAAGAAAATAGTCTCAGAATGGTCCTAATTAGTGGTAAAACATACTAATATATACGTTTTACTGAACCCAGGTTTACTGTAAATTTACCCATTTCTGTCGATTCGTGTTACTTTTTACCAGTGGCAATTTTACTTTATCTTCACTTCCTCTCATTTCTCTTTTCTCCTCTTATCCCTCCTCTCTATTCCTCTTCTTCCTCCTCCTCCTCTTTCTTCTCATCTCTGTTTACTTTTCTAAATTCTCTATTCCTCTTCCTCGGGACTGTCCTTTCCACCAATATTCGCATTGTCTTTATTTCCTTTCATCCCTCCATCCTCTTTGATGAATAGGAAAAAAAAAAATTGCTAATCCAATATTGATTATTTATCGAAGATTTTCCAATACCAAATATATTCGCTTGACTTTAGTTGAATTATCCACTGCATATATAAAGGACACTCTGTTTATTGGTTTATTTGCTCACGAACTACTTTCAATTTTAATTTTAGCTAGCATAAACTTATATATTTTAATTTTAGCTGGCATAAACTTATATTTTTTAATTTAGCTGGCATAAACTTATATTTTTTAATTTTAGCGGGCATAAACTTATATTTTTTAATTTTAGCTGGCATGAACCTACATATTTGTGATTATTATAATCCAGAATTGTTTTTAACACCGAAACGTTCAGACGCTGGGGTCAAGTGAAGTCACTGGAGGTCATGTGAAGTCACTGGAGGTCATGTGAAGTCACTGGAAGTCATGTGAAGTCACTGGAAGTCATGTGAAGTCACTGGAGGTCATGTGAAGTCACTTTAATATTTTTTTTCCAAGGCAATGCTGCGTACCAAAGCTAGTAGTACTGCATAGGCTAAGACGTAAGTCGTGATTTGTGGGTTCACTGACATAACATTACCTTGAACTTGAACTTCCTCTGACGAGAAACACCCCTAACATTATCTAAAAAACTGCAGTGCACGTCAGTCATTGCTCAAAGGGTAAATCATCTTTAATTAAGTTCCCAGTGAAGGTTTACGAGGGTAATTTAATGTTGGAAAAATTAAAGGGAATTGTTTCCTTCAAACTATGTCAAGAAACAGGTTACTTCACCTTCATGTAGTTGATTTGATTTGTTACCACACAGTTTGAAAGATTAGGTTGCCTCAAAAGTACAGACCGTATGATGTTATTCCCTTTTGAGATCCCTAGAGAGTGCCACTTTGAGCTGACTCGTGTTTCTCCCTTCAAGGTGATATATGTGTGGTAGTCACGACAGGTCCGTCGTAACAGAGAAATATTACTCAATTTTCATGTCAAATAAAGGATTCAACTCGGGCAATTCGTCATGCAAGACTAGTTAACTCTGTGAGAGCAGTGTCAGGTTTTGTTTCGTGTTCATATTCAGACTTAGGCCCGTAGTTTAAAAAAAAAAAAATGAGGGCCCTTACTGGAGCTCTATGAACCCTCCAAATAATCCAGGCCACAGAACGCTTCAGTGTTTCTAATAGGGAATCTGTTGCCTGGAGTAGTTTGGAGAATTCATAGAACTCCAGTAAGGGCCCTCAAATTTTTTTAAACTACGGGCGTTAATCTTTCTTGGAGGGGGGAGTAGGGGACAGGCTTGTTTTTTTTTTCCTTTTTGGGGATGCGGGAGTAGAGAGGCTTAGGGGGTTGCAGGAGTAGGGGACAGGCTATCTACTCACCCCAAGCCTGTCCCCCTATTCCCGCACCCCCTAAACCCCCCCAAGCCTGTCCCCTACTCCCGCACCCCCTTATTAAACAAATAGATCATATCTAACCAAACTTACTTTAGCTTAAACTTAGATATGAAGCTCTCAAAGAATATAAACATTTACTCAATATGATTAACACGTGAATAATGAAAGTGGTACAAACAGCCAAGTCAGACATACTTGCCTAAAAATAATGACACTGGTAATACCTTCAATGTGTCAAGGATTATAATGTTGAGATCAAATAATTATACGATTAAACCAATAGTCAGACATTTTAATCAGTTTACTATTATTCGCTACTGTGCTTTCTTTATCCTGAAATACTCCCAGACATTAATAATATAATTAATACATTCTAATTAGCACACTGGACTCACTGAACTGATGTAATTATAGTTCATAGAAGATTTATTTATATTTTGAGACGATATATATGTACACATTTTATAACCAAAAACACATGGCAATGCATCTCTCAGTTATAATTTATTTTCCAGCTGACTATAATTGTTCACAGCAGATATTGTCAGTAAAAACATTTAACAAAAATGTAAAGGTAAAATATTTTAACCGGAGCTCAGTCATGGAGATAATTTAGAGTTTTTAACCAACCAAGTGGAGTTAGGTAGCGACACCTCCTGCACCCATACTACGGGATACACTGTATATCCTATTGATTATATAAATATACTTTACTTTATTTCCTTACGACGTGATCAAATGTTACCGCACAGCAAGTCACAACTATAACTCTCTCTCTCTCTCTCTCTTATATATATATTTATAAGCCACAAAACATAACACACAGTACATTATCATCACAACATACTACAACACACTATAACTAACATCAACTCACACTACACTACACCATGGTAAACACAACATCACATCACACCACAATACGTCACAACACCTCAACACCAAACTTCCTCACAACTAACACAATACGATACCTCTATCTTCATTACAGTGCAACACAACCAACAGATAGTACACACACACACACACACACACACACACACACACACACACACAGACACAGACATTCCAATTAGCCTAAACTCTGTCCCATCCAATTAGTCTGGTCTCTGTAGTTGGTAAAGTGATGGACGCTATTATTAGAGACAAAACAGTTTATATAACATGGTAAGGGTTTCTGGTGGTGTGTTAAACGTTAGGTAAGACTCACTCCATGTAAACATATAGCCAGTCTCTGAACCACCGTAATAATATCAATGTACAGTCGACAGCATATGTTGGCTTCATTTTCACCTACGTATGTAAGAGTTATAGTGATGTTGTCATACAATTTTAATGCAGAGATGAGATATATAGTTCTCATATGGTAAATTACGTATGTTGTTGGAATAAAAACTGGTTCAGAATGCAACTATCTGGTTATATTATCACTATTAATTAAGTACACGAGATGGACGCGAATGTATGCTGCCGACTGTACGGTAGGTAAGGTAGAAGAGATTATTATTTTATTCATGTGGTATCTATGTCTCTCATATTTTGCCTTTAAGAGGGTGCAGAAATAGAGGGACAGGCTGGGTGGGGGGTTAGGGGGGGTGCAGGAGTAGGGGACAGGCTTTCTACTCACCCCAAGCCTGTTCCCCTACTCCCCTACCCCTTCCCAGTCCCCCCACACCCACCCCAAGCCTGTTCCCCTACTCCCCTACCCCCTCCCAGTCCCCCCACACCCACCCCAAGCCTGTCCCCCTACACCCCCACCCCAAGCCTGTCCCCCTACTCCCCTACCCCTTCCCAGTCCCCACCCCCACCCCAAGCCTGTCCCCTTACTCCCGCACCCCTTTAGCTTTAAGATAATTGATATGTTTGTTCTCTGATATTTGAGTTACACTAGGATTATGTTACTGCCTTTTGGCTTTCATAAATTTTCGCTTCTTTGTTTACACCACACAAAAGATTACAATACCTCATCACATTATGCCACATCACACATTATAAGGCCTCATCACACCACACCACACCATAACACACATCATAAAACCTTATCACACCACATCACATAACACCACACACCACACACCACACCACACATTATAAAACCTCATGGCATCACTCCACACCACAGCACAAAATCACATCACTTCACATCACAAATCCCACCAGAACACACTTCCTACACCACACCACTCCCAAGATAAAACATTCACTCCCCCTTCACTGTCTATATTTAAAACGAGAGCGGTGTGTCAGGAACAGGGCGCGGCGACCCCCTAGCAGAGAGAGAGAGAGAGAGAGAGAGAGAGAGAGAGAGAGAGAGAGAGAGAGGCGGGTGAGAGAAGGAGCGTTTGTGCATGAAAGTGAAAGACAAAAGAGAAGGAAGCAAAAATATGAACGTGATTGACATACACAACATACATACATTCTAACATACATACATACAGTATATGCATAGATAAACAGAGAAATAAAATGGAGTGAAAGAGAGTAAAAGAGAACGAAAGAGATAGAGACAAATATCTTCAGTTTTAATGCATGTAAGGGATGAGAGAAATGAAAAGCAGGATTTGGATTAAACCCAGATGACCACCATAGAAATATATATGCTGCAATACTGCATAATTTCAATTACACGAATATTGTGTGTCTGTGTGTGTGTATGTGTGTGTGTGTGTGTGTATGTGTGTGTGTGTATGTGTTGTGTGTGTGTGTGTGTGTGTGTGTGTACATAATTAACAGGTACACTCGCTCATGCTTTCTCTCATTCTCTCACATTAACTCACACACTCGCATTCATTATATTATTAAGTCATAACACACATGCGACATACACTTTTATCTGGGACACACACACACACTGTAGTCACGTCGTTCCGAAGGTTAAAATTGGCAGCGAGCGCATCCATCCCGCGCCTCAGTACACTTCGATCAGGGGATGTAATTCTCCACTATGTTGCCATCCACGACACAGACGCAATTTTTCTTTTCTTCCCCTATACCTCTTTTTCATGTCAGTTTGAGTAATTCTATGAGATTGTAGGCTATATTTAACTGTAGCTCTGTATACATTCAAGCAAATTACTCTCGTCGTTATAATAATAAAAAAAATATTATACAGGGTGTACGTAAACTTCATCTTCAAAATTTGAAAATACATTATATACAGTAAACTCCAAATTGAAAATCCAATCAGCATTTTGTCTATAGAAAAAAGCGAAAAAACAACACTTTCTTTCCATCGTACAAATAAATTAGTATCATATCAAAATAATTTATTATTAGAATCCTACAACAACACCTTACGTCAACTCAACCCCCTTAGTTATTATTATGAGGTGCTGCAAAACCATACACGTGTTGTTCTTTATTACCAAGATATTTACTACGATCAAAGGAAAGTGTCTGTGGCTGTACCTCTGCACGTATGTTTGCTAAAGCTGTAGTTTTTGTATACATGACTGTGTTGGTGTGTATGTATATCCTTCCTATGGAGAAAATGGATACAACTCCTTGTTAAACTTGTTAAAATCATCCTAGTGTCCATTAAAAAAAAAAATATGTTCTCTCATTTTCACCTTTCCTTTAAATTCTCCTCTATTCTCTTTTAAGGGGGTGTGGGAGTAGGGGACAGGCTAGGGGGGGGGGACTGGGGGTGTGTGGGAGTAGGGGGACAGGCTTGGGGGGGGGTAGAAAGCCTGTCCCCTATTCCCGCACCTCTTTAATTTCTCCCCCATTCTCTTCCACAATTTTCTCTTTTCCTTTTCTGGCACATCCTGTTAGGGCTTTCAATCATTTCATATTATCCCTTGCCATTCTTTGTTTTCCAACTTCCACACCCAATTATTAGATTTTCACCTTCTCTCTTCTCAGCTTTCCCTTCCCCTAATTCCCACACCCTCCTCCCCTAATCATCACAACTCGTACTAATTGGCAGTATTAACTTGTTTTTCTCCTTTTCTGGCTGGAATAACTGGCCACCTCCTCCGTGACTTAGGGGAATCTGACCCCGGAATTCTCACCAGAGCAAGAGGGAAAGAGTTGAGTCCCACACCAACCTAATGAAATGTCTCGCCGTTTTTATCACAGTCGTACCTTGGTGGTGGAGTTCATGTAGGGTTAATCTAGCAACTTATTATTTAGCTATTTAGGTGTCCTTTTAAGGCGTTTTAATGGTTACTTATTCTACTATTTAGGTGTCATTTTAAGGCGTTTTAAAGGCTATTTATTCAACTATTTAGGTGTAATTTTAAGAGTTATTTATTCAACTATTTAGGTGTAATTTTAAGGCGGTTTAAAGGCTACTTATTCAACTATTTAGGTGTCATTTTAAGTCATTTTAAAGGCTATTTATTCAACTATTTAGATGTCATTTTAAGGCGTTTTAGAGGCTACGTATTCTTCAACATTGTGTGATAAACCACTAAGTATACCATGGGTGTATATTTTGTCACATTGGTTGGAGGAATAAAATAAAATAAATATTATCTAATTCGTCGAAAAACACATGACTTCCTTTATGACTTTTTGACTTTATAGCTTCTTTTACATGACTATTTTATATTGTATGGTCCCCAGAGGATTATATTCATCCTTACAAAACACATAAACATACGTGTGAAATAAATAAGTAAGTAAATAAATAAATAAATAAATCATCTCATAAAAAAATCCCACCCAGAGATCGAACATTGTTGCTCTGATATGATAAAGTGTTTGTTTATGGTCTGTGTTTCGTAATCAGAGTAACCCTGTGTTTATACTCCAAGGATTCCACTCATGGTCATGTTCCAATCTGATCAATTATCTTTTTTTTGGCAACGAGACAGACTTACAATACCTACTTATCTATTTTTTTTTTGGCAACCAGACAGATATATACCTACATCAATATCTACTTATCTATTGCATCTATTTATCTATTTATCTATCGCCAGAATAGTGGTATTGTTTGTGTTATATCTATATTTACTTATCTATTGCATCTATTCATCTATTTATCTATTGCATCTATTCATCTATTTATCTATCGCCAGAATAGTGGTATTGTTTGTGTTATATCTATACCTACTTATCTATTGCATCTATTCATCTATTTATCTATTGCCAGAATAGTGGTATTGTTTGCATTACATCTATATCTACTTATCTATTGCATCTATTCATCTATTTATCTATTGCCAGATTCCCTAAAACATCAGCAGGTACCCACCTACCATTTCATTCCCTCTCTACTTTCCATCTCTCTTCCCTCTCTCTTCGTCCTGCCTTCAGTCAACAATTAGTCTGCATTCCTCAATCTCCCACCATTCTCACTCCCTCAGCCTGTCATCTCATTTTCTCCCTCTGCTTCTCATCTCATTTTCTCCCTCAGCCTCTCATCTCCCTCTCTTCTTCACCCTCTTATACGTCCCTCCAAACTTTTCACCTCTCCCCTCCTTCCCTCACCCAATCTCTCCCTCACTTATTGTAGTTCCCTGAGACACTGACAATTATTGAACGTTTGCCGGTAGAAGGAACCCACCACCACCAGATCTTCCCCCTCCCTTTGGTGTCAAGTGATTAATGATGTACTGTGTGGCTGACTGGATGGTGGCAACGAAATTAATGGCGGGAAACAGAGAGCCCAGAGCACCTATATATACGTACAACCACGGGGGGATGGAATAGTTATCAGTTGCCATCACCAGAGGTCAGGGTAGTCGCTCTGCTGATGCTTACATTTTCGCTTCCACTTTCGCTTGCATTATGTGACTTATCGACATGGCAAAACTGGAGACCAAAATAATAGAGAGTGCAAACATTGGCGAAAAGTAGTTCCAAAATACTGTTCAACCGTGTGGTATATGTATGTTTCTTTGCTATATACGTTTCTCTGTACAGTATTCCGAACAAATACGTGAAAGAACAACATTACTTCTAGATTTACAAAAGGATTTAAAGGATTTTGAAACGCAAATAAAAACATATCCGATGGTAGCCGACGTATATATATATTTTTTTTTCACTATGACTGTACACCTGTTTCTGACGTTAAAAAACCCCTCACATATATCATTGTCTCAGTAAGTGGAGACAGAGGGTAGAGGAAGGAAGATGTTAGAAGTGGTGCTAAGTGGTCGTAAAGCCAAGGTTAAAAAAAAAAAATAATGTGATAAGATAAATGTCAACAAATGATGATGTTGATAATAATTCCCCCAACAAATGGAGCCAAAAAAAAAATACTTCCTCAGGATAGATGTTTTTTTTTTTTTCCAATATGTGTCTGAGGAATCTGCTGTTTCCTCCAAGTGTATAATATTATTCAGAAACATACTATAGCTCTTTAAGGGAGTATATAGCACATTGTTTTAGGTGGTAAATCTGTAGCAAATGATTCTTCGAAATTATTCTAGGCAACAGGATACCATTAATTTTCTTCATCTGGGTCTGTTTCCTGGCATACTTTGGAGGGACCGAGGCACTATTAAGAGTATAGTCTCCCCTTAAGAGGTTCCGGGTATTGTATAGGTGTTAATGTTGTCGTCGTAATAACTCAACTCAGTCTCTCTAGTCCACATGGAGAGAAAGAGGGAAATAAATGGTGATAGATAGGAAGGTTTTATCACCGGTAAAAAAATAAAAATAGTGAGTATACGTGTGTGTCTAAAACTAGGCTACAAAATACGAGTGTGTGTCTAAAACCAGGCTACAAAATACGAGTGTTACTAAAACTATAGACTACAAAATACGAGTGTGTGTGTCTAAAACTATAGACTACAAAATACGTGTGTGTGTGTCTAAAACTATAGGCTACAAAATACGAGTGTGTGTGTCTAAAACTATAGGCTACAAAATACGAGTGTGTGTGTCTAAAACTATAGACTACAAAATACGAGTGTGTGTGTCTAAAACTATAGGCTACAAAATACGAGTGTGTGTGTCTAAAACTATAGGCTACAAAATACGAGTGTGTGTGTCTAAAACTATAGGCTACAAAATACGAGTGTGTGTGTCTAAAACTATAGGCTACAAAATACGAGTGTGTGTGTCTAAAACTATAGGCTACAAAATACTGGTGTGTGTCTAAAACCAGGATACAAAATACGAGTGTGTGTGTCTAAAACTATAGGCTACAAAATACGTGTGGGTGTCTAAAACTATAGACTACAAAATACGTGTGTGTGTCTAATACTAGGCTACAAAATACGTGTGTGTCTAAAACTATAGGCTACAAAATACGAGTGTGTATGTCTAAAACTATAGGCTACAAAATACGTGTGTGTGTGTGTCTAAAACTATAGGCTACAAAATACGTGTGTGTGTGTGTCTAAAACTATAGGCTACAAAATACGAGTGTGTGTGTCTAAAACCAGGATACAAAATACGAGTGTGTGTTTAAAACTATAGGCTACAAAATATACCATCTAATATGAAAGAATAATTTCTGACACAAGCAGTTTAGAGGAATTATTCGCCCTCCATATTGCCTAAAAAATCCCAATGATATCCCTATATATTCAAGTCGTTATAATGGAGCTACTACCGCACTTTGCCACACATGTACAGTCGTGGTCAAATATAATCATATATATAAATCATATAAATCATATATATATATAAATATAATCAAATATAAATAGTTTGTTAGCTTCCCTCTTTTCCTTAGCTAATAAACTCTCCAAACAATAGGTTAAGTACTATAATTTAATTTACTACAGGCAGAACGTGAAAACATTAGACAGTAAATTGTTTGAGATACCCATATGTGGATGATTATTATTAACCACATTTGTACAGCCGGCAGCATACATTCGCTTCCATCTCATATACTAAGCAATGCTAATAGGACCAAATAGTTGCATTCTGAATCAGTTTCTATTCTAACGACATGTGAAACTTACCACATGAGAAGAATATCAGTCATTTCCGCATTCAAATTGTGTTGCAACATCACTATATAGGTCATACATACGCTAGTGGAAATGAAGCGAACTTATGCTGCCGACTGTACACCTGAATTACTTCGCATTTCTGGTTTCCACTTTGTAATGAGCCAAGGGACATTGACCAATATCGCATTATAGGCTTCCACATCGTGACGACTTCAAGTTTAATTAAAAGGAGCTTAGTTAAAGCTTCTCCCAGCACCACCCAGAGCAATTTCGGACCACTGAGTTTTAATTAAGACAATTTTATATTTCACCTCCACCACCACCGTGTCTTAGAGCCATAATAAGAGTAGGTAGTGAGTGAGTCAGTGAGTGTGTGTGTGTGTGTGGCTTGAACTTCTGCATTTCTTTATGTGAATTTAATATGATTTTAGTTGTCTTTTTATGTTTTTATTCATAGTTTAGGTAATTTATTAAACATGTCCCATTTTCCTCTTTACGTGAAGTATTGTCTGACACAACCGAAGATAACGTGAACTACAAACTTGGTTCATAAGGATTACTATTATATTAATCTCCTCTTCCTTTAATTGTCAACCCAAACCCAAAAAGAGTCATGTACAGTACAATGAAAAAAAAAAAAAAAAAAAAAAAAAAAAGTTGCCATGTTTTTCTGTTCATGATTACTTACATACAGTTAACTAACCACACTGAAACCCAGACCACAGCTACAAACCGAGGTTAAACGATTAATTTATTATCAAATAGTTTAACATATTTAATAAAAACGATTGGTATCTTCATTAAACTTTGAACGCATTTTTTGTCTATTTCCATGAATGCGGATAATATATTTTGTTATCTGACACAAATAGGGACATAAATAATCATCCACATATGGGTATCTCAAACAATTTACTGTCTAATGTTTTCACGTTCACATAATTATGATGTTATTGTTTTAAGTAGTGCGTAGCTGCTTGTATTAAATTAAAAGATGGTAGTTAATCTATTCATTGTAAAGTTTATCATCTAAAGAACAGAGTGAACCTGTCAAACTCTTACGCGAGTTACCCCTAAATGGATGATTATATATAACCGCGACTGTACATGCCTTCAGACTAAGTGTGTGTATTGTCAAGGAGATGATAATTATGACGAAATGAATTGCTAACCATTGTCACCCTAATTACATGTGGTGGTTTGGACATTAAAAAAATAATAATAAAACCAGAAGACCTTTCCAAGATGAATGAGGCCGCCACCTTGGAAAGAAGACGTGGGAAGGAAGGGGTTTATTTATGTAAGACCAACCCCCCAAGCTTCTCCCCCTACTTCCGCACCCCCCTAACCCCCCCAAGCTTGTCCCCCTACTCCCGCACCCCCTTAATCTACATAATGCCTCAATTTAGTCGCCAGTAGATTGGTTGGATAGCATTGCATAATTTTCTTGGCAGTTTGTTTACTTGATCTGATATGTAGTTTGATCAAGAAATAACCAATATATATTATCAGGGTGGGAGAATAAATTTGGACTGTCTAGGTTGCATTAAGGGAGGTGCGGGAATAAGGGGACACACACACACACACACACACACACACACACACACACACACACACACACACACACATCTTCTCTGCCACCCTCCACTCTTCCCCACTGCCTTCCACACATCAACATACTCAACCCACACACACACACACACACACACACACACACACACACACACACACATCACCACCACCACTATCTTCTCTAGCCAAACACACACACACACACACACACACACATCTTCTCTGCCACCCTCCACTCTTCCCCACTGCTGCTCATAACACATAAAACTTGGAAAAATAATGTGACTTCAAATGCCTCCTCCAATTTTCAGTAGCCTGGTCTGACATGACTCGTGTCCTCACAAGGTTTTAACTCTGGTTTTTCTCCCAAATTCATTCTCTCTCTGTCTGTCTGTCTGTCTGTCTGTCTCTCTTTTCTCTATTTCTCTCTCTCTGTGTATGTGTGTGTGTGAGTGGTGTGATTCCCTTGTACAACCTACATTTCTCTCTCTCTCTCTCTCTTTCTCTCTCTCTCTCTCTCTCTCTCTCTCTCTCTCTCTCTCTCTCTCTCTCTCTCTCTCTCTCTCTCTCTCTCTCGATACTCTGCTACAATTGCATGTATATAACGATAATCTAAAATATTTTGTATTCCCTAATATACTTTATTTTTGTATTATCTGACTGTGTGCATTGCTCTGGGTGTCTGTCAGTGTGTGTGTGTGTATGTGTGTGTGTGTGTGTGTGTGTGTGTGTGTATGTGTATGTGTGTGTGTGTGTGTGTGTGTGTGTCTTTGTGTCTGTGTCTGTGTGTGTGTGTGTGTGTGTGTATGTGTCTGTGTCTGTGTGTGTGTGTGTGTATGTGTGTGTGTGTTGAATTTCTGTATGTACAGTATGTATATATATTTCTGTATGTATGTATATGTGTGCGACTGAAGAAAAAAAAGGCTAAAGGATCATAGAGAGAACAAAGTGTTAATTAAGGGGGTGTGGGAATAGGGGGACAAGCTTGGGGGGGTTATGGGGGTGTGGGAATAGGGGGACAGACTTTCTACCCACCCCAAGCCTGTCCCCTATTCCCACGTCCCCTCAGTCCCCCCCCAAGTCTGTCCCACTATTCCCACATCCCCTCAGTCCCCTCCCAAGCCTGTCCCCTACTCCCACAGCCCCTTTAACCTCCGTCCAGCCTGTGTTATTATGGTTGTTATATTTTCTACTTGCATTAATTAGTGTGATTTTTTCTCTCTTTGCCAGCGACCCGAAAAGTTGCATTTTGCTTCGAGAGCGGAATTACATCAAAGGTGGTTAAATTAACGCTGTGGAGGGGAGGTGGTGGAGAAGTGATGGGCAAGAGGCAACGAGGAAGGAATACACGCAACAACTAACTAGACACACAATGCATGGAAGAGAGTGAAGGCTTTTAATACTAAGAGAATGGAAAGTTTGTAATACTAAAAGAGAATGCAATAATACTGATAATACGTAAATAAACATGATAATACGTAAATAAACATGATAATATTTAGATAAACATGATAATACGTAGATAAACATGATAATACGTAAATAAACATGATAATACGTAGATAAACATGATAATACGTAAATAAACATGATAATATTTAGATAAACATGATAATAGTGGCAAGCAGGAATACACAGAACAACTATAGGCACATAATACATGGAAGAGAATGGAAAGCTGTTAATACTAAAAGAGAATACAATAATACTGATAATACGTAAATAAACATGATAGTGATGGTGAGTTATATTAGTGAATCATGTATGTATGTGAGTTACGGTGTAGGAAAATGCCGAAGAATAATCAAGTAGAATGAAATTACAGAGTTACACAAAGTCAAAGAATTTTATATAGATCCTTACATACATACATGCCACTCAATTTTATACTTTGGTTGTTTAATAATTATAACTGACATTGAGCAGTAGTTAGTAAAACGATTAGCTGGGCCCGAAGGAATTAATATCTAAACGTCGAATGCAAGATTATTATATATAACTTTTTGTTCCTATATCTCGCGAAGGACTGATTCCCGCAACATGTTAATTATCTAAATCTTTCTGTACCTGCTATATCAATAATATGAGAGTCTATATATCATCAGTAAAATTGGTGCAGGATCTCGTTAAAATATATCAAACTGCATGGATAATCAGGTTATTAATTGAACTAACTATATTAGTGTTGATTGGATGGTACAGTCGCTAGCACTAATAAGCATCCAGGTGTGTGCTTCGAATACCTAGAGATAGAGAGACGACAGTAAATAAATGCACTATAAGATTTCCATTTGGGATTATTACGTTAGTGAATTGGTGAACTGTTCGAAGCTTCAACCAAACCTGTATACTTATCAGTGCTCGTGACTGTACAATTGAGCAAGTAGAAAGTACAAGTAAACTATGAGTATATATAATTATGTCCACGTCTGGTTACCACTCAAAAATGTCCTTCAGTCACGTTCCACTTTACATACATTGGCTGTGGAGTCTTCATTGATTCATTGATAAGAAAACCAAGATTTATTACATAGAACTCAAAGATTTTGCCATATACACTCATATTTTTCTTGCACTTTCTACTTGCTCAATTGTATATGTGTGAATGTTTGTTGATAGAAAAATAATAATATATAATTGTAATTAAAGATTGCGCCATTTCTGATTGTGACGAAAATGCTGATAACCAAGGAAATAAGGTAGTGAAAGAAATATTAAGAGGGTGATTCGCTTTTGTTACATTGGAGTGCCTTGATTCCTCCAAAGTATGCTAGGAAACAGGACCATAGGGGCAAAAATAATGGTGTTCTGTTGCTTGGAATAGTTTGGAGGAATCAATTGCTCCAGATTTACCAGAATAAGTGTGTTACTCCTTTAATTAACTTCAGGTATACGCTGACGAAATAATGTTCCCTTAACCTATTTTGTCTAGAGAAAAAAAAAAATAAAAAAATCGAGGGAAAGTTGACAGGAATAAAAGGATCTCAATCATTTTTTTGTTCCCTGAATTGAGACTGGTCGTAGAAAAGAGAGAGAGAGAGAGAGAGAGAGAGAGAGAGAGAGAGAGAGAGAGAGAGAGAGAGAGAGAGAGAGCGAGGGGTGACGTGACGAAGCGGGTTTCTCTGTACCGCAAGAATTATTTATTTTCTTTCTGCATGGACAGTGGAGGTACGTGTACAGTCACAAGCATTAATATGTATACAGCTTTGGTTGAGGCTGTGAAAAGGTCAACTTCACAAACGAAGTAATTCCAATGGAGATCTTATTATGCATTTATTTACTGTCTCATATAGGTATTCGAAGCACACCTGTATACTTATTAGTACTCGTGACTG
>JAWZYT010002353.1:5000-7500 GCA_034508575.1 Petrolisthes manimaculis | reverse complement strand
TTTTTATTGTGAAGTAACAATTACATTCTTACTGTCTCCCATTTTTACCAAAGCATCCAAATGTTTATGCCGAGATGTTGAATAGAAAGTAGTCGAGAGAAAGGAAGCATTGGAAAGGATAGGAGTGATAGTATTGCGAAGGAGTTTGAATAAAAAAAGGAGGAAAGGATTGCTGTGGGATGAGTAATGTAGCAGCAGATATATGATGATGTGATGCAAAACTAATTAAATAATCTAATTATTATTAATAAATTAATAATACTCTTCTTAAGTGATAGTAATTGCGAAGGAGTTTGAATAGAAAAATGAGGAAAGGATTGCTGTGGGGTGAGTAATGTAGCAGCAGATATATGATGATGTGATGCAAAACTAATACCCTTTCTAATTATTAGTGTTTCTTTATTGTACATATTATATTTTGGGTATCATCAATGTACGGTCAGGTAAATTGATTTCATGCTCTGGGGAAGTAACTCTCTCCAAAGTGTTGAAGCTGTTCTGAAAGTAATTTAAAAGGAAAACGCAAACTCACACTCGATTTAACTTCGACTTTAAATGATTTTCCCTGCATGGAATTCCAACATGGGGATAAGGAGTGTGGTCTGCGGTGACTGTTACTAAGGAAACGACTCGGTTCGTGAAAATCCGTAGCGAATGTTAGTACCAATTTACAGATATAAAATAAATATAAAAGGAAACTATACACAGACTGGAAGGAAAATATTATGAGAAAAGCACGCGGTGTGAACTAGATGGAAATATGTGACGAAAAAACATGCAGTGAAGGACACCACCTAAATATTTACAAACAAAAATTTATATTCATCCCAGATTTGAATAACCTAACACAGTTGTAGAAGAGATTCAATATTTTTGGACTGGACACGGTGCAAAATATTATACTCGTGGCCCACACCGCTGAGAGATATATACACTTCACCTACGGTATCTAAAATCCTACCTACCTCCACATCGACCAACTGACCTACCTACCTACTTATATATACCCATCTACTTCACTGTCTAAATGCCTTACTACCCACAGAGCAATAATTATTTCCCGGCGTCACTAACTAGAGGGTTGTGAGTGATAGTCAGCTAGGTTAATATTAAAGTTGGATTATTCCAGGTGTCAATGAAAAGTTCGGATATATTCCATACTTTCCTCCGTGATAGTTATTGATACACTGTACTTATACATTACTGGAAAGAATCAGTCTTCGCTTGGAAAGTGAGTTAAGAAAGCTGTAAGGTTTTTTCCGTATGAAGACTGATGCCATATTGTTTGACGCTGATGTGATGTTGCGTCGAGGCAAGTTGGCCCAACTACGAGATTGAAAATTAAATGATTTGTTAAAAAGTGGCAAATTTCCTTCGATCAGTGACTCGGGAATAAGGCAACATCTCATAATGGATTTGAGTGAGGGAAATATTGTCGGCAACCTGTAAACTCTATTCGTGACTTTAATATTCTCGAGTATGATGAAGCAATATCCAAAGTCTTGTATTGTGTAGTTAGTATATAATGACATTCCTAAGGTTCATCTCTCAGGTAGGTAGGTATAGTAACGTACCATGGCACCTTCCGAATTCAATGATGGAAAATTATATGAACATCTCCTTTCCTCTGGCAGTGAAGGTGCGTTTGTCGTGTATACTGTAAAATTAAATTCACTACTCTCCCCTTCCCTCCACACACACACTACTCTACACCCCATATACCACAAAAGTTGAAATTTGAATACGTAGCATCCCATCAACACTAAATTACATTTGATATTCATGGATCGAATACTTTGCTGTGTATGGATTGCCAATATAAAGAATAACACAGTGGAGACACCGAACCCTTTCCAACACTGCCATGTCTGCAGCAGTGGTTCTTACATGTCGTCTCCTCATGTTTGAGAGACGCTAAGTGACCTTCAAAACTCCTTAGTCTGTTATTAGAATCCTTAATTAGTTTTCATATGGGTGCATATCCCACTCTCTTGAAAACAAAACAAAAACAAGGTAAAATACACCTTGATGAAAAATTCAGACAATCACACAACAAACAGCAAATGATCCATGACACCGGAAAACTGGACCTGCTCCGTGGTGAACATCAAACAGATACTTCTTTACCACACGACGTCTGACAAGGAGTGACTCCCTCATTCCAGCAACCCAATGTGCTCAAAAACCCATTGTCTGAGGTCTTCACTTCTTAGAAAATAATATTACTGGCCACTTGCCTTGCTCTCAGAGATTTAATTAAACGAATTCTGATGGAAAGGGAGGCCTAATCATATATAAAGTTTGAGGAAGGTAGCTTGTGTGTGTGTGTGTGTGTGTGTGTGTGTGTGTGTGTGTGTGTGTGTGTGTGTGTGATGTCCCGTACGACGACAAATATTCTATCGCCTTTCTTATGTAGGATAACAGTACATTTGTTGCCAACTGTACCTCGCACTTTATCCACACATGCAACTTCGAGCGAAGAATCTAGTAGTGTACATTA
>JAWZYT010002352.1:165000-185104 GCA_034508575.1 Petrolisthes manimaculis | reverse complement strand
TGAACGAAAAAGTTTGTGGGCCTCGTTTTGCAGTGGGTGGTGGTGGTGGTGGTAGCTTGGGTATTCATGGGGTCTCTGTTCGGTAATGTGGGTTTTCGTGAGTGGTGAGTGTCTTTCGTGAGTGTCTTTTGAGAGTGGAGTGTCTTTTGTGATTGGTGAGTGTCTTCGTGAATGGTGAGTGCCTTTCGTGAATGGTGAGTGCCTTTCGTGAATGGTGAGTGGCTTTCGTGAATGGTGAGTGCCTTTCGTGAATGGTGAGTGTCTTTCATGAGTGGTGGTTGCCTTTCATGAGTCGTGAGTGATGAGTGCCTTTCGTGAGTTTGTGAGTGGTGAGTGCCGTTCGTGAGTGGTGAGTGGGTGACTTTCCTAGGGGCCTGGCAGGGTCATGGTGGTGTAGGGTAGGTAGTCAGGGTACGGAAGGCAGAGAAAATTGAAAAATACCTGTGCTGCCGAGCTCACAGGCCAGTCTCGTGCAGTTTGTGTCGCCATAAAAATTATTCATCGCACGTTTTCTGTGACTGACTCATTATGCGTGTAATTCGGTAGATTTTTGTTGACTCCAGTTTTCTCTCGTATTTGCATATCTCCCGCGCTCTCTGAAAACGGGCCTCCCTGACGATTTAAAATGATATATACTGTATATATATTAGAAGAAATGTATACAAAGCCTAGGAAATAGAGTAAATAGACCAGAGATAGGACACACAGATTAAAAAGGAGAGACATACATGCAGGAATGACCATAATTTACCTGAGTATCCCTAATCTAAAGGCAGGTGTCGCCGAGCACTGCCAGGTAATGTGATCTCGCTCTCGGGTGGAAATGAAAGGCTCAGAGACAAGCCACGCTCAACTCACTCGCTACAGCTAAACATTTTATTTTTCTTTCTCTCTCTTTCTCTCTCTCTCTCTCTCTCTCTCTCTCTCACACACACACACACACACACACACACACACACACACACACACACACACACACACACACACACACACACACACACACACACGTTGAAGTACCCCTATCTACCCACTACCATACAGGAATATATTTAATCATTATCAGTTTGCTCCGATAACAAAAAATTGATGATGTAGTCAGAAAATTTGAGATAAATGAATCCTTCAATATTCCCACGAAACACCTCCCATATAAAAGGAGCGTTGTTTCATGGCATGGTCAGGAGGAACCAGAAGCCTCCAAGTATATTATCACATACACGATCACAGGGTCCTTATTAAACTGTTGCCACCATGAATACATTAAGTATACGGGACTGCCAGCGAGGTAGATAGAGAGGTAGGTAGATACAGTAGGTAGTCAGGCGGGAAGGAAAGAAAAGTCTGGCAGAGCGGGCGGCGATGACCACTAGACTCCCGGATCAATATTTACGCCGGCTCTCTTTACCTGTGTGGCACTCACGGCTCGCCTCTCACCACCACCGCCGCCACCGCCACCACCGCCGCCGCCGCCGCACACTTGTAGTTAATTTTCACACTTGGCGTCATTAGCATTCTTTTATTTTCATTTCCACGAGTTTATCAAAGGCATATTCATCATACATTACTTTTTAATCTATTGATTGTTATATATATATATATTTTATGTTTTTATTTTTTTTTCATTTCCACGTGTTTATCAATAGAAAATTCATTATACAGTGTTTATCGATCTGATGATTCTTTTGGTATTGGTTTTGGTTTTGTTTTGTTTATTATTCTTTTATATTTTATTATTCTTTTTAATTTTCAGGAGGTTGTCAGTAGAAAATTCAACATACATATCTTATCGAGCTATTGAATTATTTTATTCTCCCATTTTCCAGAAGGATATTAAAAACAAGTTTAATAAATTTTTCTCAAATCATTGAACTTTTTTTTTTTTTTAGAATTCAGAGACGAATCTTGTAGAGCAATTTTTATGAGACTATTTTATATATATGATTATGGGTTTAATTAAGGAACCCTGTGATGTAGTCAGAAAATTGGAAGTAAATGAGTCCTTCAAATATTGCCACGAAACACACACACACACACACACACCTATATGGAAGGAGATTGTTTGTTTCGTGGCATAGTCAGGTGGAATCAGAAGCCTCCAATTGTCATACATGATCACAGGGTTCTTAAGGGGATAGTATTTAGTTAGTAAATTAAAAGGCTACTCATTCCTCCTAACCCTGCCAGGAAACAAGTCCCCCTAAATGTTACCAAATAGAAGATCTGTTTCATGGCATAGTTTGGAGGAATCAGAGACCTTCCAGTTCAACAACAAAAGAATTTCCCTTGGAGATAATACATTCAAAATAAAATAATATAAATTAATATATTCAAAATCAAATAATATAAATTAATATATTCAAAATAATATAATATAAATTAATATATTCAAAATAAAATCATATAAATTAATATATTCAAAATAATATAATATAAATTAATATATTAAAAATAATATAATATAAAAAAATATATTCAAAGTAAAATAATATAAATTAATATATTCAAAATAATATAATATAAAATAATATATTCAAAATAAAATAATATAAATTAATATAATATAAAATAATATATTAAAAATAAAATAATATAAAATAATATATTCAAAATAATATAATATAAAATAATATATTCAAAATTTCAAACTGGACTAAGAATTTGATACATTTTCACTTAACTATCCAAAATTTCGTTATAGAGAATAAAATATTTACTTATTAATTCTCCTCTCACAACGAACTCTTAACTATATATGCTATGGAACTCTTAACTATATATGCTATGGAATTCTTACCTCTATAATGTTATGGAACTATTACCTACTATGGAACTATGGTATATACGACAGAAGGACTAAGGTTTATATCCAGATTATTGCCTATATTTTTAATCTATATACTTACTCAACATTGTATCCCTGCAGACGTAAGTTCGGATCCGGATTATTGCATCTATTTTCATCTAAGCTTATACGATGATCGTCTACAATATGCGATTTTAAAATGTTCCAATCTGTAACAACTTATGGCAAAAGATATTATTGAGGATGTTCAGTTTCAGTGCAGATTAAAGGCCAAAACTTAATCAATTCGTCCTTGGTTCCTAGTATAAATAAGCAGTCCACCCAGTTGACTATTTCCTCTGTGAGATTAATTTGTCTTTCATGGCATTTAACTATCTTTATTATCTACCTTTATTAAAATATAAAAAACGGGGTATATATATATATATATATATATATATATATATATATATATATATATATATATATATATATATATATATATATATATATATATATATATATATATATATATATATATATACTGTAATATATATTCTGTATAATTCATCTATGAGTTTAATTTAAGGGACTGGTGTTCAGTAGGAGACACAAGGCTTCATTCGGGTGATAGCACAATTTCTTCTCGTCAAAGTATTGATACGAATCCGATAATGTCCATGTCTGAAATTATCCTCATTAACATTACAGGGTGAAGTACAATGTTTTGTTGGTCAATTTGGGAGCCAATGATTCCGCCAAACTTTTCCAAGCAACAGGCCACCATTATTTTTGTTGGTATGGTTCTGTTTCTTGACATACTTTGGAGGAATCAAGGCGAACCAGTGTACCAAAAGTGTATTACTCCCTTAAATGGTCTTTGTTGCCTTTAATGATTACAATATATAATTAATAATTCTATACCAGTCGTTGTCATGAAAGGAGAAGGCTACTGATTAGGTTGGTCAATTGGTGGCTTCTGATTCCTCCAAACTGTATCAGAAACACATTACCTTCATGTTGAAAGGATCTATTCTTGGGAAAAACAGAAAGGGATTTTTTTGGAAAAGAAATCACTTCATTGTAAATTTTTTCACCTACACCAATTTTTTGGAAAAAAAATCACTTCATTATCAATTTTTTTCTCTTCACTATATTATATTTTTCCTTTTTTTATTGTATTACTTCTTATCGAGAATCAGTATGTAATAATTATCTATTAATATTTGTACTCCTGATAAAAAATTTAATTGAGGATTACGTATGCAATTTCACTTAAGAGGATAGCACAGTGTTGGTAAATTTGGAGCAAGTGATTCCTCCAAACTCTTCCAAGCAACGAGACACCATTAATTTTGTTCATCTGGTCCTGTTTCCTGGGATACTTTGGAGGAATCAAGGCGCCCTAAAAATGTACCAAAATTGTATTACCCCCTAAAGTTTCTCATGAGATACTGAAGTTTAGGATGATCTTTCTTATACTCCTTAGAAATAGTAGTAAAATATTGACTATATATTTTTCTCTTCTCTATATTTTTCTTTCTTTCTCTTCTAGTTTAATTTGTCCTTCATGAAAGTTATCCATATTTATTGTACTTTTAGTAAAATATCCAAAACGTGGGATATATATATAAAATAATTTATCTCTCAGTTTCATTTATTTTTACATATTTACTATGATTCAATTTCAGTGTCCTGAAAATCGAGAACACACACACACACACACACACACACACACACACACACACAAGAGTCAGTGAGTGAGTGAGTGAGTGAGAAGGTTGTCATACATACAGTACTCTATATCCTTGAAGCTCGGTCGTCTCCCCTCTCTCTAGCCTGACAAAAACAGCCTGTTGATGAAAATATAGGTGTATTTTAAAGGTTCACAAAGGTGTTCTCCCCTTCCGCCTCTGTTAGGGACTAAAAATAGCAAGGACGAGGGTGTGACCCACTATACCTTTCCCTCCCCTCCCCTGTTGAGGTCAGACGCGATTTATATACACAGAGAGGGAGGGGAGGGTGAGACCTGCCTCGTCATGCACACGTGGTCCATGCTGCCTCACCTTGTACACACACACACACACACACACACACAAATATACTGTATCCATGAATGAATGTAGTACACACACACACACACACAAACAAACATACGCATATACTGTATCCATGAATGAATGTAGTACACACACACACACACACACACACACACACAAGAGTCAGTGAGTGAGTGAGTCATGATAATAATAATCGAGGGAATTGAGTTGACGTAAGGAGTTGTAAGATTATTAATATGATACTAATTTATTTACACGATGGAAGGAAAGTGTCGGTGGTTAGTTGACTGTGACTGTACATTAATAATACACAAGTACAACACCATTCATTCACTTGTCTGTTCCCTTACAAAGCCATCCAACACTTACACTCCAACACAATACACAATTTACAACGCTTATCCATTTTTTCATTCATTGTTTAACTTCTGGTTGTCATTCCCTCGTGATGGAAATTCTACCAAACATACATGTGGTTATATAAAAATGCATGAACGCAAAGTGACAATCTATTTAATAATTCTTACTTACATGTGTGTGTCTTTTGACTATTTTTAGGATTAGAATGATATTATGACTTTAGAATATGTTTGAAATATACTGAATCAGTTCTGGGTATACATGACATACAAGCACTTAATAAATGCCGTTATACACATTAGACCATCAGTGAAAAATAATACACGCATACTCATAATACATACACTAGAATTATACACAGCAAAACATGCACTGAAATCACTGTAGTGGCGAATGTGTGTACAGTTGGCCAAGGAAATTCTTACACAGGCTGTATGGAAAGAATTATCATTATTCGGGAAGTATATTGCAAACATGAATGATATACCAAATGACTCAATAATTAGCATAACAACAAACCTAATAATTATGTTGTGTTGTATTTACGTCGTCTTCCCTTTTCTATATGTTGTAAACCGTCGAAAACCAAAGCGTGTGTATTATCAGAGACAAAAGTGGTGTCGTTAAATTTAGTGTACAGATAATATGGTAAAGAATAAAATATACTGGGCATAAACGTAATAGTGTTGTGGCTTTCGCTTTGTTTCACGAGTTCTAGCAAATCATTGGACGAGACAGCGACACGAGTTTTGTAAGGATTTTTGTGGTCAACTGTACATAACAATACATTACTACTTTATACATACAGTTCTATATTCCTCTGTATGTTTCAGTTTGAATGCTTAGGTATTTACGTTTAAGATTTACATTAAAAAACACACAGACACACAAACACCCTCCTATAAACAAACACAAACACACACGCACACGCCAATCCTGTAAACATACACAGAACACACACTCTCAAACGCAGAATACACACACACACACACACACACACACACACACACACACACACACACACACACACACACACACACACACACACACACATATACACACGCACATACACATATACACACACTCACAAACACACACATACACATATACACACACTCACAAACACACATACACACACAAACATTCCATAAACACACACACACACATACCAAAATTTAGTTAGTGTTATTATAGAAACCCTGACCAATAACATTAAGGGGGAAGTTTTGTGTTGGTAAATCTGGAGCAACTGAATCCTCCAAACTATTCCAAGCAACAGAACACCATTATTTTTATGCTCTTCTGGTCCTGTTTCCTGGCATACTTTGGAGGAATCATGTTACTCCAATGTACCAAAAACATTAAGCTATAGAGTTGTTATTGTTATTTGTAGGTTTATGTTGTTGTTGTCCTCTGCCATTTTCACTCCCTCTCTTCCTTCTATTGTATATCCCCTTTATTCTCTCTCTCTCTCTCTCTCTCTCTCTCTCTCTCTCTCTCTCTCTCTCTCTCTCTCTCTCTCTCTCTCTCTCTCTCTCTCTCTCTCTCTCTCTCTCTCTCTCTCTCCTCTCTCTCTCTCTCTCTCCTATATTTTATTCTGAATTGCAAGAGAGAGAAAAATCAGAATGTAAAGGAAGGGTAGTACGTTGCAAAGAAAGAGAGAGAAAGAGAGTATGTGTGTGTGTGTGTGTGTGTGTGTTTACGGTAGGGGTGTGTGTGTATGTGTGTGTATGGTAGGGGTGGGTGTGTATGTGTGAGTGTATGTGTGTACGGTGTGTGTGTGTATGTACAGTATGTTTGTGTGTGTGTGTTTACGGTAGGGGGTGGGGGGTGCGGAGTATGGGGACAGGCTTGGGGGGGGCTAGAGGGGTGCGGGAATATGGGGCATGCTTGGGGTGTGTGGCAATAGGGGACAGGCTTTTTACCCTCCCCAAGCCTGTCCCTATTCCGAATTTCCCGCATATATAGTCTATTTCTCTCACACACAGTCTCTCTCTCTCTCTCTCTCTCTCTCTCTCTCTCTCTCTCTCTCTCTCTCTCTCTCTCACAATCTAGCTATCTATATATCTCTATCTCTCACACACACTATATCTATTTTTCACTCTCTCTCTCTCACACACACACACACTCTATCTCTCTCTCACACACACATTTAACCAAACCCAATATTACCTCTCTCTCACACACACACCCTCTCTCTCTCTGAAATTAAAGATAGAGATAGAGAGAGAGAGAGAGAGCATGTGGGAGAGAGAGAGAGGTTTTTTAAAACTACGGGCCTATGAGTTGTATTATTAAACTATACTAAGAAGGGAAGGTTCATCGTGGCTTAATTCCAATTATTTTACAACACGAACTGACCGACGAATACAAAACCTTTATCTCGAAGAACAAAGTTTAATAATACCATCCTAAATATTGTCTAATTTATTATATTATCTCCTCACATATTTACAGATGATAGGAAGATTATTATTTGACTTTTCTAAGGTCAAAAGAAATAGATAGCAAGCCATGTTTTCAATAATTATCTGCTGTTATTATTTGTATTTTCTAAGCTCATAAGAATAGATAACAATGTCGTCAATAATTATCTGCTGTTATTATTTGTATTTTCTAAGCTCAAAAGAAATAGATAGCAAGCCATGTTTTCAATAATTATCTGCTGTTATTATTTGTCTTTTCTAAGCTCAAAATAAATAGATAACAATGTGCTCAATAATTATCTGCTGTGCTTTTTTTATGTTGTGTGACCGGGAAGAAAATTATGGACGGAAGCGGGAACGGACGGTGGTTGGTGTGAGGAGGAGGTTTTTTAGTTCGGAATTATTAAGGTGATATAGTTCTTTTTTGGTACATTGGAGTGCCTTGATTCCTCCAAAGTATGCTAGGAAACAGGACCAGAAGAGCAAAATTAATGGTGTTCTGTTGTTGCTTGGAATAGTTTGGAGAAATCAGTTGCTCCAGATTTACCAACACAATTAAGATTTTCCTCTTAAGGTGAGATTTTCTTGTTGGTAAAATGGAAGGCTACTGATTCCTCCAAACTATACCAGAAAACACACAGACGCCTTCAATGGTATTAATAGGGGATCAGTTTCGAGGCAAAGTTTGGAGGAATCAGTAGTAACCTTCCAGATTGTCAATAAAAGAATCTCCCCTCAAATAAATAATAAAATAATATTTATATATATATATATATATATAGTGAATATTAAAGATAGTTAATTATAGTCTAGTAAATAATGTTATATAGCAAATAGTAGTTCCCCGAAAAATATGAAAGATAGAGTTAATTATAGTATATATAGTAAATAATGTTATATAGCGAATAGTAGTTCCCCGAAAAATATTAAAGATAGAGTTAATTATAATATATATAGTAAATAATGTTATATAGCGAATAGTAGTTCCCAAAAAATGACTAAAAATATGTTCTCATTATCCTTACCTATTGTGAACTATGGAATCTATCTTGTTTTTAAATAATGTTAGCCTTTACCAGGTCGCTATATTATTATACATACATACCTTCACTGTAGATAATAGAAATTAAATGTCATCTTAATCTGATTATAATTGCCATCCTGATAAACCACCGACATTGTTCTGTTGGATATAAATTACACACAGTTATATATATATTTTTTTTATATATATACTGTATATTTTTTTTAAGGGGGAAATAAAGTGTTGGTAAAATCTGGAGCAACTAATTCTTCCAAACTAATCCAAGCAACAGACCACCACCATTATTTTTGTTCATCTGGTTCTGTTTCCTGGCATACTGTGGAGGAATCAAGGCGCTCCAATGTAGTACCCAAAGTGTATTATCCTCTTAAAGTCAGCACTATTAATTCAACACTATTGGTACATTAGAGTGACTTGATTCCCTCCAAAGAATGCCAGGAAACAAGACTTGAATAACAAAAATAATGGTGTCCTGTTGTTTGGAATAGTTTGGAGGAATCAGATGCTCCAGATTTACCAACGCTATACTATCTCCTTATGGAACTATCTCCTTATTTAACTATCTCCTTATTTAACTATCTCCTTATTTAACTATCTCCTTATTTAACTATCTCCTTATTTAACTATCTCCTTATTTAACTATCTCCTTATTTAACTATCTCCTTATTTAACTATCTCCTTATTTAACCATCTCCTTATTTAACTTGAAACACCATCTTTATCGAAGGGGCTTGTTGCGTGGCAGTCAGGAGGAATCAGAAGCCACCAGGTCTCATACACGATCGAAGACTCCTTAATTAAGTGTTCATGAATAATATAAATAATAAATAAATACTTTCAAGACAATACAGTATTATGCATAAGATTTATATATCATTTTACCGAAAGGGGATAATCTGGAGCAACCGGTGCCCCCAAACTAGTTCAATCAACAGGACAACAACAAGCGAATATATCTTGAGAAAAGCCTTGAACACAGTGGGTGGAAATGCAAAGGTGTTCGTGTAGGTCTTGATGTTGTGTAGCCTCGTGTTCCTAAGAGAACGAGAGGGTGACGAGCAAAGGTACAAGCTCCACACCTCACTCACACAGGCTGTCAAGTTGTCTACCAAGATCCGTCACACCTTTACCAAACTTCATCCACACTTTTCCACCTTTTCTTTTCTTGTCCCTTCACTCTCCACTCGTGGAAATGGAGTTGTGGTTATGTTCTTTATGTTCTTATGTTCTTATTTATGTGGTTATGTTCTTATTTGTGTGGTTATGTTCTTATTGATATTTTCTCTTGAGCATAATAATATTAAGAAATAAAACTTGCTGCATAGGTGATTTTTCAATTTATATTTTCTCTTGAACAAAAAAAAAAAAAAAAAAAACTTACTGCAAGGTCATGTTCCTATATATATTTTCTCTTGAATAAAATAATAAGAAATAAAATTTGCTATATATACTTTTCTTGAACTAAATATTAGGAAATAAAACTTGAACAAAATAATATCAAAAAATAAAACTTGCCACCAAACAAGCTCTTTCCTTATTGGTGTGTGTGTTTCGTGGCAATATTTGAAGGACTCACACTCCCCCTAGTACTCTACAACCATTTATGAATAATTTTCGTATATGAATCGAATATTATGAACAATTTTAATATTTTTAATCAATATATGTGGGCAAGTTTCCTATTTTAGATTAATGTCTATGGGCAATATTTGTGGTACATGAATCGATTTTTTGGGTAAATTTTTCTATTTTAATTCAAGGTATATGGTCAATTTTCTTATTTTGAATCGAAGTCTGTGAAAAATATTACACCCCAAGATTTCCATTACTTAGACACATGTGTGTGTGTGTGCCTGTGTGTGTGCGTGTGTGTGTGTGTGTGTGTGTGTGTGTGTGTGTGTGTGTGTGTGTGTGTGTGTGTGTGTGTGTGTGTGTGTGTGTTCCCGGGCCAAGCAAGCAACTGGTGAGACAACTCGTCCCCTGAGCATGTCCAACAAGTGTCAACAAGGAGACCTCTTACCTCGGCCTGGCTCCTCGTCAGTGTGTGGGGCGGAGGGGGGAGGTATTAAATGGTGCAGTGATTGGTCTTGCTCACCCCCTTACCTACCTGACAGCCCTCACCCCTTCCTTCACCCCCTCCTTCACCCCATCCCTCACCTACCAGCCCTCTCTCTCACCCACCTGACAGTCCTCTCCCTCACCCACCTACAAACCTTCCCCCTCACCAACCTACCACCTCTCACCCTCACCAACCTACCACCTCTCACCCTCACCCACCTACCACCTGGCCGTCGTCATTCTTTAGTCATGTTTGTGGATATAACTGGACTGACCTGTCATTCTCTCCTCGGGTATCGTTCGGGTATAGGTCAGGTGAGGTCGTCATTAATTTAGGGAGCTGTACAGTATTGGTAAATCTCGAGGATGTGATTCTCCTCCAGACTATGCAACAAAACAGCCACCATTATGCAACAAAGCAACAAACCAGCCACCATTATGCAACAAAGCAACAAACCAGCCACCATTATGCAACAAAGCAACAAACCAGCCACCATTATGCAACAAAGCAACAAACCAGCCACCATTATGCAACAAAACAACATCTGTGAGAATCATTTATACTCTAGATTCACCAACATTGTCCTCTGCCCCCTAATCATAACTATTCTCTTTCTTAGGACGTCTTAAGGGACCCTGTGATATAGTAAAACAAAAATTGGTGATAAATGAGTCCTTCAAGTATTGCCACGAAACACCACATATAGGGAAGGAGTTTGTTTCGTGGCTTGGTCAGGAGGAATCAGAAGCCTCCAATTTTCATACATGATCACAGGGTCCTTAATCACTGGAAGACACTACTGTACAGCCACAATCAAATATCCACGGACACATTTCTTCCATCGTACAAATAAATCAGTATCATATCAAAATATAACAATACAACAACACCTTACGTCAACTCAACCCCCCCCTCAAATATTATTATGAGGTGCTGCAAAATCATACATTTATAGTTCTTTAGTAACAAGATATTTACTACGATGGAAGGAAAGAGTGGGTGGATATTTGATTGTGGCTGTACTTTTCTATACTGCCTATTCTTTCCAACACTGTGTCATGTTCTACACTGACTATCACACCCTTACAATTTTATCCTTTAAAGGGAGAGTATACTTTTGGTACATTGGAGTGCCTTGATTCCTCCAAAGTATGCCAGAAAACAGGACCAGATGAACAAAAATAATGGTGGCCCTGATGCTTGGTATAGTTTGGAGGAATAATTTGCTCCCGATTTACCAACTGTATCCTCCTCCCCTTAAGCATTATATTTAGCCTATGTGATGAAACAATAGACCAGTTATATAAATCAGACACAGGTGTTGGTTGGTACGTGTGTGTGTGGTACAGAAATAGATGAATAGGTTTCTCATGTACAAGAAAAATACTATACCGGCGACTCACGGCTATATTTATATACATACAATTTCTCGGAATAATTATTAGTTTCTTTATATTTTTAATTAAGTTGGGTGAAATGTTTGCTAGTAGAATTTACATATATATTGATTTTGTGATGTAAATTAATTATATACCCACATATCTTACACCTTCTTGAAATTAGTTGTCTTATATTTTTAAGTTGGGTGAAATATTTGCTATATAGCAGAATTTTTATTTATTTTGTGCTGTAAAGGAATTCTAGAGTTTGTGTAATGAGAGGTGGGTATGGTTATGGGGACATTACACTTGTGGTACACTGGAGGGACTTCATTACTCCATTGTAGGCCACGAAACGGAATCGAATACCAAAGGAATCTAACAAGTATAACCGTACATAATTCTACTTACAACAAAATAAAGGAAGTATCGTAATATAAGTTCACCGAGATAATAACCCTTTGAAGAATATAATATACTATAATAATATAATGTAATATAATCTAATAATATAATATAATATAATAATATAATATAATATAATATAATAATATAATCTATCAATATAAAAGAATAGAATAATATAATATAATATAATAATTTAATATAATATATTATAATATAATATAATATAATATAATCAAAGTATTTACTCATATAGACTTCAACAAAGCTAAAACTCTATCTCCAGAAAAATAAACTGTTATTTTTACATGTTATTACTGTGTCACTATTTAAGACTGGTAACATTACAAGGAACGTGACAAACTACAATAGTAACGAACAAATGAATAATATGTTGTCAGAATATTTTGTGATCGATTTCTGATTAAGTTACCCTGAAAAAGTTATTCTCATGTTTACTGAGATGTCGGGGCCTCGTGACTGATGGCTGAATATTTAACAGTTTCATGTGATTAATGAAGTTTTATAACTATGATGGATTGGTGAGCAATTTACAACTACACATGGTTGGAAGTTGTGAGATGTTATAGACCCCAGGTGGCCACAACTCATACTGTCACAACATCAACAACAACAACACCAATACAACAATTTCTACAACACTACCATTACCACTACTACCACCAGTACAACAACTTCTACAACACTACCATTACACTACTAGCCCTACACTACCATTACCACTACTACCACAACACTTACTACTTCAACACCACCAACACCACACCAACATTATCACTACACCATCTGACATCACACCACTACCATAACCACCACTACACCATAACTATAACTACACCACTTGGCTCCACTATGTGTGTTTGTGTGTGTGTGTGTGTGTGTGTGTGTTTGTGTGTGTGTGTGTGTGTGTGTGTGTGTGTGTGTGTGTGTGTGTGTGTGTGTGTGTGTGTGTGTGTGTGTGTGTGTGTGTGTGTGTGTGTGTGTGTGTGTGTGTGTGTGTGTGTGTGTGTGTGTGTGTGTGTGTGTGTGTGTGTGTAAATCATTTTTGGATATGGTATGATGATAATGTTTCTGTCGCAATAAATGAAGAAAAGTATTTAGTTCAACAGGAACATACACATTATTCTAAAAAAGAAAAAAAAAATATTCCCCACGGTAACAGAGTGAACATCGTCACCTTTATATAAGATGAATAAAACCATATCCAACTGGAAAACATAAAAAGGGTCTCCCAAACTAGCCGGGCGGGGACGAAAAAAAGTAGCTCTGGCTCCAATAGCTTAAATGCAGACGTGTTCTTGTTGGCAAAAATGCAAGCAGAATTTTTTATTACACTTCATTTTTCCCCGAGCGGCCCGGAATGGATACAAAAAGTGTTGGTTAGTGCTGGTCTGTAATGTGATATAGGAGGTCTCTGGGGCCCCCTGGTCGTCTACATGCAGTAATGCATAATCAACATTTGGCTTGTGTTTGGCAGGCAGGGAGGTAGGTGTAGTTGGCAGGTATATATGGCAGTCAGGGAGGCAGGGAGGTAGGTGTAGTTGGCAGGTAAATATGGCAGTCTGGCAGGCAGGGAGGTAGGTGTAGTTGGCAGGTAAATATGGCACTCTGGCAGGCAGGGAGGTAGGTGTAGTTGGCAGGTAAATATGGCACTCTGGCAGGCAGGGAGGTAGGTGTAGTTGGCAGGTAATTATGGCAGTCAGGCAGGCAGGGAGGTAGAGAGGTAGGTGTAGTTGGCAGATATATATGGCAGTCAGGAAGGCAGGGAGGCAAATGTATCTGGCAGGGAGGTAGTAGGTGTGGATGGCAGGAAGGTAGGCAGGGAGGCAGATGTAACTGGCAGGTATAGATATGGCAGGAAGGCAGGCAGAGAGGTATAGGTGTAGCTGGCAGGTAGATATGGCAGGAAGGCAGAGAGGTATAGGTGTAGCTGGCAACAGGTAGATATGGCAGGAAGGCAGGTAGAGAGTTAGGTATAGCTGGCAGGTAGATATGGCAGGAAGGCAGGTAGAGAGTTAGGTATAGCTGGCAGGTAGATATGGCAGGAAGGCAGAGAGGTATAGGTGTAGCTGGCAACAGGTAGATATGGCAGGAAGGCAGGTTCATTGCGAGGTCCGACAGCCAATCACGTATAGGTAATAATTATCCAAGTATCAGGAAAGAGATAGACTGACTCTCAGATATTATGTAGATGCACATACTGTATAATCAGACTACGAAACAAAGCAATACAAAGACATGAATATAAATAAGAATGTAGGTAAGGGGACTAGATATAAATACATAATGAGTAATAATGTATAAGTATATTATATAAAAATTTGGTTACTAAAAAATAATGTGTAGTATGTAAATAGGGAACAAACAAAGCAGATTTTAACCAGAATATGTAAATAAGTAAGTAAGAAGTAAGCAGAAATGTATTAAGTTAGAAAGTATAATAATTGGCAGGTTTCTGTAAGTAAAGTTAGAGAGAAATAATTTAACCAGGAACGATCAACATTCTACCTTCCCTTCATCACACTCAGAAGAACGTGAATAAATCTTAATATTCTCTTCTGGGACTGAAACATAACTTAGCACTTGTGTAATTTGCATATAGATAAAATAAATAAGAAAGCCCATGAAATACCAAGATGTACTGAAACACCAGATTTTGTCTCAACACTTTTTATAAGGTGTAAATATTATCTCAAGTTTAGAAATATGAATGTGTGAGATTTATTTCCTTTATGCCCAAAATTCCAGGGAAAAAAAATGTGAGATTTATTTCCTTTATGCCCAAAATTCCAGGAAAAAAAAAACTTTATATGACATCATTATCTTAAGTTTAGAAATATGGCTATGTGAGATTTATTTCCTTTATGCCCAAAATTCCAGGGAAAAAAAATGAGATTTATTTCCTTTATGCACAAAATTCCAGGAAAAAAAAACAACTATATGACATCATTATCTTAAGTTTAGAAATATGCCTGTGTGAGATTTATTTCCTTTATGCACAAAATTCCAGGAAATTTCCAAAAAAAAAAAAAAAAAAAAAAGAGAGAGAGAGAGAGAGAGACTTCATATGACATCATTATCTGGGACCCTGATTAGCCTGGGCCCAGTACAAAGGTCCCCCTCAATTTACACGTCGCCAGCTTCATTCCACCCTCACACTTTCATGCATATCATCTCTCCATCAGTTCCCATCCACCTACATTACATCCACTTATTTTCACAACAACCAATTTTTTTTTTTTTTTTTTTTTTTTTTTTTTTTTTTTTTTTTTTTTTTACACAACCATCAGTGTTTATCTATCACACCCACCTAAACTTTAGACATTGTTCACAACCATACCTACCATATTGTTATTGTCACAACCAATATAGTTCTTTTTTTTCTTGTTCACAACCATCAGTTCATATCCACCATACTTATACTATTGTTATAATCACAACCAAGATAGTTTCTTTTTTTCACAATCATCAGTTTATATCCACCGTATCTACAGTATATCTATTTTTCACATCATTTTATTTTTCACTTGTTCAATAATATAATCATACACATACTCTGTACATTACCTGTATTGTTTCCGATACTGTACAGGTATATCGTACCGATGCCCACGACCCTATGCATGAAAAAATTGGTTGTGACTTCCCACCATGGCGTACTGTACTGATATATACTTATGATTTATATGTGAGGTGTATGTACTATCAATAATGGTGTTATGATTTATAAAACTTCAAAATTCTCTGAAACCAAAGACCATGCTTAAATAATGTTGTTGTAATTCATAAAACTTCAAATTCCTATGAAACTAAAGCATACTGTATGTGTAAATAATGGTGCTGTGATTCATAAAACGTCAAATTCCTCTGAAACAAAAGACCATGATTAAATAATGTTCTTGTGATCCATAAAATGTCCTCTGAAACCAAAGACCATGTGTAGTGTTTACTGGAGGTGAAGTGAATCACATTTTACAGTGAATTTACAGTGGGAAAATCTAGTCTCGGCTTCCTTTTTGCTCAAGGGGCGTTTGTTATCTATAGGAGTGTGTGTGTGTGTGTGTGTAAAGTCACGTATTTCACTTTATGTATTTTTCTTGTGTGCTGCCAATAGAGGATGTATGTTTAAGGTTGTGTTTTTCAGTAGTACAAGACACTGCTTACCTTCACATCCCTCTTAATTAAGGGTGTGTGGGAGTAGGGGACAGGCTTGGGGGGGGGGGACTGGGGGTGTGTGGGTGGGAATAGGGTGACAGGCTTGGGGGGGGGGTAGAAAGCCTATCCCCTATTCCCGCACCTCCCCTAACTCCCCCAAGCCTGTTCCCCTACTCCCGCACCTACCAAAACCCCCTAACCCCCCCCCCAAGCCTGTCCCCCTATTCCCGCACCCCCTTAAAAGGAGATTCTCTTTTTGGTGACTTGGAGCCCCTTAATTCCTTCAAAGTATGCCAGGAAACAGGACCATATTAATTAATAAATGTAACGATAGCCTGTTGCTTGAAATAGTCTGGATGAATCAGTTGCTCCAGATTTACCAACAAGAGAATCTCCCCTTTATTAAGTCCTTTGATATTATTCTCTTGTATATTTATATAAAAAAGTAAAGAAAAAGTTAAGGTTGGTTATTACAGACTTGTTATTAGTTATCATTGAGGGGGGCATCACTTTTTAACAATTTAGAAGATTACAGGATCCTTCAAACTTTGCTACAAAACACATCATACATAGATATTCCGTTTCTTGGCATATTTTGGAGGAATCAGTAGCAGTTATCCAATTGCTTCAAAAAAGAAAAGAAACATACCATAGACAAACCGTTTCTTGGCATAGTTTGGAGGAATGAGAAACCTTCCAATTTACCAACAAGAGTATTTTTGTACAGTTGGCCAATAAAAAAATGGAAACTCCCCTATGGATAATATTAGTTAATTTCAATGTAAGGGTAATTTCAATACTTTTTTTTGCCACCTGTACACTTGACCACAGAAATTCTTACACAGACTATATGGAAAGAGAGGTCGGTCATTATTCTGGAAGTACTGCAATGAATGGTCTACCAAGTGACTCAGTGAATGCAAAAACACACACATAATAATAATGTTGTATTGCAGTTACATAGTCTTACATTACAAAACAACAAACCTAATAATAATGATGTATTGCAGTTACATAGTCTTATATTATAAAACAACAAACCTAATAATAATAATGTTGTATTGCAATTACATAGTCTTAAAATTTTCTATATGTTGTATATAAACACTCGAAAACAACAAGGTGTGTAGGAATTTCTGTGGGCAAAAAAAATAGTAGGCTACATCTAACCACTATGTATGTATGTATGTATGTATATATGTATATCGGATGGCAGAGTGGCCTGAGAATGAGGTTGGTCTGATAATTGAGATTGAGGATCATTATCATAATTATACGCTTTGGTTAGGTCATTAGAGAACAATAGCGTCTCTCTGCTTACGGGCCCTAAGATCGTGTATGAAAATGGGAGGCTTCTGATTCCTCCTGACTATACAACGAAACAAGCTCCTTCCCTATAGGTGGTGTTTAGTGGCAATGTTTGAAGGACTCGTTTACCTCCACTTTTACTACTACAACACAGGGTCCCTTAAGCTTACTCGTGTCTGTTGTTTCAAAGACCGTTCATCCTCTCAGAGCAAAGAGGCTACATGCACCCAATAACGTAAACAATGTCATTTTTTATTATTGTTTATGTTTAAATCTATTGTTTATGTTTATTTATTGTTATATTACTGTGTGTGTGTGTGTGTGTGTGTGTGTGTGTGTGTGTGTGTGTGTGTGTGTGTGTGTGTGTGTGTGTGTGTGTAAGTATGTGTATGTGTATTATATAGTAAAAAATATATAAAGCATGAGCCATATAAAATTATATAGGAAAATTATATAGTAAATTCTTTAGTTGTCATTAAAACGAGCCATATAAATAAAATTAATAGAAAATTTTGGTGTTGGGAAAATTATATAGAAAATTCTTTAGTTGTTATGAGAATGAGCCATATAAAATTACTAGAAAATTTTGGTGTTAGGAAAATTATATAGTAAATTCTATAGTTGTTATGATCCCTGGAGAAACTCTTGACGGCAACTAGGAACTCTATTGAATCCTCCAAACGAATCCACGAAACAGATCCCTTATCCCAAACATTGAGGTGCTCTGTTTTCTGGGATAGTTTGGAAGAATCAGTCATACTCAAATTTACCAGTAACAGGTTTTCTCTCCCCTAAGGACCCTGTGATCATGTATAATAAATGGAGGTTTCTGATTCCACCTAACCATGAAACGAAACAAGCTTCCTCCTTATAGGCTGTGTTTCGTGGCAATATTTGAAGGATTCTATTACCTCCAATTTTTTTTTACTACAACACAGGGTTTCTTAAACAAATATATATCTTAGAAAAGGTGAAACTTGGTAAACAATATCAGAAAAGTGCTGTTGATTTTATATGATACCTTTTCAAATAACTGTTTATAATGCCTTCATTTCAGTCAACTGTGTACGATACCACCCTTTCAGTCAACTGTTTATAATACTAATTTTTCAGTCAACTGTTTATAATACTAATTTTTCAGTCAACTGTTTATAATACTAATTTTTCAGTCAACTGTATATAATACTAATTTTTCAGTCAACTGTTTATAATACTAATTTTTCAGTCAACTGTTTATAATACTAATTTTTCAGTCAACTGTATATAATACTAATTTTTCAGTCAACTGTTTATAATACTAATTTTTCAGTCAACTGTTTATAATACTAATTTTTCAGTCAACTGTTTATAATACTAATTTTTCAGTCAACTGTTTATAATACTAATTTTTCAGTCAACTGTTTATAATACTAATTTTTCAGTCAACTGTTAATAATACCACTTTTTCAGACATCTGTTTATGATAACTCCATTTCAGTCAACTACTTATAATGCCACTTTTTCAGTGAAATTTTTATAATGCCACTTTTTCAGTCAAATGTTTATAATACCTCCTTTTCAGTCACCTGTTTTACATTTATAGAAAGTTTAGGAAATAAATTATATAACTGTTTCTGAGTACACATTAAATCACAGTCGTTTATCTCAGATCATTTAGGACCCTGTGATTGTGTATGTAAATGGGAAGCTTCTGATTCCTCCTGACCATGCCACGAAACAAGCTCCTTCCATATAAGAAGTGTTTCGTGGCAATATCTGAAGGACTCATTTATCTCCAATTTTCTGACTACAACACAGGGTACCTTAAGGGGATAATATACATCTGGTACAGCCACAATCAAATATCCACCAACACTTTCCTTCCATCGTGCAAATAAATCAGTATCATATCAAAATATAATCATACAACAACACCTTACGTCAACTCAACCCCCTCAATTATTATTATTATGAGGTGCTGCAAAACCATACACGTGTTGTTCTTTATTACCAAGATATTTACTACGATGGAAGGAAAGTGTTTGTGGATATTTGATTGTGGCTGTACATTATAGACTATTGAAGAAGCCTTTCTGTGTGTACCATTAAAACTCTTCTATGCAGG
>JAWZYT010002352.1:87500-160000 GCA_034508575.1 Petrolisthes manimaculis | reverse complement strand
TGTGCGTCTGTGTGTGTGTTTCTGTGTGTGTGTGTGTGTGTAGAGCGGAGGGACTGTATACGCCTACTCTCCCGCTTGCCTGCTCTCTCTCTCTCTGTCTCTCTCTCTTGCTCGCTCTCTCTCTTGCAGCCTCTTTCTTTGACTACCCATATCTCTCTCTCTCTCTCTCTCTCTCTCTCTCTCTCTCTCTCTCTCTCTCTCTCATAATTGCATCTTGTATGAATTATTATTATACTCATCATCTTCATTACTTCAGTCAATATTCCAAGTCTAATAATCACTTCTTCAATTCTCACTAATTTTTTTCTTATCAATAAAACGGTTCTGGAGATTCATGGTTTCCTTACACCACCTGGCACTGACAACACACCACCTGGCACTGACAACACACCACCTGGCACTGACAACACACCACCTGGCACTCACAACACACCACCTGGCACTGACAACACACCACCTGGCACTCACAACACACAATTGAACACTTTCACCACCTCTCCACACCACAACATCTAACACTCCATCACACTGAAACACTCCTATCACCTTACCACACCATCCCACAACATTTAACACTCCATCACACAAGATAACACTCCCATGACCACATCACACCACTTAACACCATACAACACACCACCTAACACCACCCCACAACATCTAACACCCTACCACACAAGATAACATTCCCAATACCACACCACACCACCTAACACCCCAGCAACACACATTATAACACTTCCATCACACCACTTTGCTACTGAAATCACACCACCCTCACCATGCAACGAATCATTACCTTACACACTGCTGGTAAATATGGAGCAACTGATTCCTCCAAACTATTCCAAGCAACAGGACACCATTATATTTGTGTTGTAGTCAGAAAATTGGTTTGTAAATGAGTCCTTCAAATACTGCCACGAAACACACACACACACACACACAAAACACACATATACACACACACACACCTGTAGGGATAGAAACCTGTTTTGTAGCATAGTCAGGAGGAATCAGAAGCCTCCAATTTTCATACACGATCACAAGGTCCTTAATGTATTTATACCACCCTCGGCCTGCTCATTCATACATCTGTTGCACATACATGAAACCGTGATCATGCATTAATCATTTTTCTGCAGATCAGGTCCCAGTTATTCTTTGGCCAGTCAGGAAGCAGTCAGGAAGCAGTCAGTCAATCACGTATTATGCATCAATCATTGTGCTCTTTATAATTCCTCTTCTAATCATGTATCAATCACTTACCTCTTAGTCATGTATGTATCACTCTCCCACTAATCATGTATCAATCATTTATTCCACTAACAATGAATCAATCACTGGACTCGTGCGTTAATCTCTTGTCTGTGAATCACTTATCCTCTCACTCGTCATGCATCAATCACGTGTCAATAACTCATCTTACTAATCATGCACAAAGGATCAATCACTCAACTCATGTTCATTCATCAATAACTTGGTTTCAATTCACGAACAGTACAGCCACAATCCAATATCCACCGACACTTACCTTCCATCGTAGTAAATATCTTGGTAATAAAGAACAACACGTGTATGATTTTGCAGCACCTCATAATAATAATAATAATACCCAGCAACAATTTCCTTCCATCGTAGTAATAATAATTGTGGGGGTTGAGTTGACGTAAGGTGTTGTTGTATGATTATATTTTGATATGATACTGATTTATTTACCCGATGAAAGGAAAGTGTTGGTGGTTATTTGAGGATTGTGGCAGTACATACATACCTACCTTCCTTACTTCTATCTCCATTCTGAATATATTCTATCTCTATCATTTTCCCTTCTTCCTCTCTGAATTACCCCTCCTTTCTTTCTATCTCCTTCTTCGTGCTTGCTGTCTCTATCACCACTTAAAACTTTCTATTATTACCTTCCTATTTCTATTATTCACCTTCCTATATTAATTTCTCTCTTGATGTTGTTGTCTTCCCTCCTTCCTTCCTCCTCTTTCCCCCTATCCCTTCCTCTTCTTTCCCCTCTCCTTTCCTCCTCTTTCCCCCTCTCCCTTCCTCCTCTTTTCCCCTCTCCCTTCCTTGTATCTCTAAGCCTTTAACACACTCCATTTACTTCTCACTAAACCTTCATCTTCCTATTTTCTTCATCTCCTGTGTCTCCTATCTTCCCCTTCAGTCTCCTTCATGCATAATTATCATCTTCCTTACACGTTTCCCTCTCTCGCTTTCTCTCACTAATGTTCCTCTCTGTTTCCCTAGCTTCCTCTTCTCTCTCTCTCCCCTTCTTCTCTCTCTCCTCTGATTTACTTAACTCTAATATTATCTCCCTCTCTCTCTCTCCCTCACCCTTCTCATTCCAGTGTCTTCCTTCGCCTCTATGGTCACTTTAAACATCTGCCCTCCCTTCTACTTACCTCATTTGCCTCTTACCTTTCCCTTCCATGCATCTGTTATTTGATATGGGTCTTATTAATTAAGGGAATTGTATACTTTTGGTACATTGGAGTGCCTTGATCGCCTCCAAAGTATACCAGGAAACAGAACCAGATGGACAAATATAATGGTGTCCTGTTGCTTGGAATAGTTTGGAGGAATCAGCCAAGAAACAACAGGACCAGAATAACAAAAATAATGGTGGCCTGTTGCTGGGAATAGTTTGGAGGAATCATTATCTTCCTAAATTCCAAAACTGTACCCTTCCCTTAATTAATTAAAAACACTAACTAGTTTTGTACTTTCAGATACGTGACGGTAGCATCGCCTTCCAACCAAATGAATCTTGGGTTCTGTATATTTATGCCTGGAATCACGGAAAAAAAAACCTCACTCATAGGAAATATATATAACAAAAAATCCATATTCGAACTTTTTTAATCATTTTGCCAGACGTCACTGAGACCCACAATTGGCGACGATTTCATAAAATTTCACACTAAATTTTTTTGGTAATACCGCAAGCAGATATAGACAAACAAAATTAATAGCCATGAGAATTTTACTAACATCACAAATATTATGCATCAACCCCAAAGACAACTAACTAATGGTAAGCTAATTCACACCATACTACACTATAGACTTGTATCATCTTGTGTTGTGTATTATCAAAGACAAAAGTGGTGTCGTTAAATTTTGGTGGAAACATTTGGTAAAGAGCTAAGCAACCAATACTGGACATGGACGTTATTGTGGAGAGGTTTTCATTATGTTTCACGAGTTATACCAAATCATCGAACAAGAAAACAACACCACTTTTGTCTTGGATAGTACAGTTGAGGACAATATTTTTATTCCACTCTAATGATATTTTTAATAGATGTACTGATAACTTCCACAAGCTTAAAAGGTTTGTAGATTCATTATAGTGGTTAGAATGTTTTTTTGTTTTTTTTTGTGTGTAGCTGTACAGTACTAATAAGGATACAGTTTTGAACAGTCCAATTCATCAACGAACTACTTCCAATGGAGATCTTATTATGCATTTATTTACTGTCTCTAGGTATTCGAAGCACACCTGGATACTTATTAGTGCTCGTGACTGTACATTGGTTTTGTGAGTAATATTCTGGGTTGTGGCAGAGGAAAACATTCTATACCTCCTTCCTTCCTTCCTCAGATATGTACAGCCACAATCAAATATCCACCAACACTTTCCTTCCATGGTGCAAGTAAATCAGTATCATATCAAAATATAACCATACAACAACACCTTACGTCAACTCAACTCCCTCAATTATTATTATGAGGTGGTGGAAAATCATACACGTGTTGTTCTTTATTGCCAAGATATTTACTACGATGGAAGGAAAGTGTCAGTGGATATTTGATTGTGACTGTACCGTACTACGTATTTTATTCACCCCGTGTATGTATGTCATCTCAACGCCTTAGTAATACGAATAATAATAAAAATATTGTATCTTATAACTATATTTTTCATTAAACCTTTAGATAATATTAGGAAAAATAAAATCATGGGAGACACCAAAAGTCAGAGAAATATTTTGTGGCTTATTGGAAAAGAAACAATACAGAACTAAAAAGAAAAACAGTGAAACCATACAGAAAAAATACAAAGCCATAAAGAAAACAAAAAAAACATATAAGATAATAACTATGATAAAATTAATGTACTGAATGAAGAAAAGTTAAGGAATGAAAATAATAAGATGAATTAAGATTGTGAAAAAAGATTAGGCCTAAGAGATGATAACAATAATACCAAAATGACAAGCAAGAGGAAGAATAGATAGAAAGTTAAATTGTGAATAACGACATGAAAAGAGAAAAAGAAAAAAAAAATTATGATGGACAAAACAACAGGAAAAGTAGGAATGAAAGGGAAAGATTAAAAGAATACTGAAATAAACCTAAGACGGAAATAACAGGAATAAAGATGTGAATAAGAAAGATGGAGAAAGTATATAATGTATTAATTTGAGACATGTAGAGATACCGGGAATATGACTTGTAAAGAAAATTATAATATATTTTAAAATTGACGAAAAAAAATCCATTACCTGAAAATAATAATGCAAATTACTAAATGATGCTGAAATATCTTAACTACCCAATTTCCTAACAACAACCCAATTTCCTTTCTGTATCATTAACTCATTTGTACCCAATTTCCATCTATAACTAGCCAATTTTTTTACTCTATCTCATATCTATTTCCTCTTATAATTTTTGAGCTATTTTAAGACATTTCCAGACATATATACATACTTCATAATATTATCAGACATTTCCATTACATTTTATTACATTTTCAGACATTTTCAGACATATCCAGACATTTTCAGACATATCCAGACATACATACATCATAATATTATAAGATAATTTCTATTGATTAAATCATTATTTCCACATTTCCAATTATTTCCACATATTTCCAGAGTTCCATATTTGCTGTGAGTGATAGATAGAATGAATAAAATATAAAAATTGTCCTACATTATATTATTAAAGCCAAGATGACGTTTTTTCTTTAATTAATGAATAACGTAAAGGAAGGTCATGTTTTAATTACTATCCCACAACTGATTAGCAATTAATTGACAACAGTGTTAATACCTTACTTAATCCTTTAAATTCAAGTACGCCATTCACACATTCTATCACAACAACAACAACAACAACAACAACAACAATAATAATAGTAATAGTAATAATAATAATAATAATAATGATTTTCTGTTGGTGTAATATGAGTGTTGTTTTCGTGACCCAGAGCTAGTGAGGTGGATTGCATCACTACAGTCGCTTTGCCTGTATTGACCTGAATCTCTTGATGGGGGGATGACTCTATCTTTGGTTCTCTTAGTCAGGTGTTTGTTTGTTGTCTCTGTAATGGATGATGACTCTATCTTTGGTTCTCTTTGTTGTCTCTGTAAGGGATGATGACTCTATCTTTGGTTCTGTTACTCAGGTGTTTGTTTGTTTGTTGTCTCTGTATTCTAGTAGACTTTTGGTACAGTTGAGCAAGTAGAAAATGCAACAAAATTCTAGCTGCATAAGGCAACATCAGGAAATTGTTTGTAGTAAGCCCTCTTATCTTTGTGAATGGGAAACCAAAGCCAATGTAAGGTGGATGTAGTCAACAGCAACTCTGTGGATCAGTTCAAGTCCAGATTAGACAGTCTTAAATCACCGTCTAGGTGTTTAAACCGTTGTGTGAGTGTTCCTTGATGGTTTCACATGACACATTCGAGGACGGTCACATACTTGCACAACTAAACCCACAGGTACCCTCTTTGTATGGATCGTAAGGTCTCCTAGGGTACTTCTTTTCCTTGTAACTCCTTGTAACTCTCTTTCCCTCTCTCTCTCCCCGTATATATATGCATTCCTGATCTTATATAATCACCTACATATACAGACAGTGATATATCTATGATTCTATATGCATTTATGGATAGATATATAGACTACAGTACTACATCCACCACCACCACAACCATCCCTCATCCACCCACACATTTCTACATCAACTCTCACTCCTATGCACTTCTCACTCACGTCTCACACACACACACACAAAAAAAAAACCCTTCACCTATCACACACCTTCACACCACTTCTCCACTCCCTCCTACTCTCCCTGACACCTCACTTCTACCTCTCACACCTCTCCCTCACCTCCCTCTCAAATTTTCTGTCATTTCTCACGCCAACATTCCCGTTTTTTTTTTTCTCTCTCTCTCTCTCACCTTTCACTTGCACAGACTTCCTTCCCCCTTTTCCCCTCTTCATACTTTTCCAAACTTCTTCATCAATCACACTCCCTCACACCACTTTTCCACACACTCTTGCCCACAACTCTCACTCTTACTCTCACCCCAAGTATTTTGTCTCTCTCTCTCTCACACATGCTCTCTTAAAACTCACTTTTTTGACCTTCCTCGAGACAAATATTTTGGTATATATCTCTTAAATGTATATCAATAATTGTTCTTCTTATCCCGTCTCAAAAAAAAAAAAAATGATAATAATAATAATAATAATAATAATAATAATAATAATAATAATAATAATAATAATAATAATAATAATAATAATAATAATAATAATAATAATAATAATAATAATTCCCTCTCTTCTTGTCTCTTTTTTTATTTTTTATTCTTTTGATTCACTTTTCATTCTTATTTCTTATTTGGCGCACCTCTCATCCATTTTCCGAGTTTTTCCCACCTCTAAGGATTTTCAATTTCTATCATTCACCTCCATTTTTTCCCTAAGCTGTTTATCTCTCATGGTTTCTCTCACACTCCCATAAGTTTCTCTTCTGTCACCTACAATTATTATTACTTTCTCTGACCGTTCTTTCTTTCACACTCGCGAGCCTGTCTCAATAATCAGTAGCTTTTATTTATGTTATATATATTTTTTCTGTACAAAAATAAAAGTTTGTACATTTTAACTCTCCATAGTACTACTTTTCCAAACATTTATCTATAAGTTATATATAATTTTCTAGCATTGATATATACATATATTTTACTTGGGTATAATTTCCTAAGAACATAATAATTCCACATACATAATATATATGAAGGTAAATAAATGACTTTGGCCAAGCAACAACAATGACTTTCTTCCAATACAACAATTCCTATTATAACAACAACACCTGTACTGTATGTATGTATGTATGTATGTATGTATGTATGTATGTGTGTGGGCCGCTACTGTCCCTCTGATTTTCCCGCTTTGGACTAAATAAAGATTACCTCCCCATCTTGTTATCTTAGATCCTTCCATTCACAGACACCTCACCTCACCTCGTTAACCAGCTATATTGCAGAGACACAAGAGAGACAGAAAGAGAACCAGACAAGGGAGTTGAGATGAAGTATTTGGTTATAAAGTAAAGGGAAGCAAGGGAATGACTGACTGACTAACTGACTATGTAGAAGAGGATATATTGTAGCATGTGTTTGTATATGTGTTTGTATATATAGAGAATTAAGGCAACATTAACAAAATATATATCAAGAATTAATATATTTGGTTATAAAGTAAAGGGAGGATATATTGTAGCATGTGTTTGTATATAGGGAGTCATATTAGATTAGATTATATAGTCATAAATATCAAGAATTAAAATATTTAGTTATATAGTAAAAGGAAGCTGGGGAGTAAGTGACTTATGTAGAAGAGAATATATTGTAGCATGTGTATATAATTATAGAATCAAGGCAACAACAGCAAAAGAAATATCAAGAATTAATGTATTAATAATTTTGGTTATATATATATTAAAGGGAGGCAAGGGAGAGGCACCAGAGTGAGTGACTGTATGTAAAAAAAGGATTTACTGTATCATGTGCACAGTATATAATTATAGAAAAGAGACAACATTAGCAAGAGAAAAGATATATCTAGAATCATTACCATGCAAGTCAAGGCCGAAATGAGAGACGAAGGCAAACAAAAATTGTAACTTATAATGTTAAAGAATAATACAGAAGAAATAATAATTAGGTGTATTAAGCATGGACAATGAATGAAGAAAAGCAAGCATTAAGACAGTGTATATAAGATTTCAATGCAAACTTCTAAGAAAATACATTATGTGTAATATAGTGAAGCCAATGAAAGAGGAAATATAACACAAGGAATGGAAGGATAAGAAGAACAAATAGTAATAGTAGTAGTAAGTATATTATAAAGTCAAGATGAGTAAGAAAAGCAGTAGTAGTAGTAGTAGTAGTAAGTATATAATAAAGTCAAGATGAGTAAGAAAAGAAGTAGTAGTAGTAGTAGTAGTAGTAGTAGTAGTAGTAGTAGTAACTATATTATAAAGTCAAGATGAGTAAGCAAGCAAGCAAGCAAGCAAGGAAGGAGGGAAGGAAGGAAGGGAGTGGTGGCCAGCTCAGTGTAGGACAAACACTAAATTGATGCTGCAAGGGAGTTAACGAGCTGAAGATAAAGGCTAATTACAAAAAGTGCAGATTTCACGCCACTGTGGAGGGGAAGCTCAGGGTGGAAAGTGAGAGGTTAAGGCGAGAGTGGAGGGGAAGATCCGAGGGGAGTTTGAGTTATGGGTGAAGCCGAGGGGAAGAGTGAGGGAACTGGCAAGGAGTGTGTGTGTGTATGTCTGTGTGTGTGAGAGAGAGAGAGAGAGAGAGGTGTGTGTGTGTGCGTGTGAGAGAGACTAAGAGGAAGAGACAGAGAGACACAGAGACGACATACTGAGAGAGAGAGATAGAGAGAGAGAGAGTGACAGTGACTAAGAGACTAAGAGGAAAAGACAGAGAGACACACAGAGACGACATACTGAGAGAGAGAGAGAGAGAGAGAGAGAGAGAGAGAGAGAGAGAGAGAGAGAGAGAGAGAGAGAGAGAGAGAGAGAGGACCCTGTTTGCTGGGACTAACCTTGCAAATGGAGTGTTCTTGTTATAAATGTATGTATAATTATTCAACACATGTCCTCACCCTTTATTGGTTTATATATGAGTAATAGACAACAACACAAGTTACATTATAAAAATATGTAGGGTACTGGAGTTAGATAGGTATTTTTACATTATAAAAATATATAGGGTACTGGTGTTAGTCAGGTATTTTTCCCATCTACATCTCAAATTAATTTATATACGAGTTACTTTATAAAATTATATACTGATGTTATACAGGGGATTTTTCCATCTACATCTCAAATTAATTTATATATGAGTTACATTATAAAATTATTCATCTTATTATTTTCATCTTATTATTTTCTTTCCTTAACTTTTTTTCATTCAGTACATTTATCATAGTTATTATCTTATATGTTTTAATTTTGTTATGGCTTTGTATTTTTTCTGTATGGGACGTTATAGATGTATCTCTTTCATATGTCCACAACTTTGGTAAATTGGAGAGCCTTGATTCCTCCAAAGTTTGCCAGAAAACAGTACCAAGTAAATAATATAATGGTGGCCTGTCGCTTGTAATAATTTGGAGGTGTCATTTTCTCCAGATTTACCAACACTGTATGTACAATGCTCATAAAGAATATTTGCAATGGAAAGGTAATGAATAGAGACTGATGTGTGTTTGACGTAGTGCAAAACATTTTACAGGATTATACGGTATGTGTAATAGGCTAAATGTGTATAGGCAAATGAGATTGAAATACCGTCTCATGAATACTGCTCTTAGTTGACGCCAAGGACAAAAGATAAACGTGGAAATCGCAAAACTTTCCCTATATGTAGAAAAAAATATACTGCCCACATCACCACCCTATATAAAAATACGCACACACAACTACATACACACACACACACACACACACACACACACACACACACACACACACACACACACACACACACACACACACACACACACACACACACATACACACACACACACACACACACACACACACACACACACACCAATCCATTTAAATTCACTTTTCTTTTATTTCAACGATTCCTTGCAAAATCCTCTCCATTTTTATCTTTCGTCAGCTGTCAATACCCTCAGCTGATTCTCTTGTATATAGTTTCCTTCTACTTCTCTTCCTACTCTTCCTCCTCCTCCTATACTTCTCTTCCTACTCCTCCTCCTTCTCCTACTCCTTCTCCTACTCCTTCTTCTCCTACTCCTCCGTCTCCTACTTCTCTTCCTACTCCTACTCCTTCTTCTCTTATTTCTCCTCCTTCTTCTTCTTTTCCTACTCCTACTCTTCCGACTCCTACTCCTCCTTCTCTTCCACTCCTCCTCCTTCTCCTACTCCTTCCTTCCTTCCTTCCTCCCTTCCTTCCTTCCTTCTTTCTTTCTCCCATCCTTCCATCCATCCTTCCTTCCTTCCTTCCTTCTCACCTGGTAATAGTGGTCTTTGCCCTGTGATACTCTCTCCTTCTTCCACCCTCCTGCTCGCCACCCCTCACATTTTTCACCCTCGACCGTTCTTTTCATTCTCAAATCTTCCCCCTCACTCTCTCTCTCTCTCTCTCTCTCTCTCTCTCTCTCTCTCTCTCTCTCTCTCTCTCTCTCTCTCTCTCTCTTGCTTTATTGTGAGGAGTACCACCATTTTCTGTTCTATTTTTTTTTTTAGTCATAATTAAACTTTGTGATCTTGATATAAGGACACACACACACACACACACACACACACACACACACACACACACACACACAGACAGACAGAGCAAAGATGGGGTGTTGCATTGATACATTCTGGGTAGCAGTGTGGTCAGACGGTGATGGGCAAGGGGAGGGAGAGAAAGGTCATGAACTTGGAGTATATTGTCAGCCAACCCCACACACACACACACACACACACACACGGCCTATACTCCTTCTTCCCCTCCCCCTCCTCTGGTGTTATTTTTGGATCTGTGGCTAAAAGGGACATATGGTTGTGTAGTAGAGACGGAAATAGCAATGCACAGACGAGGGTGGATGTATGTAAGAGACAAAAATATATATAACATATATGTGGACAAAATATATATACATACATCTATAGGTATAGCGGGGGTGGATGTGTGAAAGAGACAAATATATATATATATATATATATATACAGTATATATATATATGTATGTGTACAAATTATATATATATACATACATCTATAGGTATAGCGGGGTTGGATGTGTGAAAGAGACAAATATATATATGTGGAAATAAATATATATGAATATATCTATAGGTACAGCGGTATATACAGGTAGACGAATTTAGATCATAATATTTTCTTATATAATATTCTAATTCTTGTTTGGTTTCACATAATTTTCATACAGAAGATAGAATGATAGATGAAGACATTTTGATTATAATTTTTTCTTATATTATTGTAAGCCTTGCATAATTTACATAGTGAAGATGGATTGAAAGATACATACATAGATAATAATAATAATAATAATAATAATAAGATTAGTACCATGAAGTTTTCTGGCCTTTTATCGACATTAGCGTGGATGTGTTGTTTTAATCTGCTCTTTTAATCTGCTTATCACTCTTCGACGAAAAGTTCTCGTTATTCAGTTCCATAATAGCAGCCTAAGTTAGTACATTGGAGCACCTTGATTCCTCCAAAGTATGCCAGGACCAGATTGTCAACACACACACAATTACTACTCCTTCACCTCCTCAACACACACACCTACTACTCCTTAACCTCCTCAACACACCTACACCTACTCCTCCTCCACCTGCCCTTCCTCAAACCCCCCTACTGATCACAACTGACCACTGACAAACATAAACTTAACCATAACACACTATACTAATCACTGACATACTACATAATACAACACAACACATCACTATCACGCCAGTACCATAACACAAGCTTGCAAAAATATTTACTGTAACTAACATAACATAAACATCAACAACAACAACAACAACAATAATAATAAAACTAAAAAAACACTGCAACACAAACATTATCACTAAGAAACACTATAAACAATTCACTAACATACCAGCAACTGACCACAAGCAAATGATAAATCCATGCAACATACACGACAAAAACAAACACACAAACATTTCTAACAAACTAATAGAACACACACACTAGCAGTAAAACACCACAAACACACACAACACAAACACTTCTAACAGATTAATAACACACACCCTAGCAGTCCAGTAACACAAGACAAACAAACACTAGCAGTAATACAACACAAACACACACAAACACAAACAAATCTAATAATCTAACAACCCACAAACTTTTTATTATACCCGTCCAGATACACAACACAAACAAACACACACAAACACCAACAAATCTAACAATCTAACATCCCACAAACTTTTTATTATACCCATCCAGATACACAACACAAACAAACACCCACAAACACAAACCATTCTAACAGGCCAGTAACCCACCACTAGCTGTCCAATAACCTGCCACAAACACACCACAAACACAGCATAATTCCTGAGCGGTAGGTAGGAAGGTAGGCAGGCAGGCAGGCAGGCAGGCAGGCAGGGAGGGAGGCAGTCAGGCAGGCCACCCGGGACACATCTGAGGACGAATTCATTTTCAGGCGATTTTCCCTAATTAGCCAGGCGATGTGGGTAGCTTACAAAATGGCCGCCACTCGGGTTAGGCTCAACACAGACTGCCCTGCCTGCCTGCCTGCCTGCCTGCCTGCCTGCCTGCCAGCCTGCCTGCCTGCCTCTCTCACCACCATCTTTGTTATCTCCTTTATAGTGGGAAATATATACAAGAGGAATAAATACCATGAGACGTGACACATAAAGTAATGAAAACGTGAGTAATGGCATCTTCCTGTTGCCTCAATTAGTTTAGAGGAATCAGTTGCTCCAGATTTACCCCCAACCAACTCTGTACTATATACCCCCTTAAGGGACCCTGTGATCATGTATAATGCTGGTGGCTTCTGGTTCCTCCTCACTATGCCATGAAACAAGCTCCTTCAATATAGGTAGTATTTTCGTGGCAATATTTGAAGGACTCGTTTACCTCCAATATTTTTTACTACAGTTCAGGGTCCCTTATGTAAATTATATAGTTAAGGATATAATTTAATGGGCAGCATATGATGATACTTAATGGTAGTCAGAAAACCCATTAAACTTCTCAAGAGGACAATGTTTAAAGGGAGATTTTTAGTTTTTATATTTTTAATGAATTGGAGGGGGTCCGATTCCTCCAAACTATCTCAGTAAACACGTCACCTTAATGTTACTAATAGGGGATGTGTTTCGTGGCATAGTTTGGGGGAAGCAGAGACCTTCCAGTTCACCAACAAGAGAATCTCCCCTAAAGGACCCTGTGATGTAGTCAGAATATTGGATATAAATGAGTCCTTCAAATATTGCCACGAAACACACACACCTACAGTATATGGAAGGAGCTTGTTTCGTGGTATGGTCAGGTGAAATCAGATGCCTCCAATTTGCATACACGATCACAGGGTCCTTAAAGGAAATTAGTCCTGCATGATAAAAAGGGTTAAGTAAGTAAGTGGCTGGGAAGATATCATAATTATTAGTCAGATAATTTTATGCCTCTCAATTTTAATCACAACCAAAAGGGTAAACACCAATAATTGAAGGGGTGATTTGTTAGGGGTGAGTTGGAAGGCTAAGAATTCCTCCTATTATAATTATATGACAGAAAACACACCATTTTTTTTAGTTATAATTAGGCTATTATACCAGTTCGAGGATTTGTTTTCTGGTATTTTTCAGAGGATTACACACACTCCAAAATCACTCCACACTGACCAAACGACCCTCCCCCCTCCCCCTCCCCCTTATATGAGGTTATGGGTAGCAGTTCAGAGCAAAGAGTTCCCATGCATAACTCCTGAGGAAACTAAAACGAGAAATTCCGGTTTTGTCTCAAGGTGCAACTTACCATGGGACCTTCCAACCTGTCTGCCTGTATGTATCTTTGTGTGCCTGTTTGCCTGTCTACCTGATTGCTTGCTGGTCTGCCTGCCTACCTGCTTGTCTGTCTACCTGATTGCTTGTTGGTCTGCCTGCCTGCTTGCCTGTCTACGTGATTGCTTGTTGGTCTGCCTGCCTGCTTGCCTGTCTACGTGATTGCTTGTTGGTCTGCCTGCCTACCTGCTTGCCTGTCTACGTGATTGCTTGCTGGTCTGCCTGTATGTATCTTTGTATGCCTGCTTACCTGTCTAACTGATTGCTTGCTGGTCTGCCTGCCTGTATGTTTGCCTGCTTACCTGCCTGTCTGCCTGCTAGCCTGCCTACCTTTCTGTCTGCCTACCTGTCTGTCTGCTTACCTACCTGTCTGCTTACCTACTACACTCTCTCTCTCTTGTTCCTCCTTCACACTTCTAAAACCCATCTATTACTAACACCATAATCCCATACCACTGCTGTATGTATGTACTCCTATTAAAAACATTCTATTCCATATATAAATCTGTGAGTCCTCTCGGGAACTCAAACACTGCTATCTCTTCAGTCAGTCACGCTCAGTCTCATCCATACACATTCTTCCCTGCCTTGCATATACACATCTCTCTCTCACATACATAAAACTCCAGGCCTCGATTCACTGTTTACCCAACTAAGAATCTCTCATGCATACCAAGTCCATTGTGAATTTTCAGTAGAAGCCTAAATTGGAAATAGATTGCACCTGTTCCCTTTCTCTTTCAACTATTTTTGTATCGTCAGAAATTAAAGGACGATGACGGTAGTGGGTGTGGAGATCGATCATGAGCAGAGAAAGCTACAATGGCCTCTGTTTGTTTGATATAAGCTTGACCATTACAGTGTAGTCGTTTAATTAAAATAGATTAAATCCCATTAACTATACGAGTGTCATTTTATATATAGATAGCAGAGAACTACACACAGCTTAAGGACCCCCATGATGTATGTATGTATAAATAGTCAGAAAATTGGAGGTTAGCGAGTCCTTCAAACATTGCCACGAAACACCACCTGTATTGAAGGAGCTTGTTTCGTGGCAAAGTCTGGAGGAATCATAGGCAACCGAGTCTCATAAATGTTCACAGGGTCCTTAAGGGGTTTGTATACTTTTTGAAGCACCTTGATTCCTCCAAAGTATATTCCAGGGAACAAGACCGGAAGAACAAGAATAATGGGGACCTGTTGCTTGAAATTGTTTGGAGGAATCAGTTGCTTTAAATTTACCTTTACTCAGGAGATGGAAAAAGTGGAGGTGCAGCAACATCTATGTCTCATTGTTGTGTGTGTGTGTGTGTGTGTGTGTGTGTGTGTGTGTGTGTGTGTGTGCTGTGAAAGTGTGAGTATGTGTGTGTGCTGTGAAGGTGTGAGTATATGTGTGTGTGTGTGTGTGTGTGTGTGTGTGTGTGTAGTAATGACATATAGTGTACAATTTCTGTGTTGTGACTAATACTGGTGTGTTGGATCTGCAAAATGGCCGACAGAGGGTAATGAGTAATATTATGGTAAAATGGCACCCACCCACATCACTGTAATTCGTTTTGATGAAAATTCTGGTAATTAGCAAAAATTAAAAGTGTTAGTGCTTATTAGCTAATCCAATTTCCCTGTGTTTATCAAAGAATGTTTACTTGGTCAATCAAGACTCATCATTGTGGTTTATATTGCTAATCTATAACACAATTCAAAGTTATATTTATCTGCTATCGTCAGTCATGCTTGAATTCTCAATGGAGACAGCTGACATTATTTCTCTGCATGATAAAAACATATGCTTCTTTCATCATGCACATCAATACTATTACTTATGTAGTTCTGTTTACGTCAGTGCAGCATTACCACTTGATATTCGTTCTTTACAAGGTCACCCAGTCATGCACAGATCAATAACCAAACTTGTTTTGCAGACCAGTTGTGAAGCCACGCCCGGTGTACTGTTCCATGTTCCCTCAGTCACACACCTCCCTAAATATATAATTATAGTGGAGACGAGGAAACTTATTTATCTTCAGACCCTATATGCAATTTATTTAAGGACCCTGTGATTATATATAGTGGAGACGAGGAAACTTATTTATCTTCAGACCCTATATGCAATTTATTTAAGGATCCTGTGATTATATATAGTGGAGACGAGGAAACTTATTTATCTTCAGACCCTATATGCAATTTATTTAAGGACCCTGTGATCGTGTATAAATATTGGGGGCTTCTGATTCCTCCTGACCATGACACGAAACAAGCTCCTTCCATATAGGTGTGTGTGTTTCGTGGCAATATATTGAAGGACTTATTTATCTCCAATTTTCTGACTACAGCACAGGGTCCCTTAACACTATATTTTTGTCTGTATCCTGTTAATCCTTCCTTTCCTATAATGTATATAGTGAAGATTCATCATATGGATCTTATGCAGTTGCTATTTTTCGTTTATGGATTTGGTGACTTACTTATATTTCTTAGTAATTAGTGATCACAACATTTCGTTAATAGGACTTTTTTTTTTTTGGTGAATTAGAAGGTCTCTCTCTCATTCCTCCAAACTATGCCACGAAATATATAGTCACCCGTTAAAGTAGCATTTAAGGGGATAGTATATATTTGCAGATTCCTCCAAAGTATGCTAGGAAACGGGACCAGAAGAACAAAAATAATGGTGGTGTTCTGTTGCTTGGAATAGTTTGGAGGATTCAGTTGCTCCAGATTTACCAACACAAAACTTCCCCCTTAAGCAAATGTCTATCTTCATCCTGCATGTCTTTAACTCACTTAGAAATGTCACCTCGTTACGTTTTTCAAATTGTGTCATTCTCTCCTACATGTCGCTTTATTTCGTCACTCATATTTTCCATCTTTCCTAAAAATAAATCATCATCTCCTTTCGTCACTGAAACATAGCCTCGTCCTTTGGCCATGCAGGTAATATTTTCACTTCGACCCTCGTATATTGGCAACACACACACACACACTCAGTCACACACACACACACACACACACACACACACACACACACACTTCGTCACTCAAACCTAACTCCATCCTTGCATAACTCTGTACACCCCCGGGGGATGTGTTGTGTCTGGTCCTCTTCCATGTATTGAGTGAGTGAGGTGGACATCTATAATTCATCTTGCGCCAGGAATCATGACCCGTGCTCTTCGAAAATCTGTTGGACTGTGACCCATGTTGCCGGTGGTGTCCAGGGCCTTTCCCATTTTTCACCAACCTTCTCTTCTATTTTGTTCTTTTCTTTGTGTGTGTGTGTGTGTGTGTGTGTGTGTGTGTCCTGGCTCTGAATATTGCGCACCGAAAAGGTAAGAGAGACTGGGAGAGAGAGAGAAATTGAGTGAGAGAGAGTAAGTCTGAGAGAAAATATAAAGTCAGAAAGAATGAATATACATGAAAAAAGATTTATTAAGAGAGAATGCAAGAGAAGGAGAGACAGAAACTAGATTAATTGAATGCAAGGTAGGTAAGTGTGTGTGTGTGTGTGTGTGTGTGTGTGTGTGTGTGTGTGTGTGTGTGTGTGTGTGTGTGTGTGTGCCTTCTAGAAAGCTGACTGGACAGACGTGGGCTTTCAATCCGCCAAAGATTAACTTGGATTGCGACATAAATTGCTTCCTATAGTTGGTGTCTTTCTCTTTTTTTCCACTTTCGTTCATTTGTTCTGCCAGTCACAGATTGTCCTGTGAATCCTGTTGCACGACTTGTCTTACTCTGCAATGATTGGTCTCCTGTGTTTGCAATATCCTGTGCAATTAGTTTATCTCAGTGCATTTAGATACCTTAAAAACATCGTAGTATTGCAACATATTTTAGCATTTTTTAAATAGCCTGTGCAATTACTTTATGGAAGTAAATTTATCTTTAAAATATCACAGTACAACCATTTTAGCACTTCTCATCTGACACGCAAAGTACATAATTCTATAAAGATATTACATGTAGTATAATACATAATATAATTGTTTTATGTACACTTTAGTGCCAAAATATTCCATTAACAAACCAAAAGAACATTTTTATTTTGTTTTTATTTTTTTGCTTGGAAGATAGATAGTTGCCTTTGACCCTGATTAAAGATGCTATCTTAATTAAGTTTGGAAACTATTTTTCGTTCAAGTTAAGGTTAGGTCAGGTCAGATTAGGGTCCGGTTTGTCAATGGATGTTTTGTAGCGATAGTGTTCGTACAGAATTGATCGCTTGTTACTTATTTATATATACCTGTGTTGAATGTGAAGCTCAGGTGATGTTCCCTAGCTCTCTAAACAAAATTCCACACTGGTATACATAAAGTTAATCATTGACAAACACGAGTGAATGAAACCTGTAGCCTCATCCCATGTTCACACACACCTTCATCTTACTACTTACACCCCTTCATCCTACTTACATCCCAGCATCCTACTTACACCCCAGCATCCTATATTACACCCCTTCATCCTACTTACACTCTTTTATCCTATTTACACCCTAGTATCTTACATACACTTCTTCATCCTACTTACACTCCCTCATCCCACTTATATCCCGCATCCTATTTACACCCCAGTATCTTGCATACACCCCCACATCCCACCTATACCCCCTCATCCCACTTACATCCCTCATCTTTCACCCCACTTACACCCCGACCTCCCTCATCACGCCACAAACACCCCCTCACCATTCATCCCACCTTCAATGTATAGAAAACCAAATGCTTGTATTTTTTTTTTTTAATAACTATCGATTCAATAAATAAGACATTGTTTAGGTTAACCAGCAAATCACTTAAGTGAAGTAGTAAAGTGTTGGTAAATCTGGAGCAACTGATTCCTCTAACTATTCCAAGCAACAGAGCCACCATTATTTTTGTTAATCTGGTCATGTTTCTTGGCATACTTTGGAGGAAACAAGGCACTCCAGTGTACCAAATGTAGGCTATACTATCTCCTTAAGGGGGTACGGAAATAAGGGGACAGGCATGGGGGGGGGGGAGGTCTGGGAGGTTATGGGGGGTGCGGGAGTAGGGGGACAGGCTTGGGGAGATACTGGCTAGGCTTTCTACTCACCCCGAACCTGTCCCCTTATTCCCGCATCCCCCCAGTCCCCCCCCGAAGCCTGTCCCCTACTCCCGCACCCCCTTAAGGCCATGGGGGATTTAGAGGGACACCGTGAGTTATAGAGGGAGGGAGTGAGTCAGATATCTCAAGGTCAGGTAGGGAAGCAAAGTCATATAGAAACTGTCCTCATATTGTCACTGCTCATATTTTCCTATTTAGTTTAAGCGAATAGATAGATTTTTTATTGGTTCTATTGAATATATTAGGGACCCTGTGATCGTGTATAATAAATGGAGGCTTCTGATTATCCCTGACTATAACACGAAACATGTTACTTCTATATAGGTGGTGTTTCGTGGCAATATTTGAAGGACTCGTATACCTCCAATTTTCACACAACTACACCTGACACTACTTGCCCTTTCAATATATCATCTTGTCTGTTACCTTCGTCTAGTATTTTGTTGCCCATATTGTAATGATAAGGCAACTGTATGTACTGTAGAGATTGCCATATGGGATAGATAAGGAAATATTATTGTTAAGGGAATAAGGTAGTTTGTTTTGCACTAGAAATACCATTGAGGATTAATATCTTTCACATCCAAAGCATCAAAGAAGGGAAGCTGGAGATAAAGCAATAAAATCTACGAGTGTTAGTAATTAAAAGATTAGTCCATATAAGGCAATACATCCATCCATCCAGTCCTTCCCTACGTGTGAGGTTGTTCACTTTTATGAGTTCGTGCGTTGACCTTGACTTTATCTCCACACAAACATACACATTATATTACTTTATAAAATTCACATGAACAGCGGATGTGAAACGTAGTCTATCTTATCAACAATATTTTTACACATCTCTGAAAATCAACATTGACTCGTAAATGATAAACTTATCGGGTTTAATTGTAGTCAAAATCAGTCAGAATCGACTAGGAGCATCTTCGACATACCTAGTCCTCAGTCTCCTCACCACCTCCATGGAAGCAAGTGCGTGTGGGGGAGTGAGGAAGGCTGTAGAAAGGTATTGTTTGTTTGTGAGTGAGTGATTGAACCGGCGCGATATACATTAGTTATAACTTATACAATATTCGTATATACAAATGTGTGAGAAGAGTTTTTTGAGGAGGAGTTTGTGAAAAAGATCAACAATTACGACGTCTGTTAACAGGTTGGTGGTGCACGTGTTGTCTTTGATGTTCAGCCAGAGTATTGAGTCTCCCATTACATTCATTCACCTTCTTACTTATGGGACCCTGAGATGTATTGAGTCAGTTTGAGATAAAAGAGTCCTTCATATAATGCCATGACACACACACCTATTGTATATCGAAGGAGCTCTGTCTTACACCCTCAATCCTTGCCTCACCCCCCCTCTCCTTGCCTCACCCCCACCCCCACTCCATGCCTCACCCCCCCACTCCTTGCCTTACACCCCCACTCCTTGCCTTACGCCCCCACACCCTCTCACACCTCCACCCCCAGACTCCCTGTCTAACACCCCTACCCATACCCCCACTACCCTGTCCCACACCACCACACCACACTCCCCACCACACCACACCACACCACACTCGCCACCATCAATCTCACACCTACACCTTACTTAAACCACCAGTTACATGCATGGTTCACTCATCTCCTCCCCATAACCCACATCATCGCCACCAACATCAATTGCCTTCGTCATTATGGGGGAAGTTTTGTGTAGGTAAATCTGGAGCAACTGAATCCTCCAAACTATTCCAAGCAACAGAACACCACTATTTTTGCTCTTCTGGTCCTGTTTCCTATCATACTTTGGAGGAATCGAGGAGCTCCAATCTATCAGAAGTATATACTATCTATCCCCATAATGTAGAGAGTAGTGTTGAAGGTCATGATTATTATTCACTAACATACGATACTCTATAAAGTCTAAACAGTTTGGTCCAGATATAGGTTTGGCACCGTTTATAATACCTAATATAGTACAGCCATATTTACACCTTTTGTTTCTGTATAGGCTTATGTAGGTTTCTTCGTGTCATGTAATATTAACATTAGATCTAGTTGGGTTCCTCTTATTGGAAAAGGATACTTCTAACAGGGATACAGGTGGTCGAGTTTCCTCTCCTGAACACTTGCAAATATTGCCGGAGGAGTTCTTTGATACAGTACTTCGGCTCCATGCAGATATAATGAATGTAATAATTTGAATATCGTATGATTCCACATGCTCGTAATTCTAGACCCAAACCTTATGCTGTTATCTTTAAAGAAAAAAATGGTGAAATCTCTCCACAGATTTCTAAAATCCTAGTCATAATCCCACATCTATAAAATGCACACTCTTCTACACATTCATAAGCTGTAGACAAATCCACACATTCATTAACTCAGACGTATGGACACATCCTTAATCTGTGGGTACAGTTTCGTTCAGAATTTCGTGTTAGTGGCTGTGGTTGATGGGAAGTTTACTATAATAGTGCTGCATTATTTCATGGGAACTTAATGGGTTTGTGAGGCCAATACGAGGCTTAACTTTCAGAGGCTTATGTTTTTGTATGAAATCTTGAGTACTGGTCAACTCTGAAATACACTTACATCCCCACACTCTGTCTCACCCCCACACTTACACCCCTACACTCTGTCTCACACCCCCACACCTCTTTTCCCATTTATTCGTACTGTGCACTTATGCTTGATTCTGAATACTGGTCAACTCTGAAATACATTACTGTCATCCATTCATCTTATCCTCTTTATGGCAACTTATAAACTTTGAAACGCAATGTGTCTTGGCACCGCAAACGAACATAAACGTGATTTGTTACTTCTAGAACTCTTTTTGTTTACTTCACATGAGGACATCAAATGACCATCTTGTCTTTAGTCCTCACCTTACACCAACTATAAAATGATTCATACCCAGGAATATCATCCTTACATTGCCATACTTGGAGCCTAATCTATCTTGCTAATCTAATTAATTATAATTCAAATAAGAGTATAAGTACTCTCTTGATAAACTTGAGGGCTATTGATTCCTCCAAAGCATGCCAGGAAATAGGACCAGATTAACAAAAAAATAATGGAGACTTGTTTCTTGAATTAGTTTTGAGAAATCAGCTGTTCCAGATTTACCAAGTATACCCTTAATAATTTTGTCTTTGTTTTGCAGGTTAGTGTGAAGGCTGGTGATGGCAGATGTTACTACTCGTGGTCTGGTGGGCATCTTGTCTCGTCACTGAACATGGAGGGGGTGAGTGTTTGAGATTATCAGTCTTGCAGTTGTGAATTGTTTGGTTTCGTGTGTCGTGCAGGAAAATTTCTGTGATCCCCTCGTTAGCAAAACTGCCTATGCTCTAAGACCCAAGTTATTGAATTATAGTAACTGAAGCTGTGAGTGTGTTTATGATCAGTTGCTATTTAATGTCTCCGGGTGTAATGTTTATTTTCACAGACGGGTCATGGAAACATTAACTTATCTGCTAATCTTTATTTCATTTGATTGTTTTGCCTTTTTGTATTCAGGACTGCAAGGCACTTACAGTACTTTTAATCTTCTTAAGGAGGTAGTACAGTGTTGGTAAATCTGGAGCAATTTATTCTTCCTAACTATTCCATGCAACAGGCCAACATTATTTTTGTTAATAGAGTCCTATTTCCTGGATTACATTGGAGGAATTAAGATGCACTAATGAACCAAAAGAATCCTATCTCCATGAGGGGAGAATACACTCTTGGTACATTAGTATATTGATTCCTCCATTGTATGTCAGGAAACAGGACCAGACTAACAAATATAATGGTGGTCAGTTGCTTGGAAAAGTGTGTAGGAATCAGTTGCTCCAGATGTATCAAGATATGCTCACTGGTGGTCAAATGGAAGAGGCTACTGAATCCTCCAGACTTGCCCAAGAGACAGACTACTTTAGATTACGAGATGGGGAATTGTTTTGTTAGATTGAGTTTGTCGAATCAGTAGACCTTCAGTTTGGACACACGAGAGCATCATCAGTGTCTTGTGTGTAGAGGCAAAACTTTAACTCGTGCTGTGGTTGTAGTAATTCATATCAAGTTGTTCATTTGTTATACTTTTAGATGTTTGGATTTTCTTAGTTTCATCTTTTTTTTTTTTTCACCAAACATGATCAGAGATTTGGTTGTTGTAATTAATAAGAAGTTCATTTATACTTTTAGAGGAATATATTTGGATTTTCTTTTAGTTTCATCTTTGTTTATTTTTTTTTATTTTTTTTTACCAAACATTATCAGATCTTTTAAGGACATGTGTTTGTCCCCTAAGTTATTTATATATGTGTGATTATATAATGACCAGAAAACGTGGCTGTATTATCCTACGTACTCTTTTGCACAACAATATTTTTTTTTTTGTAATATTGGGAGGAAGTTCTATAGTTCGTATACCTTCTACTGTATTATCTTCCTTTTTTTGCACAACCATTTTCATCGTGGTGTGTAAGTAATGGTGGAATGGCTTGTGAGGATATTTGTTATTACTCGTGTGTGTGTTTATGAGTCTGCTTAGTATATTATATATCTGGACTGAAAAGCAACAGATTAAGTCTTGGAAACGAGGCTTTTCCGGTGGCATGTAGAATTTCTGGTCACGTGGGTGATGCTCTAAAGGTTTTATATATATTCCTACTCTACTAGTACCTGTATACTGTAAGATATTAAATTCCACACAGGTTAGACAGGAGTACGATGCTATATGAATACCCTACGTTGGTTATATTGAGAGTACAGGCGGAGGCATAAGTTCGCTTCATTTCCACCTACGTATGTATGAGCAATATTGATGTTATACCACAATTTGAATGCAGGGATGATAGATACACTTCACATATAAGATATTACACCTGTTGTTAGTGGATAGAAACTGGTTCAGAATGCATCTATCAGATCATATTTGCATTATGAAGTACATGAGATGGACGTGAATTTATGCTGTTGGCTGTACATGTAAATATAAAATCAGTTTTGCTTGCACCATACTATACTCTGTTCAAAACTTGTTACTTTTGGCCTCTTATGCTTAGATAGATAGAAATAGATAGATTGATAGATATAGATAGTTAGATAGATAGATAGAAATAGATAGATATATAGACAGATAGAAATAGCGATAGATAGACAGATAGAAATAGCTAGCTAGATAGAGGCTAGTGGAACACAAATTTTGAACAGACTATAGGATATACAGAATTGGGAAAAGTCAGTATATGTATTTGGTAAGTTGGTTATCTGTAGATACTGTTATCTTCCCACCAGGGTAGTGACAATTACCAGTACTTGTGCAGAATTCCTTTAGAAAGAATGGATATATTGTTGATTATTATGACTGTAACTATGACTATTGTTTCATATTATGAGTGTATACAGTTAAAAGTTGTGTATTACTAATAATATTGTGAGCATGTTTAAATTTTTGTGTGTTTTTGGAGTAGAGTGAATTATACTAGAAGAAAGGAAGGTAGGCAGACAGAGAGGCAGACAGATGGGTAAAGAATCAAGAAGCAGAGAAAAAAAAGTGACCATGTATAAATATAAAAGTGTATTTGTAGAGTAGAAAAAAAAGTAGGTATTTATAATCGTATTTATGAAGTAGAGTGAACGATACAAAAAGACAGACAGACAGACAGGCAGGCAGACAGGCAGACAGGTAGGTAAGGAATGAAGAGTGTAGAGTAGAGGCAAGCAGACAAACAGGCAGGCAGACAAACAGGCAGCAAGACAAACAGGCAGCAAGACAAACAAACAGACAGACGGACAGACAAACAGGCAGGCAGACAAACAGACAAACAGATATATAGACAGACAAACAGATAGACAGACAAACAGGCAGGAAGACAAACAGACATGTGGATAAGGAATCAAGTAGTAGTAGCAGTAGTAGTAGTAGTGGTGGTGGTGTTGGTGGAAGATACGATATTGCCTCGGGAACAGTTTGTCTAATCTCTTGTGAAGGGGAAGGGGAGCGACGACCGAGGGAGACGCCGAGGAGGAAAATATGATAGAGTGGGAGACGCGAATGAGGCCAGGCAAAGGGGATAAGAGACAAGTTAGCAGGGGAGGCTGAGAGAGTCGTGGCAGAGATAGGGACAAGGAGAGTGAGAGAGAGAGAGAAAGAAAGAGAGAGAGAAGAGGGTTTAGTGAATTTGTCAGGGTATTCATGATATCTCTCTCTCTCTCTCTCTCTCTCTCTCTCTCTCTCTCTCTCTCTCTCTCTCTCTCTCTCTCTCTCTCTCTCTCAAATATTTATGCTTATCTATTCTCTTTATATTTATGCCTATCTATTCTCTCCCTCTCTCTGTTTATGCCTATCTATTCTCTATCTCTCTCTTTCTCTTTCTCTCTTTCTCTCTCTTTCTTGTAAGTCTCTCTTTCTTGTAACTCTCTCTCTTTCTTGTAACTCTCTCTCTTTCTTGTAACTCTCTCTCTTTCTTGTAACTCTCTCTCTTTCTTGTAACTATCTCTCTTTCTTGTAACTATCTCTCTTTCTCTCTCTCTTTCTCTCTCTCTCTCTCTCTCTCTCTCTCTCTCTCTCTCTCTCTCTCTCTCTCTCTCTCTCTCTCTCTCTCTCTCTCTCTCTCTCTCTCTCTCTTTATATATTTATGCTGATCTATTCTCTCTATATTTATGCTTATCTATTCTCTCTCTCTTTATAATTATGCTTATGTATGTTATTCTCATTATCTGCATTAATCGCCTATTTTCATTCCTTCTGTCTCTTTTATTTTGTCATTTTTTCACGATTCTCTCTCCCTCCCTCCTTCTGTATCTCTGTTTCTCTCTTTCGTTATGTCCATCTTTCTCCCTTCCTCTCTCTTTATAGTTCTTTTTTTATTTTCAGGACTTATCTGCCTCGATTTCTCTCTCATTTCTCGTTCTATTAATGTCTCACCACATCAGTTTTTTTTTGTTATCTCTTGTTATTTTCAGTACGTCCCTACCAATTTCCATCTTTCTCCTCCACTCTGATTATTCTCTGTACATGTTCTTCTTTCTTTGTTTTATTCCTATTCTGAGTATACTAATTCTTTATTCTTTATTCTTATTTCTTTATTCTTATTACTTTATTTTTTATTCTTTTTTTTTTATTCTTATTACTTTATTTTTTATTCTTATTTCCTTTCTTTATTCTTATTTCTTTATTTTTTATTCTTATTTCTTTATTTTTTATTCTTATTTCTTTATTTTTTATTCTTATTCTGAGTATACTAATTACTTTCTTGCATTCTTCTTCCCCCTCTTTCGTCCCATCTCTCCCTGATAAAGATAGACAGGTACAGATATAGACGAATAGACAGACACAGGCAGACATACAATAGACAGATGTAGACAGAAATGGTTAAGGTATTGGCAATGACAGACAGATTGAAAGATAGACAGATATAGACGTAAATAGACAGGCAGGTAGACACTCACAAATAGACAGGTACAGACACAGACATACATGCATAGATAGACATATGTAGACAGAGAAACAGTAAAGGTATTTGCACTGACAGACATACAGATAGAAAGTTAGACATATAAACATAGATAGACATACATGCAGCTAGACAGACACATAGACATAGACAGATAGACAGACACATATGGACAGAGAAACAAACAGACAGACAGACACAGGGGAAGAGAGAAGCAGCAGCAGCGGTGTTTTCAATATAATCAACCATCACCTGAGACCAAGCGAGGCAGGTGTGTAATGAGCGGTGCGGGAGGCCGAGGGAGAGTGGGAGAGGGAGGGAGGGAGGGAGGGAGACTGGGAGAGGGAGGGAGAGGCAGAGGCAGAGGCAGAGAGAGGAGGCCGCTGGTCAATTGTACAAAATGGCGGTGCATAATACGGCCTTATGAGGGGGGTAATTTTTCACTCTTTTTTCGCTTTGTTTTTGCCTTTTCCTTCACTTTGTCTTGGGTTTGAGGGAGTGTGTGTGTGTTGCAGTGTGTTCCTGTGTGTGTGTAAGGGTACTGGTGTTGTGTTGTTGTCCGCTAGTAGGTGTGTATTTTCACGTCAGTAGGTAGGTAGGTAGGTCTGGGCTGCTTAGATCTACTACACCTAAAGCAAATGGCGGGTGAGGTGTGACAGGTGAAGTGGGTATGACAGGTGAAGATTGGGTGGGGAAATAATGGGGGATAATGTAGGGGGACGAGGAGTGGATGTGGGGAGGAAAGGCAAATAGAAATGAATAAAGGAAGGATGTGGGGAGGTGAAAGGGAGAGGAAAAGAAGAATAGATGAATAAAAAATGTGAGTAGGGAGACGAGAAGGAGTGACTGTGGGGAGGAAAGGAGGGATAGTTGTTAGGATAAAATAAAGGAGGGAGATAGGTGTAGGAATACGTATAAAGGGAGGATGTGGAGAACAGAGAAGAAAGGAAAGGAGGAATAAATGTAGGAAAAATTGCGTGGTGAGAAAAGTGGGAGTGATGCATGTGTGTAGGAAAGAAGGAATAACTGTGATAAAGAAAGGGATGATAATGGGGAGATAAACTAGGAATAAGTAGGTGTAAGAAGAAAGTAGATATGGGAAGACAAGAGTAAATGTCAAACTGGGTATAGAGGAAAAGTGGAGAGACAAATTTAGTGTATGATATGTATGGAGAGAAACGTAAAGGAATGAATGAACTTGGTAGACGAATGAGGAAGTGTTGGGGTATAATGGTATATACATAGAGAAACAAAATAGGAGCAAAGAGGGATGGATAGATGGGTATGGTTGGGTGCTGTTGTTGTTGTTGTTGTCGTTGGAAAGATTAAAATAGTATGCAGTGGTGAATGAGATGCTAAATGATGGATGATAGTGGTGGTGGAGAAAATGTGGTGGTGGTAATGGTAGTAGTGGTGGGAAAGATGTAGTGGTGGTGTTAGTGGTGGTGGTGGGGAAGATGTAGTGGTGGTGGTGGTGTGGGAGATGTAGTGGTGGTAATGGTAATGGTAGTAGTGGTGGTGGTGGTGTGGGAGATGTAGTGGTGGTAGTGGTAATGGTAGTAGTGGTGGGGGGGAAATGTGGGAATGAAAACAGGTATTGATAGAGACACAGGTTTGGGTACTTGAGAAGCAGCAGTTTGGTGAAGGTGACATTATAAGGGTTAGGTAGGTAGGTAGGTAGGTAGGTAGGTAGGTAGGTAGGTACAGTGTTGATAAATCTCTTGGAGCAACTGATTCCTCCATACTAAAGTGAAGTTATAGTGAAGTTGGTTGTAAAGTGAAGTTAGTTGTGATGATGAGACGGTAATGGATGGATGGATGGATGGATGGATGGAATCAGGAAGTTCTTCACTGAAATAAAATACGTTTACATTTTAACAGCTTTATTATTGGAGTCTTAGTGTTTGAAAGACTATACAGATTAATTCTTCTTGTAAAAATCTTTCTGTGCACATTAAGGGTTTATAATTTCTTTTAATGGAAGAACATTTTGAAACTTTTTTAACTTACCAGATTAATATAGACCTTAAAATTAAATATTAAAAATTAACAGTTTATTGAGGTAACTAATGGTGGTAGTACAGTCATGGTCAATAGTCCTGCAACACCTTCCAATGAGATGGCTTCGAAAAATGATCCGAAACTATAGTTGTTGGTCTTTGCCGCCGCCGCCACCGTCGTTTTTTAATATATATATTTTTTTTAATAATATATATATATTTTTTTTTCTTAATTAATTTTGTTTTTTGTAATAATTAACTTTTTTTTTTTTTTTTTTTTTATTCTAATATACTGTAGGTTCATAAGATTCACTCAAATGGGTCGCTTTTATTCACCAGGTTGCAGGACTTTTGACCATGACTGTACCTTAGTAATTCAATTGGACATCTTTCCTCCAAACTATTCCAAGCAACAGGACACAATCACTTTTTTTTTTTTTTAATTTGGTCCTGTTCTTAGGTGTGAAACATAGTCAAAGTTATTTAAGGGGAGAATATACTTTTGATAGATTGGAGTGCCTTGATTCCTCCAAAGTATGCCAGGAAACAGACCCAGATGAAGAAAAATAATGGTATCCTGTTGCCTGGAATAGTTTGGAGGAATCATAATCTTCAAAAATGTCAAAACTATACCCTCCCCTTAATATAAAACAACTATGCCCTAACCACTATAGGGCCAATAGGAGGACCTCAATGTATCCAAACTATACTACCCCAATAACAAAACACATCACTATACATACATACTTATAGTTAGGTATATAGGTGTCTGTAACATAACATAAACATCAAAGATTCATATTATACAGTAACTATACTTTGTTCAAAACTTGTGTTCCATTTTCCTCAATCTATCTGTCTCTATTTCTATCTATATCTTTATATCTATATCTATTTCTATCTATATCTTTCTATCTATTTCTATCTGTCTCTATTTCTATCTATCTCTTATCTGTCTATCTATCTATTTCTATCTATCTAAGCATAAGAGTCCAGCGGAACACAAGTTTTGAACAGACTATAGTCGTGCCAACCTGTGACCTTCTGAATGGATGTTGCTTGGAGGTAATAGCTGGCATGGTTGGTTGTGTCTGGTGTTGTCTTGTGTTCCTGGTTTTGCTTGGAGGAGTATCGTTGCTTGATTGGAGGAGTATCGTTGCTTGATTGGAGGAGTATCGTTGCTTGATTGGAGGAGTATCGTTGCTTGATTGGAGGAGTATCGTTGCTTGATTGGAGGAGTATCGTTGCTTGATTGGAGGAGTATCGTTGCTTGATTGGAGGAGTATCGTTGCTTGAGTTGTTTCCCAGTCTGTTTACGTCTTCCATATTCTGGCAAGAAGGAAAACAACTTCTGTATTGAATTGTCTTATATGTCTACATGTATAAACTGCATGTGAAGGCATTTATTTCTATTACTAAGGAGGCATTTATGTATATTTCTGTGGAGGCATTTATGTATATTTCTGTGGAGGCATTTATGTATATTTCTGTGGAGGCATTTATCTGTACTCTTATGAAGGCATGTATCTGTAATACTATGAAGACATTTGTCTATATTTCTGTGGAGGCATTTATCTATATTAGGCATTGATCTGTGATACTGTGAAGGTGTTTATTTCTTTTACTGTGGATGCATTTATCAGTATTAGGCATTTATTTGTATTACTGTGAAGTCATTTAAAGAAAAACTATAGATACCGTCTCGTCCTCCAAGTATTGCCAGGAAACACACCTATAAGAAAGGAGCTTGTTTCGTGATATAGTCAGGAGGAATCAGTAGCCTCCAATTTTCATACACGATCACAGGGTCCTCGAGGGAATCATATACTTTTGGTACATTGGAGGACTAACGATTCCTTCTCATTATACCAGGAAACAGGACCAGATTAACACAACATAATGGTGACCTGTTGCCTGGAGTAATTACGAGGAACGGTTGCTTCAGATTTGCAAACACTATTTAACTCTCCTTAAGGGGGAAGTTTTGTTTTGATAATTCTGGAGTCACTGAATCCTCCAAACTATTCCAAGCAACAGAACACCATTATTTTTACCCATCTGGTCGTGTTTCCTGAGATACTTTGGAGGAATCGAGGCACTCCAATGTAACAAAAATTAATTACTACCTTAATGTTTGTCAGGTATTAAGATAAGGAACTAAATTGTCTTATAAATCACTATAACACTTAATTAAGGGTGTATTGTTTTGGTTGATAAATGTAGAGTAAATTATTCCTCCAAACTATTCCAGGCAACAGACAGGATACCATTATTTTTCTTCATCTGGGTCTGTTTCCTGGCATACTTCGCAGAAATCAAAAGTCTTAAGGGGTGTGGGAGTAGGGGACAGGCTTGGGGGTGGGACTGGGGGGGTGGGAGGGTGCAGGAATAGGGGGACAGGCTTGAGGTGGGTAGAAAGCCTGTCCCCCTATTCCCGCACCCCCTTAACAAAAGTATACCATCCTATAAATGAAGAAATAATGTAAAATGTGTGTGTTGATGACGTTATTCCTTTTGGCCGACGACTACTGATGGAAGTGATGATGAGTTGAGGTGACGATATAAGGTTTGGTGATATCAGTCATTGCCTCGGGTTTAGTTGGCAAATATCACCGTGAAAATGCTATTCATCTTCACAATTTGGTACAGAGGTCAGTAGATGTTTCCTTGATAGCATTATGCCATTAGAGGAAACCTGTGGTGCGTTCCCAGTATTAAATAGGATATGATATGATATCACTAAAGGTTTTTGGGTGATCAGAAAAGCGGTGATCCATCGTCTACAGTTCTAAACTCTAAAAGATGCCATGAAAATGATATGGTATTACGTACAATTTTTGGGTGATGAGAGGTTAAATGAAAGTGGTGATTCATCGTCCAAACTCCCAAAGATGTGATGAACATATGTTATTACTCATAATATTTGGGTGATCAGAGGTTAAATATGATGTGATTATTCGTTTTATTACTTATAATATTTGGGTGATCAGAGGTTAAATAAGATGTGATTATTCGTCTAAACTCCAAAAGATGTGATGAAAATAATATGTTCTTACTCACAATATTTGGGTGATCGGAGGTTAAAGTAAACCGGTAATTCATCGTCTAAAATCCATCTATTTTCTAAAAGATGCGATGAAAAACAATAATATCTTGATGAAGACTAGCATCGCCCTCCCCCCCTCTCGCCCCCCCCAAAAAAAAAAAACACACACACACATAAATCTGCAGTTTGGAAAAGAAAAGCGTGAATGTTTTTTCTAAGTCTGGCGATAGGATTGAATACTTAAGAGTAAATGCTGCCATGTTTCGGTATAAAATCTCCGGCAAAACTGAACTGATGCAAGGTGTCGATTTTGTATTTTTCTTTCGAGCTGCTAACTGGCAGAGCTACATGGACGAATCAACATGCATCATTTTCACAACGCCTGTAAATCATCATGCACCATTTTTTTTTTTTTCCCCGGTGGATATTTCGTCATCTCGTAGGTACGGTAGCGATTTTTTTGTCGAAAGAATTCCTGGCTTAATTTATTGTTGTGTCGTGGGGATTCTCGGTTTGACATGTTTCGTTAAGGTGGTATATGATTTTTTTTTTTTTTTTTTTTTTTTGGGGGGGGGGGGGGGTACATTGGAGTGTCATGATTCCTCCAAAGTATGCTAGAAGACGGGTCCAGAAGAGCAAAACTAATAAGTGTTCTGTTGCTTGGAATAGTTTGGGGGATTTGGTTGCTTTGCTTCAGATTTACCAATACAAAACTTTCCCCTTCAGGACCCTGTGATCGTGTATGAAAATTTGAGGCTTCTGATTCCTCCTGACTATGCTACGAAACGAGCTTCTTCAATGGAGGTGGTGTTTCGTGACAATGTTTGAAGGACTTACTAACCTCTAATTTTCTGACTACATCATAGGGGTCCTTAAGGGGATAGTAGACTTTTGATAGATTGTAGTGCCTTGATTCCTCCAAAGTATGCCAGGAAACAGACCCAGATGAAGAAACTTAATTTATTTACTCCTTTACCATAACTCTATATTACTTTCCTTTTTTATCTAGACCCTTTTTTTCTCATTTTCCAAACTCTACTATTTTTCACGACTCTTTACTCCTTTTCCCAGCCTCTTCCGACGCCCCCAAGACCTCTTCACTCCTGTACCCCATCTCTTTGACCCTCTACAAAACACCAAGCATGTTGCCCAACCATCCCATCCAATATCTCTACAATCTGTCTTTTTCTACTCACCATCTCCCCTTTATGTAGATCTCTTCGTCTTTTCAAACCAGAGAACCTCGCCTACTCCCTACATACATCAGTCTTTTTCTTTCGTGGTTGCTATTCCTCCTCTCCCTCGTCCTTCAGTGGTTTACAGGCCTAAGGTGGTCTACTGTCTATCTCTTCAATTCAGTTTGTCGCTCCTTGCTGACACCCTCACCCCTCCTTGCTGACAACCTCGCCCCTCCTTACAATTCACCCCTCTTTGAAGACAACTTCACCCCTCCTTACAATTTCATCCCTCTTTACAGACGACTTCACCACTCCTTACAGACAACTTCACCCCTCCTTACAGACAATTTCACCTCTTTGCTGACACCCTCATTCCTCCTTGTTGACACCCTCATTCCTTCTTACAACCTCGCCCCTCCTTGCAGACAATTTCACCTCTGCAGATAACCTCACCCCTCCTTGCAAACAATCTCCCCCTCCTTGCAGACAACCTTGCCCTTCGAGGCAAACAACTTCGCTTCTCCCCAGCCAACCCCTTCCCTTCACCCAGTCAACTCTTCCCCTTCACCCAGTCAACTCTTCCCCTTCACCCAGTCAACTCTTCCCCTTCACCCAGTCAACTCTTCTCCTTCACCCAGTCAACTCTTCCCCTTCATCCAGTCAACTCTTCCCCTTCACCCAGTCAACTCCACCCCTTCAAACAACCAACCCCTTCCCTTCACCCAGCCAACCCCTCCCTTGAAACCTGGACAAGGGGGGCAGCACAGGTGTAATAGTTTGACAGGACACAATACCAGCGTCGTGTCCAACAGCTGATCTGACGAGCAACACGCCGCCCACCTCTTCCTGCCCTAACAATAAGTGATGAGGTAGCCAGGTCACAGCCACTGCTACCACCCACCCACCTGACTCCCTGCCTGCATGACTCCACGCCTCCTTCTCTTCCCTTCTACCACCGACCTGACTTCCTGCCTGCATGACTCCCCGCCTTCCCACGCCCCCTTCTCTTCCCTACCCTTCCCTTCTGGCACGCCTCCCACGCCTTCTGTCGGTCCTTCCTCTCATCATCCCACGTCTTCGTCCGACACTTTCACATACGTTCCTGCTTCCCTTCCAAATTTATCTTTCCTCCTCTTCCTACTCTTTCCTCTTCTTCCTACTCTTTCCTCTTCTTCCTACTCTTTCCTCTTCTTCCTACTCTTTCCTCTGCTTCCATATGATTGATTTTATTGTATAGACTTGTCGGAGTTCGAAATATTGGTGTTTGTCTTGTCCATAGTTTGGTAAATAAACTTATTGATATTTGATGAGAAATTGTTCCTTAAAAAAACAGAATGTTTCGTAAATTGGGGATGTAATTTTGAAAAGTTATTTGTGTTATTATTATTTCATCAAGAACAGCACAGTCACTCTATTGTTATTTTCTCTCTTCCATCTGCATATCTCGTCTTCAGATTCTCACAATTATCATTTTCTTCACTCGCACTGTAGCCTCTTTTTATGCTTTCTATATATCCTGTTTATGGTGTGTTGTGATTGTTATTCTTCACCATCGTTCTCTACAACATATCTAGAGTGTTATTATTTTCGGTATTTTCTCATTGAGTTTTAATATTTTTTCTCACTGTCTTTTTTATTATGTTTGAATGTCGTGTTTGTTTGTTTATTGTTTTTTTGTTCACGTTCTTTATTTTGCTGTTTTCAAGGCCTCACTGACTTTAAGTTTTCTGCCTCTCGCTGTTTATGAGTTCTATATCCTTGGTCTGTAACCTCTATGCTTCTCTGTATATTCTGACCCTCTTTATGTACTCAATATCACTCCCTCTTTGCTCCTCCCTCCCTGCATGCCCTGCTCCTCCCTCCCTCACTGCATGTCCTGCCTCTCTCTTCCTCACTGCATGCCATGCCCTGCCCCTCCCTCCCTCAGTGCTTGTCCTGCCCCTCCCTTAATGCATGTCCTGCCCTTCCCTCCCTCAGTGTATGTCCTGCCCCTCCCTCCCTCAGTGCATGCCCTGCCCTTCCCTCTGCATGTCCTGCCCTTCCCTCCTTCCCTCAATGCATGCCCATCCCTCTCTCACTGCATGTCCTACCTTCCCTATTCATGTCCTGCCCTTCCCTCACTACATGTCCTTCCCTTCCCTCACTACATGTCCTGCCCTTCCCTCACTACATGTCCTGCCCTTCCCTCACTACATGTCCTGCCCTTCCCTTACTACATGTCCTGCCCTTCCCTTACTACATGTCCTGCCTCTCCTTTAATGCATATCCTGCCCCTCCCTCCAATATAACTAAACATGCACCCTTCACCATAATTATTAGATATGTTCTCTGGGAGTTAGTTTTGTTGTCTAAAATGGATAAGAAATTCCTTGAGAGTTAGAAGGAATAACACCCCATATTTGTACGTTTATTTCCGAATGGCACATATGGGGGATTCGATGATTAACCTCTAATTTATTTATCTTTAGATATGATAACACTCTTGTTGGTGAATGTTCAGTACCAATTGACTTCATTTACAAACTCAACAATGTATCTGAGATCTACATATCAGAGGTCACTACTGTTTCTTTACATATAAACTCAATATATAAGAAGGCATTAGGCTATGTTTATTTCTGTGAAGGCAAAAGTAACTATATGTATTACTGAAGGTAAGAGAAAAACCAGATTATATAATTTTAGATATAATAGAAATGATAACGAAAGGTGTGTTAGTTTAAAGAGAAATTATTTACATTTTTCAACATAAGAGTTTTATTAAGAGTTTTATTCTTATGTGACTGAAAACCTTTGTATCATTTGCTAAAAGATAAATTAAAATACTGAGTTTATAATTTGGGAAGAAAGTAGTCTCAGGTACCCACAATAAAGCTAAGGTTGTAGTGGTGTGTTGGTAATTATGAAGTATATAAGTAATTCCTCCACACTATTCCAAGCAACAGAACACTATTATTTTTGTTGATTTGGTTCTGTTTCCTGGTATAATGTGAAGGAATCAAGGCGCTCCAATATAGCAAAGGTGTATTATCTATCTCCTTAAAGAATAGGCTATAATAATCCACATTAAGAATGACTGTAAAATCAGACCTTTTATCCACATGCCAAGAAACAACTTACTATTGGCCACTAGAATTCGTATACACACACATTTTTACATGGGTTTACAACAAATAGAAAATAGAAAACTACGTTACTGGTGTTTTTTAATCACCGAGTCATTTGGTAGACCATTCATTGCAGCACTTCCAAAATAATTGCCCTTCTTTCCTTATAGCCTGTGTAAGAATTTCCGTGGCCAAATGTACTGCCACAATCAAATAACCACCGACACTTTTCTTCCAACGTGCCAATAAATCAGTATCATATCAAAATATAATCGTACAACAAAACCTTGCGTCAAGTCAACCCCCTCAGATATTATTATGAGGTGCTGCAATATCATACACGTGTTATTTTTCATCAACAAGATATTTACTACGATGGATGGAAAGTGTCTGTGGATATTATTATTATTATTATTATTATTATGAGGTGCTGCAATATCATACACGTGTTATTTTTCATCAACAAGATATTTACTACGATGGAAGCAAGTGTCTGTGGATATTGGATTGTGGCTGTAAATTAACTGATGACAATGGTATCTCAAGCAGTCTCTAGTCACATTGATGATGGTTCCCTTATTGGTGTATAGACAACCTCGGTAATTTGGACTAGACTTACAGTTCTTGTCTTTCTTCTGGATAAGGTTTACATAATTGTTCACCTTTGAGTTCGGTCAGATATCCTCAAAGAAATAAGTACAAATAAAAACAAATAAGTACAAATAGAAATAAATGCAAATAATTACAAATAGGAATAAATGCCAATAAATACAAATTAATACAAAATTCCTCAAGTTCCCACACCCGGATACTAATAATAAAGATGTTGAAGAAATTATTGTAGAACTAAAGAAAAGAAGTATAAACGTTGTGTGATATAATATATAAATATTCTAATGGATACTAATGATAATACTAATACTAATAATATTAATAATGGCGTTGAAGAAATTGTTGTAGTACGAAAAAAAATGCATAAACGTTGTGGGATATTATGTATACAGATTATATGTAATATTCTAGTGGTAGAAGTACCAACTTAACTTATATGCAGCACTGTACAGCCACAATCAAATATCCACCAACACCTTCCTTCCATCGTGTAAATAAATCAGTATCATATCAAAATATAACCATACAACAACACCTTACGTCAACTCAACCCCCTCAACTATTATTTTGAGGTGCTGCAAAATTATATACGTGTTTTTCTTTATTACCAAGATATTTACTACGATGGAAGGAACGTGTCGATGGATATTTGATTGAGGCTGTACATTCCTCCAAAGTCATTTTTCTCGTGTGATTATTTTTATTGTAGTCTATTTTATGAGGCATAATAACAATAACGATTAACTTAACAGAATCAATATTGCCTAAAACTTCATAGTCCTGTTTGTCTAGTGTGAGAAACAGATGCAGAAGTACCTTACGTAAATGTTGATATTTCTTGAGTTTTTGTTATCATATAGCGTTATAACGTAGTACTTATGGACCTAATATGAGGAAAGTTGGAACAAACTGTTTTTATGAGTTTATGGTTCGAGTTTTGGCATAAAAATAAAGTGATATCCTAATACTATGAGAACTAAGGAGGTTTGCCGCTAGAAAAAGACTGATCAATGAGCCTACAGCGCTCAAAGTTTGGTCAACACAGGGTTTAGCCACTAGTTCTGTAAACATTGGTAAGTAGATAGAGGTGCCACCGAGGCTTTGAGGTTGACGGGAGGAGGGGAGGCTTTGAGGGGCGGGGGAGGGACGGGGGGTTACTAAGCTTTGTAGGCAGCGCACCGGTGGGCTTGAAGTGACATGGGCGTAGGTGCAAACGAAAGGGTCGGGTACCTTGTTGCACACCCACCCACCGCCCTCAAAACCTGCCCATAACACCCACCGCTCTCACCCACCTACCTACCACCTACCACCCCTTCCTCTCTCAAAGCCTGCCCATATGCCCACCAACACCACCACCCACCTACCACCACCCACACACCCACCTACCACCACCCACCGCCTCCAAATCCTGCCCATAACACCCACCTACCACTACCACCCACCTACCACCCACCTACCACCCCCTCCTCCTACTACCATCAGCTCAACCTGGTATTGATCCTATCATTACCAATTCTAAAGACGCACTTGAGGTTGGGCATCTATCTCATCCTCGCCCTCCCATTGGCTCACCCCCAACTCTAATTCCACAGTCAGCCAATGAGCGTCAACTAGGCACAGGCTCATTATTTACCGAAAGCGGGAGATGACCGGCCGTTTCTGACGCATTACTTTTCTTTTATATTATTAGAATTCATCGAAATTCTTTTTATAATTATTATTTCTATTATTATTTTTATTATTATTATTATTATTATTTTTTTTTTTTTATGTCGGGTCGTGAAATAAGTATATTTTGTTTGATTGGTAAGTTCCGAGTCGAAATGGGTGGATAGGAGAATGTTGTTGTTGTTGATTTTTATGTTGTTGTTGTTGTTGTTGCATTCGATATCAACCCAAAGTCCTACCGGTACAAAAACAACAACAACAACAACAACGGAGCGTAACTTTAGCCGGCCATCCCCGGTGAACGATACGCTGTGAAAAAAGTGTAAGTTAGTGTTACCTCAGGAGATGATAAGTAATGAAAAAAACTTAATTGCCAGTCGTATTTAAAAAGCGGACGGCCTGGTGAAAAATTCCGGCGTGGTGTGTGTGTGTGTGTGTGTGTGTGTGTGTGTGTGTGTGTGTGTGTGTGTGAATATGATTTGGGTGTACTTAATGCTGAGTTGACGGAAAGCGAGTTAGTTAATAACGGTTAATGTTAAATTGGATTAGGTAACTCTGAAAGCCTGATTCTCTTAGGAGTGTGTGTGTGTGTGTGTTTTTTTTTTTTTTTTTTTTTTTTTTTTCGTGTGTGTGTGTGTGTGTACGGACTTTTGTGTCTATGTATTCCTGCCTGTGTGTGTGTGTGTATGTGTGTCTCTGTAATTATGCCTGTTTGTATATGTGTGTTTATGTATAAGTATTCCTGCCTGTGTGTGTATGTATGTCTCTGTAAGTATGCCTGCTTGTGCGAGTGTGTGTGTGTGTGTATGTACGTATGCCTGCTTCTGTGTGTGTGTGTGTGTGTGTATGTACGTATGCCTGCTTCTGTGTGTGTGTGTGTGTATGTACGTATGCCTGCTTCTGTGTGTGTGTGTGTGTGTGTATGTACGTATGCCTGCTTCTCTCTGTGTGTGTGTGTGTGTGTGTGTGTATGTGGATGTTCAAGTTTTCATGTGAATGTGTCCGTTTGTGTGTGTCTGGCGGCCGCGTATAAATTGCCTGTTTATGCTTATACGGTACAGCCTTGTGTGTTGGTAGGTCTAACTCGAAATGCTATGAATGCTTAACTTTGCATGCCTGAGTGACGGTCCAGATGGAAGTATGTGCGTATATCTGAGTAGGACCTATATTATTATTATTATTATTATTTATTATTATTATGGTTTTTTTATTATTATTATTATTTATTATTATTATTTGTTTTTATTATTATTATTATTATTATTGTTATTTGTTATTATTTGTTTTTATTATTATTATTATTATTATTATTTGTTTTTATTATTATTATTATTATTATTATTTGTTTTTATTATTATTATTATTATTATTTATTATTATTTATTATTATTATTTGTTTTTTTTATTATTATTATTATTATTTATTATTATTATTTGTTTTTTTTATTATTATTATTATTATTTATTATTATTATTTGTTTTTATCATTATTATTATTATTTGTTTTTATTATTATTATTATTTGTTTTTATTATTATTATTTTTTTTTTATTATTATTATTTGTTATTATTTGTTTTTATTATTATTATTATTATTATTTGTTTTTATTATTATTATTTGTTATTATTTGTTTTTATTATTATTATTATTATTTGTTTTATTATTATTATTATTGTTATTATTATTATTTATTACTATTATTTGTTTTTATTAATTGGAGTGCCTTGATTCCTCCAAAGTATGCTAAGAAACAGGACCAGAAGAGCAAAAATAATAGTGATTCTTTCTGTTGCTTGGAATAGTTAGGAGGATTCATTTACTTGTGTGTGTGTGTGTGTGTGTGTGTGTGTAGGTTCACTTTTTCCTGCGCAGATCGGGTTGAGCGTGCGCAGGTATGTAATCCTGTTGTATATACCGTAGTATCTGAGGTGGATCACTGGTAAAGCTGATTAATTAGTAAATATATTAATTTTGATATGATTTGAACCCCGTATCATTGCGATTACATGATAGGATTTCTGGTCTTATAAATATATGGTTTGGGTTCTAAGTTTTCACACACACACACACACACACACACACACACACACACACACACACACACACACACACACACACACACACACACACACACACACACACACACTCACACACACACACACTCACACACACACTCACACACACACACACACACACACACACACACTCACACTCCTCACACTTCAACTCCACTTCTGACAATACAATAATCTTCCACTTTTCATTATTTTTCTCCACACGCTTCTACTTCAAAATACTAAATCGTGTTCGTCTTCAAATTTTTCCCACAAGTCCTCCTCCTCCTCTTCCTCCTCCTCTTCCTCTTCCTCTTCCTCTTCCTCCTCTTCCTCTTCCTCTTCCTCTTCCTCTTCCTCTTCCTCTTCCTCTTCCTCTTCCTCTTCCTCCTCCTCTTCCTCTTCCTCCTCCTTTGTTCACCTGCCTACTTATACCATTTATATACTTCTGAATTTCTCTCCATCTTTCTCTTTCTTTACCATACATCATTATTATTGCCCAACCTCAAACTGTCCCCTCAAACTTTTCTCTATCTCTCCCCACGTTTTCCTCACACTGTTTCCTCACCCTGTTTCCTCACTCTATTCCTTCATATTGTTCCCTCACACTTTCCTCACACTATTTTCTCACTCTGTCCCCCTCGCACTGTTCCTTCACACTATTTTCTCACACAGTTCCCTTCCCATTGTTCTCACACATTGCATTATGACAACTAACCCTCTCCCTATTCTACCCCACACAACCTGTTTCTGTCTCTCTCTCTCTCTCTCTCTCTCTCTCTCTCTCTCTCTCTCTCTCTCTCTCTCTCTCTCTCTCTCTCTCTCTCTCTCTCTCTCTCTCTCTCTATTTGGTCATTATTATTATTATTGTTTTAGTTATTTAATTGTTCATTATTATTATTATCACATTTATTTATTTGTTCATTATTATTATTATTGAAGTGATACTCCACCTCCACCCCCCCTTCCTCCCCTTCCCCTCCTTCCCCCCCTTAACCCTAAAGATAAAAGAAGTTTGTATAGACATTGTGTTTAGATTTGATAATTAAGGGACCCTGTGATGTAGTCAGAAAATTGGAGATAAACAAGTCCTTCAGATATTGCCACGAAACACACACACACACACACCTAAATGGAAGGAGCTTGTTTCGTGGCATAGTCAGGAGGAATCAGAAGCCACCAAGTCTCATACACGATTACAGGGTCCTTTAAGGGGAGGGTATTATTATATAGTATTGACATTTTTGGAGACAATGATTTCTCCAAGATATTCCCAGCAACAGGACACCATTATTTTTGTTAATCTGGTCCTGTTTCCTGGCATACTTTGGAGGAATCAAGGCACTCCAATGTAACAAAGGTATACTCCTCTCCCGTTAATAGAGTTGTACAAGGTTTGATGATGCATGGAGGTGTAATAAAGTGTACATGAATGAGTACAATAGCACACACAACAACATTCCTTTTTTAATTCCCAGATCACATATAATATTATTCTGGATCGATATTGTTGGCTACAGGTTAATGAACACCAATATACATAGACGAAACTGATGTGTGTGTGTGTGTGTGTGTGTGTGTGTGTGTGTGTGTGTGTGTAGATGGCAATTAGGCATTATTACCAAAATTCGGAAATTGAAATACCCAGTGTGTAGCTTCTTTTTACGGTCTCTCTCCTGTACGTTACGCCCAAAACATTCCCTTTAATTTCACAATGAGATAGGAAAAAAAAAAGAAAAAAAAAAATTACCCTGTCGAAAGAAAAAGGTGGGCTATATTTTACAAGTTTTTAATTTTGCGATACGTAAAGATCGCTAATTATTGTTGGGGGCTTCATGGACAAATTACAATGTTTCTCCCTCGCCCTGAACACTACCTGAGCCTGCCCTGTATGTGTGTGTGTGTGTGTGTGTGTGTGTGTGTGTGTGTTACTAGTTACTGGACGTTGACTGAGCCTCGTGTGTGTGTGTGTGTGTGTGTGTGTGTGTGTGTGTGTGTGTGTGTGTGTGTGTGTGTGTGTGTTACTTGATGCTAACTGAGCCTCATGTGTGTGTGTGTGTGTGTGTGTGTTTTACTGAAATTTCCATGGGACTGGAATCTAATGACGTTTCCCTAATTGCATTTATACTTTGAAAACAAATAACGGCTGAGGGTTTGAGATACACGTGAAATTACCTCTCAGTTAGTCAGTCAGTTAGTTAGTCAGTCAATTAGTCAGTCAGTCAGTTAGTTAGTCAGTCATTCATTCAGTTAGTCAGTCAGTCAGTCAGTCATTTATTCAGTCATTGCACTGAGGGTTGTATCCATATAATACATAACAACAAGTTAAAAACCAGAATTAGTACGTAAGAGAAACTGAGTATATTATATTATATATATACTGTATATATATTGGGTACCGGTATCTATGGAGATGGTCTTGGTTATAACTAGATAATTCCACAATAATAATAATAACTAGATAATTCCACAATAATAATACTAATGAGTTGAGAGGTCCCTTCCTTCCAGCCCTAAACACATGCAATTATTACCTCATGATTGATTTTCATTATTTTACGAGAGGAGAAAGAGATAAGGACTTGGATGGAGAGGGGAAGACACACACACACACACACACACACACACACACACACACACACACACACACACACACACACACAGAAAGAGACATATAAACAGAGACGGACAAGCAGAGGACAGACAGGAACAGAGACAAACAGAGATCAACAGAGAGACAAACAGACGGACACAAGAGAGACGCACAGAAACAGAGACACACAGACAGAAACAGAAACAAACATAAATATATATACAGACAGAAACAGAGACACACAGACAGAAACAGAGACACACAGATAGAAACGGAGACAAACAGAAACATAGATACAGGCACAAACAGAAACAGAGACAAACAGAAACATAGATACAGGCACAAACAGAAACAGATGCATTAACAGAGACAGATAATAACAGACAGAGAATAACAGAGACAGACACATTAATAGAGACAGAGAATAACAGAGACAGACAAGACATACATACAGAATGAAAAGTAAGTAATAAGGATAGCAACTGTGGGATCGACCTCTCCAATATTCAGCGTCACCAAAGTAATTGTTCTTACCAGCGGGTGGAGGTTAATTAAAATTATTTTGGTTCGTGAAGTGGAAGGCTAGTGATTCCTCCTAACTATGCCAGGAAACAGACTCCCTCCGTGGTACTAATCAGGGATCTGTTTCGTGGCTTAGTTTGGAGAAATCTGTACAGACCTTCCAATTCACCAACAAAATAGTCTCTCTCTAAGGACCCTCTGATTGTGTATAAGACTTGGTGGCTTCTGATTCCTCCTGACTATGCCACGAAATAAGCTGTCTCTATATAGATGGTGTTTCGTGGCAGTGTTTGAAGGACTCATTTACCTCCAATATTCTCATTTACATCACAGGGTCCCTTAAGCTGATCAAAGTTCATAAGCTTCTTCTCCTTATTGAAGTTACAGACAATCTTTGAACACAACTTGCCTTAAGTCGGATATGTAATTATATGATCTGTAAAAATGTTCTGGGTAATTAATAGTGATGCCTTTCTAAATTTACAGTATGATGTTTTCAGAATTGTTTCCAAGACTGATTTACACCATTATAGATCCATATGGCTAATTGGAATAGATCTTAACGGGGAAGTTTTGTGTTGGTAAATATGGAGCAACTGAATCCTCCAAACTATTCTAAGCAACAGAAAGAACACCATTATTATTGCTCTTCTGGTCCTGTTTTCTAGCATACTCTGGAGGAATCAAGACACTCCAATATTCCAAAAAAGAATTACCACTTTAATTAATGTAAGGACGTCATTCAGGAGTGTATACCTCGATGACAAGAAAAGTCGTCTGGCGTCTGGCGTGGGTCGGGGAAATAATGTAAAATAATTTCGACTTTGCTTTTCAATGGATAACATAAAATTTCCTAATAAACTCTATCAACACGTATTATTCAGCTTCAATCAAAACAGTATACTTATTAGTGCTCGTGACTGTACATCTAATATTTCTCTTTATTTAAGGAGGTAATTCACGTTTGATACATTAGAGCTCCTTGATTCCTCCAAAGTATGCCAGGAAACAGCAAAATATTAGCAAAAATAATGGTGCTCTTTTGCCTGGAATAGTTTGGATGAATCATTTGCTCCAGATTTACCAACACTGTACTTCCCCCTCTTAAAATTAAGATGGTATTTAAAATGGTAATTCTTTTTTGTTACATTGGAGTGCCTTGATTCCTCCAAAGTGTGCCAGGAAACATGACCAGATGAACAAAATGTATGGTATTCAGTTTAATTGGAATAGTTTGGAGGAATCTTTTACACCAGATTTACCAAGAACAAATTCCTCCCTTAATATAAATGCTTTGAGAATAAAAACACACTATGTAAATTTCTCGGTTAGAAAAGTTAGATATGATACTAATGAAGCCTCGTGTACAGTAATTATATGTTGTACCTGTAGCGTTTTTTTTATATATTGTTTATATGCTTCATGTTGTAGCCTAATTAAAAGTCATATATGTTTCACTTCTCTTATAAGGAGGTAATTTTCACTTTGGTTACATTGGAGTGCCTTGATTCCTCCAAAGTATGCCAGGAAACAGAACCAGCCAGAAGATTAAAGATAATGGTGTGTTTATTCTGTTGCTTGGAATGGCTTGTAGGATTCAGTTTCTCCAGATTTACCAACACAAAAATATTCTGCCCTTAAAATGACTGACAACTGTGCAATGCCTCATAGTTACCGTGACACGAGTATAATTAGGTTTAGAGTTATTTATATTTCTCTTCTCTCTTCAGTATTCAAAGTAATGTTTATAGTTGTTTATATTTCTCTTCTCTCTTCAGTATTCAAAGTATTGTTTATAGATGTTTATATTTCTCTTCTCTCTCCAGTATTCAAAGTAATGCTTATAGTTGTTTATATTTCTCTTCTCTCTTCAGTATTCAAAGTAATGTTTATACTTATTTATATTTCTCTTCTCTTCAGTATTCAAAGTAGCGATTACAACCTTCTCCTCTATCTTACATTTGCTATCACTAATTAGGGGGGTGCGGGAATAGGGGGACAGGCTTGGGGGGTCTTAGGGGAGGGGTGCGGGAATTCAAGGTGCTCCAATCTATCAAAAGTATACTCTCCCCTTAATTAAGTACCGGTAACTGTTTTCCCAAGACGTGTTCACTATCTATTCTTTCATGATATTAATTACAATATTCTTAAAACCTCTGTGAAATATAGTTGTTGTTGTTGTTGTTGCTTTTCGATTTTGGACTCTGACAGCATTCTAAAGATATTTTTTCTCTCTGAATACTAATGGCTTTGATAACATTTTCATATGCATTGCCTTTCATAACACAGTACAGAAGTCATCAATTATTTCTAGAATATTTTGACTTAAGTTGTAGTCTTAAGTGATGGATGTAAAACTGACCAAAGCACTTCACTTGTCATCGCACCAATAATAATAAATGTTGGATTGTCAATGAGGAGGAGGAGGAGAAGGAGGAGGAGGAGGAGAAAGAGGAGTAGTAGTAGGAGGAGGAGGAAGAAGAGGAGTAGTAGGAGGAGGAGGAAGAGGAGGAGTAGTAGTAGGAGGAGAAGGAGGAGTAGTAGGAGGAAGAGGAGTAGTAGTAGGAGGAGGAGGAAGAAGAGGAGTAGTAGGAGGAGTAGGACGAGTAGGAGGAGTAGGAGTAGAAGGAGAAGAAGGAGAAATAGATAAGGTTCTGCATTCCAATCCTTTAAGAACACAATATATTCTTTTTGATGAACATTTTAAAACCTCGACACATAATAATTTCCCCAGATATTAATAAGTGACATGTATTTATTAGCAAGGAGCGAAAGAAAATATAAGTGACATGTATTTATTAGCAAGGAGCGAAAGAAAATATCACTTAACTATATTTCTTAATGTGGACTGATCATAGAAAAAAATATCAGGTAACCATATTTTAAAATCAAGGTGATAGAAGAAAATATCAGTTAATTATTTTACTTAATGTGGACCGATTATAGAAGAAAATAACAGTTAACTATTTATTTTCCTCAATGTGCCCCGATTATAAAAGAAAATATCAGTTAACTAAATTCCTAAATGTGAACCGATCGTAGAGGTTCGGAAATTACAAGAACATAATGAATCTAATGTGTCAGTAAAGGCGTTTGTACCGTAATCATTATAAACCAAAAATTCCCTTATAGACTGAAGGAACAAAATCATAGCTACAGCCACAATCAAATATCCACCGACACTTTCCTTCCATCGTGCAGATAAATCGGTATCATATCAAAATATAATCATACAACACCTTACGTCAACTCAACCCCCTCAATTATTATTATGAGGTGCTGCAAGATCATACACGTGTTGTTCTTTATTACCAAGATATTTACTACGATGGAAGGAAAGTGTTGCTAGATATTATTATTATTATTATTATTATTAAGAGGTGCTGCTAAATCATACACGTGTTGTTCTTTATTACCAAGATATTTACCAACTACGATGGAAGGAAAGTGTCGGTGGATATTTGATTGTGGCTGTACAATCACGTGAAGAATTTAGACAGTCCAATTTACCAACGAAGTCATTCCAATGGAGATCTTATTGTGCATTTATTTACCGTCTCTTGGTATTCGAAGCACACGTGAACACTTAGTATTGCTCATTATATCTAGAGTACCACTGGTTCGGTATCGGTATTGAATATTAAATAAAGCGTTGGGATTAGAAAAATACTTGTAAGTCCGATAAAGCTTGATTTTTGGTCTTATGTTTATTTAATTAGGTAACGCCAAAGAAGTTTTCTCGTAATTTTCGTTGTACAGTCACGATCAAAGTTTTTTTGCATCAGGTGAAAGACATTGAGCCATTGGGTAAATATTATGAATTAGTATTGCAAAACTAACAAGTTATATATTTGCAACATTAATAATCAATGTTGCAGGAATAGGCATACTGATATTCGCATTATTCTTCGCATTGTTATAAACCTATGTTGCAGAAATCAGTAAAATGAACCAATATTGCAGAAAAACTACAGGTTATATTTTCGCATCTTTATGAACAAGTGTTGCAGAAATAGTCATATATTCGCATTATTTTTCGAGGGCCACCGTTGAATAATAATTGTAAGATGTTGGTTTCATTATTGTTAAGGGGACGTCACTGTAGGCTACCAAGGAAATATTCTCCACAACTAACCATAATAATAATTGTAAGATGTTGGTTTCATTATTGTTAAGGGGACGTCACTGTAGGCTACCAAGGAAATATTCTCCATCAACAACCAGCCATAATAATAATCATGTCGTCCTGAATTAATCTTGTGTCTACTTGGATTGTCACTCGGGGTCACGCTTGGCAAACTTTGAGTATACACAAGTCATTCACTCTTTACATATCGCACACAATATTAATTTTAGTGTTGTTGGTGGGAGACAGACAGGTTTGCTTGATGGGATAATTAGATTGTTTTTTGCTTTCTTTTCTACTACTGGAGAGGTAATCAGACACACACACAGACAGTCTGAATTGGAAGGAAAGGAGGAAAGGATGTTCTGCGACCTCTTCCTCTCTCATGTGTGTGTGTGTGTGTGTGTGTGTGGAGTAGGGTGTGAGAGTGAGGGGAGAGGCTAGGCCAGGCCAGGTCGCGTCTCAGGCCGTCCCGACCACCTCCCTTCTGGTATTGATTGCTTTCCTTAGGTTGGGGTACATACTCGTTGCAATGCCGCCCCTGTACTCTCCATTCTAACCCCATAGCCAATACCAATAAGAAGGTGAGATTAAATAACAATAGAGCAGAACGGGAAGCGACGGCTACTTGTATCGACTCTCATGACTATACGCCACTTTTCTTGAGCAAACAAAATTGATACTCTGAGGTGTTTGTTATGATGATTTCCTTGTTGTGTCTCATATTGTTATTATGTCATTTCTTGTCCTTCCATCAATACCCGGCGGTAATCATTGCTGGGATAATTACTGACTCTGATATTGTCTCGAAGCTGCATGACAGGTAATAAATGGTTTATCTTGTTAATTTATATGTAACTCACAAGGCCAATTTTACCTACTGATAATGCACTTTATTTGTTTCCTTTATATTTTTGTAGCTATGGATTTTTTAATAAATTATATTGAAATGTGTATAATATAAGGAAGAGTCGGCAGTGCCTCTTAAAATGTAATGTGTTTTTATAGCAGTTTAGAGAGGCATTATTATGCTCTGTAAAATTTTATTCTGCTTAATTCATTTCCGATAATTTCGAGGGATTACACGCAGCCTTTTTTGTGTGTTTCATGGTTCTGTTTACTAGATTGTTTGGCGAAGCTTTGAATTTTTGTCCGCTTTGGCTCACTCGATCACACGACCTCATCGCTGCATGACGGAACAGACCAAAACAGACTGTGGCATTAAGAACTATATCGCCTTGGACGTCTTTTCCACGCCTTGTACTGACTGACTTTATACACGGTGAGACATGGGAAGGAATACTAGCCTAGCCATGCACACCTCGCCACAACACTGTTTACTTCGCTCACACCTCAATCCACCATAACATTAAACTTTTCGACAACACTATATACTTCACACGATTATCTCTTTAATTTCCACTTGATGTATAATTAAATGACTTGGAGAGTAAATTTCCAGAAGGAAGTAATGAAGTCCCATCCAAACCTCACTTCACAGGCGAAGGTTTTGGTGGTCATGAGCGACGACACTTGAGTTGCTGAGGTGAAACTTGAGGTTAGAAGCTCCCAAAGAACTCCTTGTCTAATACTTAGGTGTTGCCTGGAGGAGGAAGAGCTCAATTGGACCACACACACACCCACGCTGCCCCTGGGGTGACGGCGGCCCCCACACCTGTGTTTACCAGCAGCTGACCTCACTCCCTCCTTCAACTTGGCTGGTGGTAAACAAATCACTTATGGTGTGGCATGACTCTCACTCTGGCTTCCACTCTGACTGCCACTCTGCCAGGTGAGAGCACTCTCAAGCCTCCCTCCCCACCTGTTGTGTAGCCATCCAAAGACTGCCTGTCTGTGCATGACGCCACTGAGCCGGTCAAACACAACACGGGGGTGAAGTGCTCTGTCCCCACACACACAGCTTTTTTCTAGCCTGTCGGGGATGGTCGCTAGTTCCCCCTCTCCATGACAGGCCAGGGGTGGGATTCCCGCCTGTCTAGCGCACTTTTGCCAAGCTCTACTCGTAGTTCAACTGCAGTAACTAACATGCAGATTTTTAAAACCCCACCACGAGGAGTATCACATAGGGCGGCATCTCGTAGGATTGCTCTCCCCAGCTCCACAGACGCAGGCCTGCCAGCTGTCCACACCAGGGTACAGAAATTACTACTCAGAACCAAGCTTTGAACTTTGTATATATAAATGTAAACGTAAAAATGATATTTATTGTTGTTGAGCGCTGGCTCTACCCTTCACACCAGTATTTTATTACGTTTTTCATTTCTGTATCGCTTGGAAACAAATATGTTCCAATCTATATTTGGCTCAGTGTGCATGTGTCTGTGTGTATGGCAGTGCATGCAGGTCTGCTTGCATGTGCATGCGTTGTTCTAACAGAGCGCTTCATGGGTGTGTCCATGTTTATGAATATATGGAAGATGTTGAGGAATATAGAGTTTGTTACTATTATTTTGAATCACAAGTTGCGTTATTTCATTTTTTTGTTATTGAATGGATAGTATGTAGCAGCACTAGTTAAATACTTAGCATTTTCTTATTATTTATATTAGTATACATGTGAAATGATCTAGAAAGAAATGCTGTTTGAATAGTTGAAGAGTTGTATTGTCTGTCTAAACCTTCCCTTCCAGTGGTCGGAGAAAGTCAATGTTGTTGTTGTTGTTTTACTATCGAGATTTAGCACCGGAGGGACAGAGATCTCCCATGACGACCCCACTGGTTCATGCATACCTCATGAACTCCTTTAACCAACTCAACTCAAATAAATAAAACAAAAACAAACTAACCTGAACTAAAAACAAACTAACCTTAACAAAAAACAAAACTAACCTTAACAAAAAACAGACTAACCTTAACAAAAAACAAACTAACTTTAACTAAAAATAAACTAACCAAAACTAAACTAACCAATTTAACTAATCTAACTAAACTAACCAATTTGACTTAACTAAAGTGAACTTGTGTAGACTTAGACATGCCAACATTAACTAAGCTAAAAACTACACGGAACTTTGCTCAATTAATCTCATCTAAAATAATTAAGCTATAACAAAATGACCCCCAAACCTGGACCTATATTCACAAAAGCCAAGTACAGTTCAGCAAGTTGAAAGTGCAACAAAAAGTCTAGCTATAAAAGGCAGCATCTGGCAATTGTTTGTAGTAAGCCCTCGTATCTATATAAATGAATGAATGAATCACTGGGAACCCAAAGCCAGTGTAAGGTGGAACGTGATTGGTTGAACTTTGTTATTGTTTTAGTAAGCCCTCGTATTTTTATGAATGAATCACTGGGAACCCAAAGCCAGTGTAAGGTGGAACGTGATTGGCTGAACTTGGTAATTGTTTTAGTAAGCCCTCGATAGTGTCTCTATGAATGAATCACTGGGAACCCAAAGTCACAATGTAAGGTGGAACGTGATTGGCTGAACTTTGAGTGTTGCTGGTGAAGATGTTGACATATACAGCCAGAATTTTCTTGCACTTTCTACTTGCTCAATTGTACAGTCACGAGCACTAATAAATATACAGCTTTGGTTGAAGCTTTGAACAGTCAACCAATTTACCAACGAAATAATTCCAATGAAGATCTTACTGTGTGTTTATTTACTGTCTCTAGGTATTCGAAGCACAACCTGAATACTTATTAGTGCTCGTGACTGTACATTCTTAAGTATTAATTTTATTAGTAAGCGTCTTTCGTTCGTGGCAAGGTTGTTTTTTCTCTAATCATGTAAATCATCATGTGCTTGGTTGATTAATTATACCCCAAAATATCGCCTCTTATATTACCAAGAACTTCAAAGATTTACGTCATTTTCTTATGTCATCTACTTTTAATCTTGTAGACATAAACATAACCAGTTGAGGATTGAAGTTAACTTAGTAAACTGCAATAAACAAGGATATACTTTTATCAGGAATGTTTTCGCGACCCCTTATTTATTTCTCAAGACTGAAATGATAAATACGAAATATGACAAATTTGACTTACTGCCTTGAAATAATAAATAGGAAATATGATAAATTTAACTGACTGCCTTCCTAGTATTCCCGATTTGTCAAATAATTTCGCCATTGGTTATTCTATGTTGATATCACTAATAAAGACTTGTAATTTATCAGTGAAATGGACCCCCAGCATCTTATTGGGATTGTACAGTGTTGGTAATTATGTAGCAGCTGATTCCTCCAAACTATTCCAAGCAACAGACCACCATTATTTCTGTTTATGTGGTCATATATCCTGGGATGCTTTGGAGGAATCAAGGGGCTGTAATGTACCAAAAGTATATATACATACATACATATATATACATACCTACATACATATATATATATACACATTACCCCCTTAAGGACACACTCTCCTTACAATTAAAAATTAACAATAACTCTTCACGTAAACAAACGACATTCTCTCCTCATTAACACTTCACCAGCAGGAACACAAAGGCCACCACAGCATTCCTCCCACAACAACGTTCCCTCCACATCAAAAGACCACTTAGGGCACAACAAAGCCGCCGAAACACTCCACACACACATACACACAACAAAACAGTGATCACAAAAGATACATCCCACACCACACCACTAGCACAACTTCTACAGCTGTGTGTTTGTGTATGTGTGTGTGTTTTATCACATTAACTACCGTGATCACACACACCAACACATTACCTACATCAACACTTTACCTACATTAACACACAGGCCACATCAGCACGACCCCATCAGTGTACAATGTTCAAACCAGCACATTAGCACACTAACACTCCAACCACATCAACCCACTACCAACACATTAACAACACAAGTACCACACCCAACACACAACCAGTATTCTGACTACACCAACACACAACCAATATTCTGACTACAAATACACACTCTGCATCCTGACAGTGCCTACCTACCCAACCTACCCGACCTACCCTACCTCTACCTAGGCCTACTTCTTTAATTCCCCACACCGAGATAAACATGAATGACAAAAAACAGCTTCTTACCCCTTACTCTATTCTTATATTGACCACAGACATTGCAGGTATTCCTTTGGTAAAAATACGATACAGCAATAAAATCACAACCATACAACTCACTCATTCACCCAAAACCCACTCACTTACTCACTCACTCACTCACTCATCCACCTTCACAATCACTCATCCACACACACACACTAAACCACCCACATCACACCACACCATTTATCCACACACACCACAACTCCTTACCACACCACATACACACAAACAAACCAATCTTTACCACAACACATACACACAAACAAACCACTCCTTACCACAACACAAACACACAAACAAACCACTCCTTACCACAACACATGCACACAAACAATCCACTTCTTACCACAACACATGCACACAAACAAACCTTCTTACCAAACCACATGCACACAAACAAACCACTCCTTACCACTACACATACACACAAACAAACCACTCTTTACCACAACACATGTACACAAACAAACCACTCCTTACCACAACACATACACACAAACAAACCACTCCTTACCACAACACATACACACAAACAAACCACTCCTTACCACAACACATGCACACAAACAAACCACTCCTTACCACAACACATACACACAAACAAACCACTCCTTACCACAACACATACACACAAACAAACCACTCCTTACCACAACACATACACACAAACAAACCACTCCTTACCACAACACATGCACCTTCACACACCCACATGCAGTTTCCCCACATACGTAACTTCCCACATGCACCACTCCACTCCACAACACAACACACCCAAACAAAACAACCCATATATATAATTATACTTCCCTGTCCTTCCTTCCTTCTCCTTGGCAAACACCCACTCGACAATAGAGAGAACCTTGAGCACAGCAGTAGTAGGTGTAGAGAACTGAAGACCACCGACCTCTGAGATACACTATTCCTCCCTCCCCTTCGCCACAATAATCTCCTCACTCACTTTTATTTTTTTTTCTTTAGCTCACACATTTCCCTCCGGCATTTTCTGGGAGAGAGGAAAGAAAAAAAAATCTAAACTTGGGTCGAAAAGTTGTAAAAGGCATGTTCCACTGGGCACCTTCCCTCAGGAGGAGCCGAAAAGGGTTGAAGTCAAAACATTAGAAACTTATGGACTCACCCAAGGGGGAAAATAAGTCTTTGGCCGTCCTGAGCGTAACCAAGTGACACAGGAAAGGGACTGAACCAAAACAAGACAATATTTCCCACTATAATATGGAAGGAAAAGAATAGGAATTATGTTGGACTCTTCATCATTCAGTGTGTGTTAGGTACCAGATATATATTTAGTCATTACGAGGCGATTAAAGTGTATATTTCTTATCATCTCTGTCCAGTGATCGAAGGACACTTGGAAGAGTCGCAAGGCTCTTGGAAAACGTGAAGGTGGAGAGGAGTAATTAACAAGTCTCGGGAGCAGATGATTTCCAGAACTTAGCAATTAATAGCTCGCCCTTTGAGATGCGATTACCTGTTTTTTCTTCACAAACTTTGCTCGGTTGTTGCGGCATGGAATTAATTATGAAACAAAAGCTCCCACCTTCCCACCGAGAATTGCACTGTCGGAAGAATGTGAATTTTGGGACGGTTTTTTTTTTCTTTCACTCTCTTTCTTTTCAGGTGTATATGCCGTGTTTGCAGTTTTTTTTTTCTTTTCTAAATATTTTCTGGAACATTATTTCTCGTTCTCATTCTCTCCAGGTGTTTATGTCGTTATTTTTTTTTATTTGTTTTAGGACATTTTTTCTTTTCTTATCTTTCTCTCCAGGTGATTATGTCGTTTTTATATTTTCTTTCTTCGTTTTAAGACATTTTTCACTCATTTTCTCCAGGTGTAAATGACGTGTTTATCTTTTCTTTATTCTTTTGAGGACCTTTTTTCTTTCATTCTCTTTCTCTTTTTGTTCAGGTGCAATTGTCGTTTTTATATTCTTTTCTTTATAGATTTTTTTTTCTTTCACTCTTTCTTTTCAGGTGTTTATATCTTGTTTTCACTCTTCACCGTTGTGTATGTGTGTGTGTGTGTGTGTGTGTGTGTGTATAATTGTACGTGTGCTCGATTTAATTCTTGTCTTTCTCTTCAGGTGTTTATATTTTGTTTTCACTTTTCTTCACCTGTGTGTGTGTGTATATATATATGTGTGTGTGTGTGTATATATGTATGTATGTATATGTATATGTGTGTGTGTGTGTGTATATGTATGTATGTATATGTATATGTGTGTGTGTGTGTGTATATGTATGTATATGTGTATGTATGTATATGTATATGTATATGTATATGTATATGTATATGTGTATGTGTGTGTGTATAATTGTACGTGTGCTCGAGTTAATTGTTTGTCTGTGCATCGAGGAAGTCTTACACAGGGAGGGGATATTGGTCGAAGCCTTAGCTCAGATATTTGTGTAGGGTGGGTTCAGTTTGGGTGGGTTACGTATACATACATAGGCTTTGGAGGTGGGCTACTGTCTCTGTCTGTCTGTCTGTCTGTCTATTTCTGTCTCTTTCTTTCTGTTTGTTTCTGTCTTTCTTTCTGTTTGTTTCTGTCTCTTTCTTTCTGTCTGTCTCTGTCTGGCTGTCTCTCTGTCTCTATCTATGTCTCTATCTCTATCTGTCTCTGTCTGTCTTTTTATCTATCTCTTTGTCTCTCTCTGTCTCTCTCTCTCTCTCTCTTTTGTTGAATTACGTTGAAACTTTCTCTATAACCGGGGTTGTAGAAGGAATACTGAGTACATGTGTTGGTCACCAGGTGGCAGTGGTGTGTTGTTTATATATTATCATATTTAAGGGGAGGGTATAGTTTTTGTATTTTTGAAGATTATGATTCCTCCAAACTATTCCAAGCAACAGGACACCATTATTTTTGTTCATCTGGTTCTGTTTACTGGTATTCTTTGGAGGAATCAAGGCACTCCAATGTACCAAAAGTACGCCATGTCTTTAACTCATCATCGGCTAAACTCTCCAGAATTGTATAGGAATAGATACTAAATAAACGGGACAAGCTGCCAGGGAAGTGATAGACTCTGTGATATCCCTCTAAATAAACCCTAAAAGTTGATCCCTGTTAGTGTAAGACGAACCCAGATGACATGACCTTACTTCAACGTGTAGACAGACCATGTATGTGATTGTAAATAACTGTATGTGTATATGTATGTCTGTAAGTATCTGCTTGTGTATATGTATGGCTGTAAATATCTGCTTGTGTATATGTATGGCTGTAAATAACTGCCTGTGTATATGTATGCCTGTAAATATCTGCGTGTGTATATGTATGGCTGTAAATAACTGCCTGTGTATATGTATGCCTGTAAATATCTGCGTGTGTATATGTATGACTGTAAATATCTGCTTGTATGTATGTATGTATGACTGTAAATACCTGTGTGTGTGTGTGTGTGTGTGTATGTTATTGTACCGTGTTGGGGGGGGGAGAAGGGGAGGGGGGAAACTTGCCCTCCTTCATGAGAAAATCCATAAATAACACTCTAAAGTAAATTGTTTAATATAATCATTATGAATATTACTTAGACACTCTAAAGTAATTAACATGCATTCTGGTATATGCGAAACAAATATTAATAAAGTAAATGGCCTCATGACGGGACGCAATCAGATTTTGGAAATATATCTAATAAATTAGGGCAACAACTGGCGAGAAAAAAAGTGGTGTTTGATATTATAAAAACTCGCCTCCCCTCGTAGCCTCGGCGTCACCAAATCTTGCTAATGGGAATAACAGGACGCTCGAGTTTTAAGGTTGCCCAAACTTTTCTTTCTGACGGGGGAAGTGGGGGATGGGGATTGGGGGGTGGGGGGAGTGGGAGGTGGTTGTTGTTGTTGTTGTTGTTGTTGTTGGGTGGGTTTGTTTCCCAGTCCTACTTTCCTCCCCATTTCCCCATCCCTCCTTTCCTCTCCATTTCCTCATCCCTCCTTTCCTCACCATTTCCCCATCCCTCCTTTCCTCCCCATTTCCCCATCCCTCTTCTCAATTTCCCCCCTTATCACTTCTCCATTCGCCCCCTTTTTTTCCTCAATTCGCCACCTACTTACTCTCTTCTCAATTTTCCCCCCTTCCCACTTCTTCATTCATCCCCTCTTCTTCCTCACTTCTCCATTCAACCCCATCCCTCTTCACAACTACCCACTACTCTTGCTCACCACTCATCACTCTCCCCTCATCACTCTCCCCTCATCACTCTCCCCTCATCACTCTCCCCTCATCACTCTCCCCTCATCACTCCCCTCATCACTCTCCCCTCATCACTCTCCACTCATCACTCTCCCCTCATCACTCTCCCCTCATCACTCTCCCCTCATCACTCTCCCCTCATCACTCTCCCCTCATCACTCTCCCCTCATCACTCTCCACTCATCACTCTCCCCTCATCACTCTCCCTTCATCACTCTCCCCTCATCACTCTCCCCTCATCACTCTCCCCTCATCACTCTCCCCTCATCACTCTCCCCTCATCACTCTCCCCTCATCACTCTCCCCTCATCACTCTCCCCTCATCACTCTCCCCTCATCACTCTCCACTCATCATCACTCACTGTTTCCTGACATACTTTGGAGTAATCAAGTTAGTCCAGAATATCAAAAAATAAATCAGGATAAACTTAGTTAATTAATTCACGAGTTTATCTGAGGATTAGAAACTTCAACAAGACTTGGCTACTTTTTTAAGGGGATAGTAAACTTTTGGTACATTGGAGCTCCTTGATTCCTCCAAACTATGCTAGGAAACAGAACAAGAAGAGCAAAAATAATGGCCTTCTGTTGCTTGGAAAAGTTTGGAGGATTCTGTTGGTTCCATGATTATTATTTTTTTATGGTGGTGAATGTGTGAGTTCCATGGTTATTATTTTTTTATGGTAGTGAATGTGAGTTCCATTATTATTATTTTTTATGGTAGTGAATGTGTGAGTTCCATGGTTATTATTTTTTTATGGTAGTGAATGTTTTGATTCTATGATTATTATTTTTTTATGGTAGTGAATGTGTGAGTTCCATGATTATGTTGTTGTTATTGTTGTTTATCCTTCCAAGAAATGGTAAATGAGGCGATACTATAAATACTTGTTTACTTTTGAAGCATAGTTTGGAGGAATCAGTAGCCTCCAGTTTGCCCCAAAGAGACTATCTCCTTAAGTGCCCTGTGATCAGTGTATATGAAAATTGGAGGCTTGTGATTCCTCCTGATTATGCCACGAAACGCGCTCCTTCCATATGGGTAATGTCGTTTCGTGGATATAATTGAAGGACTCATTTATCTCCAAATTTCTGAATGCAATATTAGGGTCCCTTAATGTTCAAATATATCTATCTATCATTGCTCTCAGTACACACACACACGCGCACACACACACACACACACACACACACACACACACACACACACACACACACACACACACACACACACACACACACACACACACACACACACACACACACACACACGTCCAGGAAGACCAGGCAGGTATACAGGTATTGGCATTATATATTTGGATAGATATTAGGGTTATTTAAAGGTAAGGATATCGAATTTAGGAATAAGCACATGTCCTAAGGAAGAGATTATTACATACGCTCTTTTGGTCGTTGGTGAAGTATTGCATGACCATAATTATAAGCTGAGACTGTTGGGGAGTGGGATGCGCATGACGTAATGAGCCGATTATAGATTGGACTGTTAGCTGGTGATTATTATTATTCCATTATTGTGGTGAGTAGTGAACACAGATGAGTGACTTACCAATACATGAAGAAGGAAGATAATGAAAGCACAGGGTTGGTTGGTTAGGTGAGCACGCGAGGCGATCCCACCCCTCCCTGGACCCCTGACCGCTCCAAGCATGCAAGCAAGCAGGCAGGCAGGAAGTGAGGCAGGCAGGGCGGGCAGGCGAGCGGGCAGGAAGGAAGGAGGGCGGCCGCTGTACCCCGCCGGACCTCTGTCATGGGTGATGTGTGGACAAATGTGAACAAAGTGGCCATTTAGTACATGAGAGACACGGGACATGCTGCCTCACCTCGCTACCATGCGCCGTCATGAATTACTGACATGCACACACGCGGGGACATGACATTTACATGTTTATTCACGTGGCTGGCTAATTACATGATGTTCAGTCACGTGTGAGGCTAATTAAGCGATGTTCAGTCACGTGTCAGGCTAATTAACCGATGTTGAATCACGGGGTAGGCTAATTATGTGATGCCCTCTCACAAGGAAGCATTATTAATCGACGTTCAATCACGTGGTAGATTAATTAACAGATGTTCAATCACGTGTCTCACTAATTACCGTATGTAGGTCCGCGTGGCACCCTGGTCAAGCGGTCCCTCAACACCCCGCAATTTGCTGATGCGGCGGAACTCACGTGTCGCCCGGTTCGCCCCGCCAGCCAGGCCGCGTCAGGCAGGCAGGCACGGCAAGGCAAGGCAAGGCAAGGCGGGCAGGACGGTGGTGATGGAACATTACCAGGCTATGACACTTATTAATTAAGGTTGTAAGGACTTCATTAAGGAGCCTTTATCTTACCACCCCCATGGACTCCTTTTATACCAGTAGACACACACAAACACACACACACACACATGCACACCTCGCCTCAATGACACTCCCCTCACACCCCTTGTATTTCTCGATTACCCTCACCCCATCACTCTCTCTCTCTCTCTCTCTCTCTCTCTCTCTCTCTCTCTCTCTCTCTCTCTCTCTCTCTCTCTCTCTCTCTCTCTCTCTCTTCGTGTGTGTGTGTGTGTGTGTGTGTCCTTCCGTCCTCCTGTCCTTTCTGGCAGCCACCGACCTGTCATTGCCAAAACACTCTCAGGCATTTTTCATGAAATTTTTCCCTAAAATCACTGAAATTTTTTCCGTGTAGAGAATTGAATATAGAAAAATGAGAGATGCCCCGGTAGGATATCCGTCCGTGGAATTTGGTATAGGTGCATGATAAAGGACCATGGCAACGTAAGCAGTATTTATGTTGCCATTCACTCTGCAACATAAGCTATCACGTACCGTAGCGTAATAGTTTCCCTCTGCATCACCCCAGGGGATGAACCTTATAACCCATGGAGGCTTCTGTTTACATATACCAGTTGGGGACCAGAGGCTTTGCTTGCTTGCTTGCTTGCTTGTTTGTAATATATTAAATATTTTCTTAAACATATAGGTAGTAAATACTTTTAGATTTTACTCACTCGATCATGCTCATTTCGATTGCTTGCTTGCTTGCTTGCTTGCTTGTTTGCTTGTATATAATATTTTAAACCTTTTCTTAAACATATAGGTAGTAAATACTTTTAACATTTACTCACTCGTCCATGCTAATTTCGATTTTTTATTTTTTTATTTTTTCCTATTTTTTTTGGCCTGCGTTTTTGTAGGTAAATTAAAGCCGTCTGCTCATACAATATTGATATAATTATAACCTCTGCTTACATATACATAATTTTGACTCGCGACGTGTATATGTTGATACTGACCTGATGCTTGCATATATTTCAATACAAACCTAATTATCTCTGCTTGTGTACTCAAATTTTGACCTGTTTCCTCTGCTTGTATGTATAGTATGTATGAATGTATAGTATGTGTATGTACAGTGTGTATGAATTTATAGTATATGTATGTATGTATGAATGTATGTTACACCACTCCTTACATATACTGTATATATTTTGTCACATTGTTTACATATGTTTTTTAATTATTTGCTTGCATAAATAAATACTACATACATATATTAGATTCCATGGCTATTACTACTAATAATTATAACCCTCTGCTTTGCTTGCATGTATTAACTTTTATTATGATGGACCTCTTATTTACATTACATATTTTGCTTGTTGCTATATATTACGTTCCTGCTTGCTGGACTGATTGGTTTTTGCCTTCTGCTTTCGTATGGTAACTCAGACCCTCTAAAAATCCATACCATTATATACCAAACACTGTGCTTGCTTGCTTGCTTGGACCAGTTTAACCAGTCAGCTTGGGAAAGGAGGAAGGGTAGGGGTGTGTGTGTGGGGGGATGGGGTGGGGTGGGGGGGGTGACTGTAACGTTGCCATCCAAGCACTGCCTCACCCACCACACTGTCACATCAATGCCTGCAGCAAGCAAGCAAGTTTTTGTCACATGACCACCATAGACGCACCACCAGTTTGGGTTGGTGCTTGCATAACTGTTCTATGGGAGGGAGGTGGGGGGGTGGGGTGGGGGGTTGTAGCTGACTAACCTCCATCCCTCCCTCCCCCCCCCCCCAAGCACATACACACACATCCCTCCATTTCACCCCACCCCCCACCCCATTTCAACCCCCCCACCATTTTAACCTCCCCATCCATCTCAACCTCCCCATCCATCTCAACCCTCCCATCATATCAAACCCCCCCCCCCTCCATCTCAAGCCCCCATCTATATTTAACCCCATCCATATCAACTCCCCCCATCCATATTAACCCCCCCTCCATCTCAAACCCCCCCCCCCAACCTCCTTCCAGTTCACCCCCCTCCCCCCCCCCCGGGTCAGTGGGAATTGTGATATAGTTCGCATGGTATTAATCAGAATACCGGTTTTTCTATTTGTCATTCAAGTTGAGCAGTGGGTACTTGGCGTCGCTACTAAAGCTGTAATATATTGGAGAATGACGGTGCTGCCTCCTTCATATTTTGAGACAATTTGATGGGTATACTGTATGTACTGCCACAATCATATATCCACTGATACTCTCCTTCCATCGTAGTAAATATCTTGGTAATAAAGAACAACACGTGTATGATTTTACAGCACCTCATAATAATAATAATTGAGGGGGTTGAGTTGACGTAAGATGTTGTATTGATATATATATTGATATGATACGGATTACTTTACTACGATGAAAGGAAGGTGTCTGTATACAATGTATATTTTTGGTGTCATAAAAATTATTGTAGTTGTTTATTCAATTTTCGTGGTAACTTATCAAAGGAAAAATGTGTACCGAATACAGTTATATACACTAACTATACTGTATAATTGTGTGTGTAAGTACTGTATTTATGCGTATGTATGTATGTATGTACTGTATGCATAATTAAAACATTACATACTTATTGCATGCACAGTTTTATATTAAGGTAAAGGTGTATGTGTATTGGTATTCCAGGGAAGGTGTGTGTGGGGTGATGGGGAAGGTAGCCAGAGAGAACCCTAAACCTGTTTTATCACCCAACCCCAACCCCTCCCCCCCCCCGGTCCGTGCAGCTCTGCTTGAGGTGATGGTGTGTGTGTGTGTGTGTGTGTGTGTATGGTGCAGGTGACTGACTGACTGACTGGCTATGTGTTGTGCTTGACGCCTGCCTGACAGACAACACTCCACCACCACTTCATGCATTACTAAGCGTCATGCACGTGCCTACAAGCACAGTGGCAGGCCCTTCACGTGACCTGGCTAATTTCCTGCAAGCACTAGACGTGAGGGGCAATAGGCCGGGGATCACTGTACTATATTAACTCATATAATTATCATCCTAATTAATAGGGAATTATTATACAAAACTATAAAGTAGATTTTGATAAGGTAAATAAAATACATTGAATGCATCCTTTTAGAAATGAAGTTAGTTAGAAAGTAGTACAGACAGTGTTAGGCAGATAACAAACAGACAAACAGATACACACAATAGAATATATACACACAAACACACAGTCTAACATATACATACACACAAACATACAGTCGAAGATATATATATATATATATATACATCATAATTATATAAACAAAAACAGTCGAACAAACACACACTGTGTAACATACACACAAACACATTGTAACAAACATATACATACAAACATATACACACAAACACACAGAGTGGAAGATACATACAAACACATTGCAACATAAAACACAGACAGACAGACATGCAAACTCACTGGGACATTCAACAAACAAACAGACAGACAGACATACAAACACACTGAAACATACAACAAACAGACAGACATGCAAACACACTGGAACATACAACAAACAAACAGACAAACACACACACACACACACACACACACAAACACACACACACACACACACACACACACACACACACACACACACACACAGATACCCGGGCCGGTCAACACTCAGCTTTGTCATGGTCTTCTAATTTGCTTAGGGCCATTGTAATTCCATATAGCACACAACTCCACAGATTGATCCACACTCTGCTTTCCTCTCCTCCCAAACTATTTCTTGTATGTATGTATATATGTATGCTTTGCTCTCACTCCAAACTATTTCTTGTATGTATGTATGTATGTATGTATGCAGTGTTTCGGAATAATATATATATGCATGATTGGTGTATACGAGTAACTGTTTGTATTCTTGTTTACATTGCTTAATTAAGGGTATAGTATACTTTTGTTTCATTGGAGCATTTTGATTCCTTCAAAGTATGCCCGAAGACAGAACCAGGTTAACAAAAATGATGGTAGTCTGTTACTTGGAATAGTTTGAAGGAATCATTTGCTCCAGATTTACAAACAGACAGTGTACTACCCCATAAGGGACCCTGTGATGTAGTAAGAAAATTGGAGATAAATGAGTCCTTCAAATATTGCCACGAAACACTATCTATAGGAAAAGAGGTTGTTTCGTGGCATGGTCAGGAGGAATCAGAAGTCTCCAATTTTCATACAAGATCACAGGGTCCTTAAGGGGAGAAATTATTTTTGGTAAACTGGAGGGCTAATGATTTCTCCTAACCATTCTAGAAAACAGATTACCTATATGTTACTAATAGGATATCTGTTTTATGACATAGTTAGGAGGAATCGGTAGCCCTCCAATGTCCAGCTACAATCAAATATCCACCACACTTTCCTTCCATCGTAGTAAATATCTTGGTAATAAAGAATAACACGTGTATAATTTTGCACCACCTCATAATAATAATAATAATAATAATTGAGGGGGTTGAGTTGACGTAAGGTGTTGTTGTTGTATGATTATATTTTGATATGATACTGATTTAATGGCACGATGGAAGGAAAGTGTTGGTGGATATTTGATTGTGGCTGTACCAAAAATTTCAGGAACGATATTTCAGTTAAAATTTCAGTTAAGATTTATTTATGTGATGGCATTTTTTTTTTTTTTTTGTCATCGAAGAAGTAGACGACCAAACATAAAAAAAAAATGCTAAGCTTCTGTTTTGATACAATGTTCAGACTGTGTAAATTCTGATGAAATATTAGCCTCTGTAATCTGAAAACTTACTAACCTTCTTGTAAATATGTATGTCATCAGCCAATCCTATCTTGTTACACACACACACACACACACACACACACACACACACACACACACACACACACACACACACACACACACACACACACACACACACACACACACACACACACACACACACACACACACACACACACACACACACACACACACACACACACACACACACACACACACACACACACACACACACACACACACACACACACACACACACACACACACACACACACACACACACCCAGCATCGATGGAAATACGTGGATGACTGCACGGTTGGCATCCCAGTCAACACCAGGACGCCAGATTATAACCCTCTGCAAACCACCCTCGACAGACTGCAGACGTGGACAGAACATAACAATGTCTCTATCAACCACACCAAGACTGTGGTGATGCACGTCTGTACCTCATCTACAGCTGTGCCGCCCCCCCAGCTCACAATTGGCCCTCATCCACTCCAAGTCATCCACTCCTTCAAGCTTCTCGGCATCACAGTGGATGATAAATTATCATGGAAGCAACATGTAGCTAGGATGGTTAAGGTAGCCTCTTACAAACTATACATGCTGCGCAGACTCAGGTCTCTGGGGACTCCAACAGGGGATTTGAAGGTAGTCTATACCACCTTCATATTACCCTCCCTACTGTACTCCTCCCCAGTGTGGTCTTCATCTCTAACTAAAACACAGCAACAACAGCTGGAGAAAGTACAGAAGAGGGCATGCAGGGTCATACTTGGCCCTGCCTACACCAGCTACAATCATGCCCTCACCACCCTCAGTCTGCTCAGCCTGACAGCCTTGTATGAGCAAGCCCTTATCAAGTTTGGAGAAGGCTTGTTAAGTAACCCACGTCACCGTCATCTACTCCCACCTAACGCTCCCCCACTAGCCAGGGCTACCAGACACCAGAACAAACTGGTGCCACTCAAAGCCCCTCGCACTGACCGCTATCGCCATAGCACTATTCATACTTTAGTGCGAAAGATAAACAATTAAATTAACATGTACTGTATGTCTCCAAGTTGTAGCCCATAGATCTTAGAATTAAGAATTAATATTAATGTAATTTTTTCCCCTATGTATATTTTCAGTCTCTGACTGCCATGTAAATAAACCGTTAATTATTATTATTATTATTTTTTACACACACACACACACACACACTCCATCACTCTCACTCCCACTCTTCACACTTACCCTTCCACTCACACCTTCACCCTTACCCTTCCACTCACACTCACCCTCACCCTTACACCCTCACACTCACCCTTACACCCACACCCTCACACTCACTCTTCCACTCACACCCTAACCCTTACACCCTCATTCCCCCTCATAGCACTCCATCCCACTCTTTAATTTCTCACCTCCACTCTTTCATGAGATGCAACTCGAAAAGAACATGTGCAATGATGATGATGATGATTAATGCAACATGTTTGAACAATATAGCATAACTTGTTTTAGATAAAGAATAATTGCATGCCAGTATGAACACTTTTATATATACAAACAAAACAGGGTTAGGTTATTACACATGTTAATATACATACATACACATTACTTCATACAATTGGTCCTAATATGTAAAATTAATACATACAATTATATACATACAAAACAAGGTTAGATTATTACAAACACAATAATATACAGACACACACATTATTTTACACAATGAGTCCTAAAGTAACATTAATGACGGTATATAAGTGTTTTGTTCACAGAGGCGAAAACACTTCATAGCTTTGGCCTTACCTACGAATATGAGCACTTCCGTAGTTCAAAAGAGTAGGAGAAAATGACCATATCACATTAACAAACAAAAGAGTTACTATATTTTTTTCGTGACTGCAGCTTGTTGTTGGTGAACGTAGCATGCATCCGCAGAGAAACGGAAATTACTTCTTTAATTCAATTTATGACTTTTTTGTATTCGACACTCGTCCCAGATTTTTGTACATTGGAGAATTTGTACGTGGAAGAAGTGTATCCTTGCAATAACAACAAAAAATGCAATTAATATACAGTAATAGCCTCTTGCATGTAGGTGCTAATCTTATTAGGGTCTTTGTTTCTGCGCAAACGAGATTCAAACTCGTTAGATTGAAGGGAGAGGAACAGTGTAGCGGGGTGTGGCACTCTCAACCCCATTTGGCACTCTCACCCCCATTTGGCACTCTCACCCCCATTTGGCACTCTCACCCCAATTTGGCACTCTCACCCCCATTTGGCACTCTCACCCTCCACCCTGGTACTTTAATTCCTCACCCTGGCACTCTCACTTTCTCCTTTGGCACCCTCACTCTCACCCCGTTCCTGGGACTCACCCCGTTCCTGGGACTCACCCCGTTCCTGGGACTCACCCCGTTCCTGGCACTCACCCCGTTCCTGGCACTCACCCCGTTCCTGGCACTCACCCCGTTCCTGGCACTCACCCCCTTCCTGACACTCACCCCATTCCTGGCACTCAACCCCCTTCCTGGCACTCTCAACCCCCTTCCTGGCACTCACTTTCTTCCTTGACATTCTCCCTCACCTTTTCCTACCACGAGGCCTACAGCTGAAGACTAGGATACTGTTTAGGAATTAAAATAATATTAGTTTATTTTTAATGCATTTTACTAAATAGATTATGAATGATTCTTTGCACTCCGGGGAGGAAGAATTTACATATACGTGTTTTACCAACCAGAACATGGAAATGAGATTTTGGTGAGTATCCTTTATTACCTCATAATTATTTCCTAAAAGATGTGAAGTTATCGTAGTCTTCCATGAGTCAAGAGACATGAGGATCGATATGAGACTTTTGATGGTCAGAGAAAAAGATTCGCTTTCCATACATTATCTCACAAAACGTTTAATTATCAGTCTTTGGAATCAGTCTTCGAAAGGCAAGTATATTTTGGGTCATTCTTTGTGAAGGAGTTATGGGGGAAATTTTGTGTTGGTAAATCTGGACCAACTGAATCCTCCAAACTATTCTAAGCAATAGAGCACTATTATTTTTGTTCATCTTGTCCTGTTTCCTGGCATACTTTGAAGGAATCAAGGCACTCCAATGTACCAAACACGAATTATCCACCTTAAGATGCTACAAGTTTACCTATTACATTTTTCCCGAGTTTCAATTGGTAGATCAGATTTCGTCCCAGGTAAATGTCAGACCATTCTGTGCCAAGGAGTTAAATTGCAAAACTATTACCAATTACATATTTCCAGAGTTCAATTGATGGGTTATATAGATAGATTTGTCGAACCATCCTGGACTAAGGTTTACAGATGCTACAAGTCCCCTATTACATTTTTTCATAAGGGTACCTATTGGTGGGTCAGATTTCGTGCTAGATAGATACACTAGTAAAACTCCCCAAGTACTGGACCAAGAGCTACAGATCCTATGAGTTCCCCAATTACATTTTTTCCTAAGGGTACCTATTGGTGGGTCAGATTTCGTGCCAGAGAGCTACACCACTAACTAACTCCCCAAGTACTGAAGTATAAACAATGTGTGGTGAATTCAGTATCCTTGACTTCTGTGAGAGTATTGAAGTACCATCACAGCTTGTCAGGGTTTAATGTAATGAGTCTCTGTCTGTAACAAGAATGACAAACCTTTCATTTCACCAGCAGCTTAAAATTACATAGGAATAATGTCTTGTTTAAAAGGAAATATATAATGTAAAACTACTCATTATATTTGGAATTTCTTTACGTCTTCTGTTATATAAGTTCATGAAAATGTTTAATAGAGAAGATGGATTTTTTATGTCCTATTTCGACACCATGCAATCACATTATTATCATTTCTTCTCACTTTTTTCTGATTTATTCACCCCAATGTTGTGTTTGTTTATCTTCCTACGTCGATATGGTACACCCTGGCCCTCCACACACACACACACACACACACACACACACACACACACACACACACAGACCTCTCACCTACACCACCACCACACCACATCTCACCTCACCTCACAACCACCACCACACCATCACCACTACCACTACCACCACTACCACTACCACCACTACCACTCACACGCTACACTTCCCTCTCTATATTACGATTGATCAGAGACTATATGTAAAACCAAACCAAAGTATATATATATTTAAAAAACTCCCGACACGGTGACCATTACGCGCATGTATATTTCACCGGAATTTGCCCCGACGGTCCTCTGAACGCAGACAAAGTATACATAAATGCATCCATACACGTTCTGGCTGACATTATACAGTAGCGGCGCATTGGCCAACTGCTGACGGTGCATGTTGTAAACCTCTCTGTTGACAAGCTGCTGCTGTCAGAACCTCGGGCACCCAGAATGAAAAGGAGAGAGAGAGAGAGAGAGAGAGAGAGAGAGAGAGAGAGAGAGAGAGAGAGAGAGAGAGAGAGAGAGAAAGCCTGCTGGAGATAGAGAGAGAGCCTGACGGAGTTTAGGTTAAGGGGGATATTTTGTGTTGGTAAATCTGGAGCAACTGAATCCTCCAAACTATTCCAAGCAACAGAACAACACCATTATTTGTGTTACCTTGGGCCTGTTTCCTGTCATACTTTGAAGGAATTAAGACACTCCAATGTATCAGAAGGAAATGACCACCTTAAGGAACCCTGTGATGTAGTCAGAAAATTGAGGGTTATCGAGTCCTTGAAATATTGCCACGACACACACACACACACACACACACACACACACACACACACACACACACACACACACACACACAGTTCTTGAAATAATACGGTTTGGCATATGGACAGATAGGCAGTTCTCTCTCTCTCTCTCTCTCTCTCTCTCTCTCTCTCTCTCTCTCTCTCTCTCTCTCTCTCTTTTCTATCCTTGCTTCCTTCTGTCTCGGTCACTTACAAAATAAACATCTTTTTTCAAAATCAAGTTTATTTTATTGTGTGTGTGTGTGTATGTTAGTTTTGTTTTACTTTGTTTGTTTACATTTCTTTCCTCGCTGTTTCACAATTTCTCGACCCTTCGATTTTGTATCCCTTAATCTCCTCACTGTTTTTACTGTCATCGAATTTCTCTTTCTATCTATCTTTCTCTTTCTATCTATCTTTCTCTTTCTATCTATCTTTCTCTTTCTCTCTTTTTCTCCTTTTCTCCTCTTTACCCTTTTCTCATTCTCTCTCTTTCTCTTTCTCCTTTTCGCCTTCTGCCCTCACTATCCTTCACTAATCATTGATATTATTTTTTTTCCCTAACGTTAAGGCCGGACCACCTCGAAGGGACCGCAAGGTCTGTGTGGCCCGTGTATCTATGTAATTCTATGTAATTCTCTCTCTCTCTACCTCTGACCGTCTCCTCTCTCTCTATTAACTAGCTCCCTCACTCTACCCATCTCTCTCTCTCTCTCTCTCTACCTCTCTCTCTCTCTATTAACTAGCTCCCTCACTCTACCCATCTCTCTCTCTCTCTCTCTCTCTCTCCTTGTGGCCCTGCGTGTGGATACTGGTCGAGAAATCTATGCATGATACTTAACGCGAGCGACCTGCAACCGAACCAACCGGGGAGTGTGGGTTAAAAAAAAAATGTATGTATATATATAGAGTATATGCTAAATCATCGTAAAAAATAATATGGAAACACACACTCAAAACTAATGATTACAGCGCTGGAATAACGGGGGGGAGGTTTGGGGGGGTGAGAGAGAGAGAGGGCCAGGGAGGGAGAGAGAAAGGGAGGTAGAGAGAGAGAGGGAGAGGAAGGGAGAGAGGAAGGGAGGTAAAGAGAGAGGAAGGGAGGGAGAGAGAGAGAGAGAGGGAGAGGAAGGGAGGGAGAGAGAGAGAGAGAAGGGGGGGTCAGGGAGGGAGGTAGAGAGAGAGAAGGGGGGGGTCAGGGAGGGGGAGAGGGAACCAGTGGAGGGAGGATTAATCAGGAAAAGTAGGAATATTAGACCAAGATTAAAAAATATAATGTTAGCAAAATACGAAGAGGGGAAATGGGAGAGAGAACGTAAATCATGACGTACGCCGAACATGGAGAGAGAGAGAGAGAGAGAGAGAGAGAGAGAGAGAGAGAGAGAGAGAGAGAGAGACGGGGTGAGGTGAAAGAGTAAGGATTGAAAGAAGGGAAAAAGAGGAATATGAAAGGATGAGACAGAGAGTAAGGAATAAAGAAATAAAAGAAGGATAAAGGAATAGGATGGGGAAGGGATGTAATAGGAAAAAAAATGAAATGGAGGATGAGGAGAGGATGTTATTGAGGATATTTATATAAAGGGATGAACGTAAGAAAGGAATAAAGGAAGTAAAGATGTGGTAAAAAGATAAATACAGGAGGGGAAGAAAGTGTAGTAAAGAGTAGACAGTAAAGAAGAGAGGAAGAGATGAGAAAAGGAAAGAGAATGAAAGAGTAGACAGTAAAGAAGAGAGGAAGAGATGAGAAAAGGAAAGAGAATGAAAGAATAGAAAGTAGAAATATAGAGGAGAGGAATAGAGAAGGAAAATAGAGTAAACAGTAGATGGTAGAAATATAGAGGAGAGGAATAGAGGAGAGAAGTGGAGTAAAGAGGATATGGTAGAGATAGAGTGAAGTTTCAGGGAGGCAGAGTGAGGTGAGTTGAGGTGAGGTGAGATGAAGTGAAGGGTGTTAAGTGCTGGTGTTGGTGTTGGTGTTGGTGGAGTAGGAGGATGAGGATGAGGGGAGAGTGAGTATAGGAGAGAGAGCAAAAAAAATAATGATATTGGTGAGAAAATTTGTGAAAGGCCGCAAATATCGTAAAACGGCGGGTGATTACGTGTAGCGAGTGTGTGGGGCCAATCACGGGTGTGCATGAGAGGACACACACACACACACACACACACACACACACACACACACACACACACACACACACACACACACTGTACCATGCAGCCACTACACGAAGATACGAAGGGAAAGAGAGGGAAAAAAATGGAAAACTGAGATTGCGTGAAAAAATATCGTATGACGTGGGATGGGTGGGTAGGTAGGTAGGGGTAGAGTGGATTAGGCTACGTGTGTAATAAATGGAGTTACTAGGAGACAGGAGAGAGAGAGAGAGAGAGAGAGAGAGAGAGAGAGAGAGAGAGAGAGAGAGAGAGAGAGGCAGAGATAAATACATACATAGGTAGATATATAAATCTACGAAAAAGGAAAAAAGAAAGATAGAAGAGACGGGAAGGTTAAGATCATGTCTACCGTGAATAAAAGAAATAGATACATAGATAGAAATAGATACATAGATAGAAATAGATACATAGATAGAAATAGATACATAGATAGAAATAGATACATAGATAGATATATAAATGTTAGAAATAAAGAAAAAGAAAGATAAAAGAGACAGGATGGCAGAAATTATGTCAACTATACCACGAAACAAGCTCCTTCCATATAGTTGTGTGTGTGTGTGTGTGTGTGTGTGTGTTTCATGGCGGCAATATTTGAAGGACTCGTTTACCTCCAATTTTCGGACTACATCACAGGTCCCTTAGGAGGGGGAAGTTTTTGTTGGTAAATCTAGAGCAACTGAATCCTCCAAACTATTCCAAGCAACAGGACACCATTACTTTTGCTATTCTGGTCCTGTTTCCTAGCATATTTTTGGAGGAATCAAGTCACTCCAAAGTACCAAAAAATATTTACCACCTTAATGCATAACAAATTGAAACAAGACAACAAAACAGACATCTTCACTAGTCTCTTCAAAATAGATAGATAGATAGATAGATAGAAATAGATAGATATATAGATAGATAGAAATAGATAGATAGATAGATAGATAGAATTAGATAGATAGAATTAGATAGATAGATAGAATTAGATAGAATTAGATAGAATTAGATAGAATTAGATAGAAATAGATAGAATTGGATAGAAATAGATAGATAGATAGATAGAGATAGATAGAAATAGATAGATAGATAGATAGTGATAGTTAGATAGAAATAGGTAGATATATAGATAGATAGAAATAACGATAGATAGACAGATAGAAATAGCTAGATATATAGAGGCTGGTGGAACACAAATTTTGAACAGACTATAGTATAAAGAGTTATTGCTATTATCTCCAGACTGGGCCATTGAACAGACTATCTGCTAGTTCCAATAGATGGGGAATTTAATGGGCTATTTTTTTATACAATGTGAAGTCTTTTTTGAAGAACCCGAATGAACCAAAATTCACCAAAAACAAACCAATTTTTTTTTTTTACTCCTAGGACCCTAATCGTATTTTATGACATCCTGGCAAGAAAATAGAAATAGAAATAAATAGAAAACTAGAAAACATAAAGATTTGTAACCTGGTTTTAATTACACCTGCTCTGATGAGGTAGCTTTTTAAATTTTCAATATCCTAATTTGAAAGTGTGCAATGACACGAGAACAGTCTTTATGTTATCAAAAAAATTATTCGTCCTTAACAGATACTCGGCAGGTTCTGTGTGTGTGTGTGTGTGTGTGTGTGTGTGTGTGTGTGTGTGTGTGTTGGTTGGTTTCAGCTGTGGTCCAGTGAAAAGGAACTTATATGTATTATTTTGTTTGGTAAATGTTCTTTTATTTAGTTTTGGTTAATGTTCTATTGTATAGTTTGTTAAATGTTCTATTATTTAGTTTGGTAAATGTTCTATTAAATAGTTTGGTAAATGTTCTATTAAATAGTTTGGTAAATGTTCTATTAAATAGTTTGGTAAATGTTCTATTAAATAGTTTGTTAAATGTTCTATTATATAGTTTTGGTTAATGTTCTATTATTTAGTTTGGTAAATGTTCTATTATTTAGTTTGTTAA
>JAWZYT010002352.1:75000-77500 GCA_034508575.1 Petrolisthes manimaculis | reverse complement strand
CGTATGAGTGTGTGTGTGTGTGTGTGTGTGTGTGTGTGTGCGCGTGCGTTTGTCTGTGTAATCATAATTTGCACGTGTCGCTCTGATGAGAAAAGGTTACTTCATTATTCATAGCTTAACAAATGAAGTATTATATTATTCATTAAAGTTAACATTATTATTCATTACTGAGGGAAAGCAGAGAAGGTTAAGAAATACCAGTAAGAAATAAAAACTCAACCAAGATAATTTTTTTAAAGTTTATTATATATTATAGAGAAAAAGATGATGATTTTCTTATGATATTAATAGTCTAGGAAATTCTTAGACAGTCAAGATATACTATTTATTTTCCTTAGATAAAATTGTATTGGTATCAACTATACAGTAAATAACAACAAATATATTTTTTTTTTTTATTTATTGAAAGTTTTTACATAGTGCCAAGTATATAATAGATCATAACTCAAATAGTTTTTTTTTTTTGTCTTGTTTAATTGAAGTTTTTACATACGTGTTGTTTAATTGAAGTTTCTACATACGTGTTGACAATCTTGGAAAGGTGGATAGGGCAAGGTGTATTGTGCAAACTATTCGCATTTGGTGCCAATTTTGCATTATTAGTATAGGAATGTCATCGTTGTGTTGGTTGGCAGGCGAATGTGTTATGAGTATTGGTCTGATGGCAGCACTAGTGGGTACAAGGACAGTGAGGCTAGGATACAAGGACAGTGATGCTAGGATACAAGGACATAATGGCTAGGATACAAGGACAGTGAGGCTAGGATACAAGGACAGTAATGCTAGGATACAAGGACAGTGTTGCTAGAATACAAGGACAGTGGTGCTAGGATACAAGGACAGTGGTGCTAGAATACAAGGACAGTGGTGCTAGGATACAAGGACAGTGGTGCTAGGATACATGGACATAATGGCTAGGATACAAGGACAGTGGTGCTAGGATACAAGGACAGTGATGCTAGGATACAAGGACAGGCAGAACGAGTGGGTACAAGGACAGTGATGCTAGGATACAAGGACAGTGATGCTAGGATACAAGGACAGGCAGAACGAGTGGGTACAAGGATAGTAATGCTAGGATACAAGGACAGTGTTGCTAGGATACAAGGACAGGCAGAACGAGTGAGTACAAGGACATAATGGCTAGGATACAAGGACAGGCAGAACGAGTGGGTACAAGGACATAATGGCTAGGATATAAAGACAGTGATGCTAGAATACAAGGACATAATAGCTAGGATATAAGGACATAGGTGGTGTTTCGTAGCAATATAATTTTGAAGGACTCATTTACCTTCAATTGTCTGACTACATCACAGGGTCAGGTTTGTTCGTTCGTTCACTCCACTCTAATCTTGAATGTAAACAAACGGGGTTGTAGATTTCTTGCAGTTTGGTGGCGCAAAAATTTTTTATATCTTCGAATTATTTCTTACATTATCGTTATAAAGTGTTGAAGGAAGTGATGATGGGGTTGTCAACTGTAGGGAACCTTTGACAAACTTTATTTTCTATTCCCTCCAAAAACGTTCCTAAAAAGTAAAGGAGGTATAAATATAATCGATGCGAGGTGTATCATATTCTCTAAAAACTATGATAAATAAATTATATTCTCTAATGACCAATGATAAACAAATTAGAACAAAAACAATGAGTAGTGCATCAGATACAAATATATTAAAGGACCCTGTGTTGTCGTCAGAAAATTGGAGATTAAAGAGTCCTTCAAATACTACAAAGAAACACCACCTATTGTGAAGAAGCTTGTTTCGTGGCAGTGTCGGTGGATTTGGTTAGTCAGGGAAAAATTGTTTGAGGTTGTTCAGTCTGGAAAAAAATAAATGTTATACAAAGGTCGATGAGTAATGTTGTTGGGAATATATTGTTTTGGGTTTTTCAGTCAGGGACAATTTTAAGGATTTTGGTTAGTCAGGGAAAAATTGTCTGGGGTTGTTAAGTCGTGGAAAATGTTAAGTAAAGTTGGATACTGAGTAAGGGTTTTAACAAGGTTTACTGTCCAGCCAACCCGAGTGAAGAGGCAGCTTTGTATCCTACTCCATTACCAGGCAGGCAGATCACAGGAACAGGCACTAAGGATATATACTCGTAACACTACACTGACATCAACATTTTCTAACATGACTCTCTCTCTTTAGGACTAGGCTTCATTTAGATTCAACAAGTGACCGTCATTATTCTTTTCATCTGTGTGTGTATTATACTCTCTAGAGGCTATATGCACAATTCAACACATATTCTAAATACTGGGTTTACAAATAACTTCAAACAACCGCTTTGTTCTCAACCTAAACAATAAGTATTTTAGATTCACTGGCTGTACTTTACTATTCTGAAATCTGTGTACATACAGGAGAGGTTTTTTTCATTAACTTCAGATATGTTAATATTAAAAATAATGAAAATAACACGTTCATATTATAACTTTTTTTTTCTTTTCTATTTCATGTGTGCTTCAGTTCATTTTATTTTCCATTCCAAC
>JAWZYT010002352.1:45000-70000 GCA_034508575.1 Petrolisthes manimaculis | reverse complement strand
GTTCCTGAGAGATTGTATGTATAGCCTTGGAATAGAGGCAGGGAATCTCACCATAGACAAGGGTGCTTAGTACAGGACCTCTCATCCACACACCAAAACTCTGGTCATTCAAACTTGAAGCTAAGCAAAGTTATGTGTGTGTGTGTGTATATTTGTATGTATGTATGTATAAGGAGGGAGGAGTGGAGACATTTACACATACCAGATTCTGTATAGTTTTCTGACTTGACACAATACATAATACACTTTAATTTCAACCTTCCATGAACAGACGTCGCCTAGTTAAGGAACCCTGTGATGTAGTCAGAAAATTGAAGATATGAGAGTCCTTCAAATAATACCACGAAACACCACCTTTATAGAAGAGGCATGTTTCGTGGTATGGTTAGGAAGAATCAGAAGCCTATGATTTATTTACATACACGATCACAGGGTTTTTAAGGGGGTGCGGGAATAGGGGGACGGTCTTGGGGGGTTTAGGGGGGTGCAGGAGTAGGGAACGGGCTTGATGGGTGCGGGAGTAAGGGGACAGGCTGGGGAGGAGAAGTATTAGGGGTTTGCGAGAATAGGGAACAGGCTTTCTATACCCTCCCCAAGCCTGTGCCCCTATTCCCGCACCCCCAAGCCTGTTCCCTACTCTCGCACCCCCTAAAATGATAGAGGCATCTGTGGGCATGTCATGTATGTAACCTGTGGAAGAATAATAGTGTTTTTAGGATAATGAAAAACTGCTACATTAGAACGCCTTGATTGGAAGAAGTTTATGCAGGATCGAATTTCTATAGATTAACCAACTCTGTACTATACTCCTTTAAATTTAGTAGTAGTTGTACTTAGGTAACTCGTGTGTGTACATCGTGTAATACCCATTTCGTCACCCTGAACGAATAGGGTGGGTATACGGTAGTCTAAAGAAAAGCATATATGGTCATATTTCTGGGGTTGGTAGTTGTGGTAAATATGGTAGTTTATAATCGTTATGGTGGTGGTAGTAGTAGTAGTAGTAGTAGTAGTATTATAGTAGTGGTAATATTGGTTGGTAGTTTTGATGGTTGTGGTGATTATAGTAGTAGTATTGCTGTGAAGATAGTAGTAGTAGTAGTAGTAGTAGTAGTAGTAGTAGTAGTAGTAGTGGTGTTGGTTAGTTTGCTATGGTTCGTGGTAGTAGTAATAGTAGTAGTTATAGTGTTAGTAGTAGTAGTAATGGTGGTGGATGGTTTGCAGTAGTAGTTATAGTAGTGGTAATAGTAGTAGTTATGGTGTTGGCTGGCTAGGTATGGTTCATATTACTAATTGTAATGGTAGTAGTAGTAGTAGTAATGGTGGTGGTGGTGGATATGATGACACTCATATTGGTTGATATTCTGGTTCAGGGGGATATACTGCACTCCAAGGTATCACAGAGAATTTTTGATCTTGATGAGAGAGTTGTGTAGTGGGTTTGTCAGCTGATGTTTACCTCCTGATTTTTTTTCTTTACATTACATAAAGGTGTTTGTTAGACTGGTTTGTGATATAGGATAGGGTAGGGTAGGGTAGAAGGGTAGAGTTCGTATTTAGGAAAGGAGATTTGTGATATAGGATAGGGTAGGAGGGTAGAGTTCTTATTTAGGAAAGGAAATTCTTGATATAGAACATAGAATAGTTAAGGATAGGAGATTTGTGATATAGAACATAGGATAGGATAGGAAATTTGTGATAAAGAACATGGGTAGATAAGAAGAAAATAGTTCTTTGAATAGGAGATTATTGATATAGAACATAGGATAGTTAAGAATAGGAGAGTTCTGTGGGTAGGAGATTTTTATATATAGAAGAGGATAGTTGTCAATGAGTTACTATTTGTGTACATAAAATACTAGACGCTCAATCATATTTCAAGTAATCGTATTCGTAATATAACAAAAACAACAATAACAACAAGTGGCATCCCAGTATTAAATATAAAAATGTTAAGGTATATATACAGTGTGAAAGTATCGTTTGCCTTTCTGATGATAAATTGTACACTGAGAAGCTTATAGCAAAGTATTTATGTTTAGGCAGGAAATTTATTTGACAGGTAGGGCAGGACTCTGGAGATGCACCTTAATCGTATGAGTGAAGGGGAATTACCAAGTGGATGCTGCAGCCTTCCTAATTCGGCCAGAAAACGTAATATTTCTCTTAATGTAGTCCAATGGCGCTGCCTCACTGCTTTTATATTCGCTGGCCAAAGGCTCATATAACGTCACTACATTGTTTCCAATTTGTATAATGCATTTCGGGGCCAAAATACCGAAATGCCCCAGCAAGCCTAGAAGACCGTGCGCCCGTTTTGTTGTACTCATTTTCCGCTATTACTCAAAATCTCGCATTACCCATGGAAAAAAAGGTCTTGCGAAGCGGACTTAAAAAATGGCAAAGCTAATAAAAATTATGAACGGAAAATTAAAAATCACAAGGCCTCGCTCGCTATACATGACGAGTTAAAAAGAAGAGAGGAGCTCCCCAGAGACACGACACATGCGCACACCCCGCCTCACTAACCTAGACCAATGGGCGTCAAGATAGAGAGAGAGAGAGAGAGAAAGAGGGAGTGAGAGTCCAGCCTGCCTGCCTACCTACCTACCTACCTTCCTACCTCTCCCACCTCTGGCGTGCTCCCTTCTCGCCTCCCTGTATGCTTGTCTGTGTGTGTGTGTCTATCTGTCTGTCTCGTTCGTTCGCTTGCTTGCTTGCATGCTTTCTTTGCTTTGCTTGCTTTCATTAGACCCTTCTCCTAGAGATGTCTTTCTCTTCTACCTACCTACCTACCTATCTACTTCTCTCTCTCTCTCGCTCTCTCTCTCTCTCCCTCTCTCTCTCTCTGTTCCGCCATCATCATATTTTTTCAGCCTTTTTCTAAGCCCCGGCCAGAGCAGGAGGAGGAGGAGCGGCAATAAGAGCAGCAGCAGCAGCAGCAGTAGTGTTATTGACTACCATTGCACCGCGCGTAGTATTAGCAGCGATAGTGCCATCTACATAATGTCACTTGCAGATACATACATACACGTGCCCACTCTCTCTTGCCATCTCTTATTATTTTGCAGCCACGGACCTGTAATGTTTCAAACTCCTCAATTTACTTTTCTCTCGACTTGTCATCATGTAATATATTCTAATATTATGTTAAATTTTGTTTTATATATAATGTTATGATTATTATTTTTCCTTTGTAGTCTTTTACATACACTAAAGTACAGGTTTGTTTATACCTGTAATTTATTTTAAGTTCTCATCATTATCCTTTTTTAATTAACGTTATTAGTTGAAAAATATATCATTTTGACCTACAGTATATTTTGCATGTATATTTTGCATTATCATAAGCAATTTTTTTTTTTTAATATATATATAATTTGTAAAGTTTTGTTATTCATCAGTTACTTTTATGATATTTTCGGATAGGTTTTATTTCACTTGATGTTTACATAGTACATAATTTTATTCATCAGCGCGGGTAAAAAAGAGGTTGTAATAATTGTAAAAAAGAGGTTGTAATAATTGTAAGAAAGAGGTTGTAATAATCGTTAAAAAGAGGTTGTAATAATTGTAAAAAAGAGGTTGTAATAATTGTAAAAAAGAGGTTGTAATAATTGTTAAAAAGAGGTTGTAATAATTGTTATAATGACAGTAGTAGTAGTAATTCCTTCATCATAATTGGAGACTCCCACACTGACCACCAGGGAGGACTGATGATCTCTCTCTCTCTCTCTCTCATTCTCTCTCTCTCTCTCTCATTCTCTCTCTCTCTCTCTCATTAAGCTTTCTAATATCTCTCTCATTCTCTCTCTCTCTCTCATATTAAGCTTTCTAATATCTCTCATTCTCTCTCTCTCTCTCATTAAGCTTTCTATTATTTCTCTCATCAAACTTTCTATTATCTCTCATTAAGCTTTTATTATCTCTCGTTGAGCTTTCTATTATCTCTCATTTTCTCATTAAGCTTTCTTTTATATAATTTAAATTCTCTCTTAAGCTTTCTTTTATATAAATTTGAATTTCTCTTTCTCTCTCTCTCTCTCTCTCTCTCTCTCTCTCTCTCTCTCTCTCTCTCTCTCTCATTAAGCTTTCTATTATATAAATTTAAAACATTTTAAAAGTTTGCAAAGATAATTCTACTTCTCATTTAGTTGATAATTAAAGTATTTTCTCGCTGGTGATCAAGTCAAACATTTGGCCTTAATTTACATGAGTAAGTGCTGAAATAGATACGTTCTTTATTTATTCTTTTTTCTTATTATTGTCTCTCCTGTTGACAATAAATAACGTGTGTGAATTTATACAATGGAAACTTTTTTTGTTACACTTACTTAGGAGGAATTGATTTATCGTATTAATATAATCCATTTCTTTCATTATTTTCATACATAGTTTTATTAATTTTCCTCTTTTTTTTCTATATATTATTATGCATCTGATTTTCCATTTTATATAATATACTGTATGTCTGTTTTTTTTTGTTTTTTTCGTATACCTGTTCACTCCATACTTTTAAATACTTGCCTCTTTCACTTTTATTACTGTCATTATATTTTATTGTTATTAATACACAATAATGGTCAATATAATGATGTTAATAATTCTTGTAATTCTCTTTACTGTATATTACACTTTATATTATGTTTTTTTTTTACAAATATCGTTAAGTTACATTTATATATTTAGGATAATTGTAACTAATTTCTTATGTCATTGATACTGTTAACATATTTTTATTACTCTTATAATCACTAGTACTAGTTTATTATAATTAAACGTAAGATGTAATTTAATATACTAGGTGATATACCGAGACAAAAAAATATAATTATTACTCTTATAATCACTAATACCAGTTTATTATAATTAGATATAAGACGTAATTTAAGATATTAGATGATATTCTGAGACAATTATAATTCACGTGGTCAATAGTTAAGATAAATAAATGAAACTAATAGAGGTTAATTAAGGAACCTTGTGATGTAGTAAAAAAAATTGGAGATTAGGGAGTCCTTCAAATATTGCCACGACACACACACACACGCACACACACACACACACCTACACACACCTACACACACACACACACACACACACACACCTACACACCTATATGGAAGAAGCTTGTTTCGTGGCACAGTCAGGAGGAATCAGAAGCCTCATAAATTATCACTTGGCAGAAAAAATTTGGTACGTACATTAGAGCGCCTTGATTCCTCCAAAGTATGCCAGGAAACCGAACCAAATTGACATAAATAATGGTGGCCTGTTGTTTGGAGTAGTTTGGAGTAATCAATCAGCTACTCCATATTCACCAATAACTCTGAATTATCTCGTCTTCTTCATTTTAATTCAGTCTCTTTACCTTCTCATTGATAGCCAAGAATAATAATAATAAAAATAATTATATACACACTTTACTGGCTGATTTATTCATGTTTTTATTCCCCCACTATCCTTCCTTCTCTTTCTCCCTCCTTCCTTCTTTTTTTTTCCATTCTTCCTTCTCCCCTTCGTTCCTTTCCCCCTCCTTCTCTTCCTGTATCCTTCCTTCCTACACATCTCTCCTCCTTTCTCCCTCCCTTCCTCCTTCACTACCTCCCTACCCTCCCTTCCTCCTTCACTACCTCCCTACCCTCCATCCTTCCTTCCCTACCTTCCTACCTTTCTTCTATTCCAACCCTTCTTCCTCCTCTTACTATACCCATATTTCCTCCTTCCTATAAACATCCTTCTCTCTCCTCCTTTCCCTACCTTCCTCCCCCTACCTTCCTACTCTTCTTTCCTTCTCTCCCTCCCTCCTTTCTCTCCCTCCCTCCTTTCTCTCCCTCCCTCCTTTCTCTCTCTCCCTCCTTTCTCTCTCTCCTCCTTTCTCTCTCTCCTCCTTTCTCTCCCTCCCTCCTTTCTCTCCCTCCCTCCTTTCTCTCCCTCCTTCCTTCCCTACCTTACTACCTTCCTACTCTTCTTCCCTCCTTCCCTCCCTCCCTCTTCTCCTCTTCCTACCTACATTCCTTTCAGCCACAACACCTGAACGCTACACAACACCCACTCCTGTTTTTTTTCCACGTATAGGATGCTGTTCGAATGCCTGATACATTAAACGCCAGGGAGTGTTTTCCTTCCCCCGTCGGTGGTGTTTTTACCCGTGTAGTGTCAAGCGGCCGTGTTCAACAAAGTGTACGTTCGTTGTCTTTTCAAAATATTTAGAGCCAGCGAAATTACAAGCCGTCACCGTGATACGTACAGTACGACACGACACCCGACAGTCCATCCATCCATCCATCCATCCATCCATCCATCCACCATCACCTCTGGGTCTTTCATCTGTATACAATGGTGCTCTGATTTTACTCTATATATAATCTATTCCGACAATATTTTGCTCATTATTACTGAGTTTCTGGTTTGTTTTTCCTGAGTATAATTCAGTCTGTTATGTTTTATATTCTTCTTTTATATATATTTATCTGTTTTAGCAAGATTACTGCTTTTCTAGTGGTTATGATTTTTATGAAGGAGTATGTATGTATATCTGAAAAGAATGTGCAGTCATGAATTATTAATCATTTTTTTATTATGAATGTATTCCTGAAGACCGAATATTTCTTCAGTAAGGTATAGATAGATAGGTACTCGACTTGTTTGTTAGGTTTTAAGGGGGTGCGGGAGTAGGGGACAGATTAAAGAGAGAGAGAGAGAGAGAGAGAGAGAGAGAGAGAGAGAGAGAGAGAGAGAGAAAGAGAGAAAGAGACACACACACACACGCACACACACACACACACACACACACACACACACACACACACACACACACACACACACACACACACACACACACACACACACACACACACACAGAGAGAGAGAGAGAGAGAGAGAGAGAGAGAGAGAGAGAGAGAGAGAGAGAGTGAGTGAGAGTATCAAATATTAACACTTCCCTTGACCTTCTCTGGTGCGAGTCTTGTACTGGCCTTGTCACCTTGCCTTGTGTTGGAATTATCCTTTTTATCAACACCACCACCACCACCATTAACACCACCACCACCAACAACAACAACAACACCACCACCACCACCATCACCACCACCATCACTACTACTACAACTACTGCATAGAAAAGTAAATACATTTTGTTGGCTAGTATTGTAGTGGTGTTAGGAGTTAGGTGTTGTTGTTGATGGTTGAGTTGGTATCTGGTTTTTATTAAGACTTAAGTGACCAAATATAAAACACCCGACTTTGGTGATTTTGGTGAAGATGAATACAAGAAAAATAAAAAATAAAACCATTAAACTGAATGTTGTGATTGAAGATTAATACAAGAATGAAGATAATAAGGCCATATGGTACCCGATTGTGGTGGTGGTGTATACAAGAATGGGAATTAAGGGACCAAGTGATGTAGTTTGAGAAAATTTGGAGATAAATGAGTCCTTCAAATATTGCCTTAAAATAATTATCACCTATATGGAAGGAAGGAAGGAAGGAGCGTGTTTCGTGGCATAGTCTGGTGGAATCAGAAGCCTCTAATTCCCTCACAATATCACAGGGTCCTTAAGGGGAGGAGGATACAGTTGGTAAATCCGGAGCAAATTATTCCTCCAAACTATTCCAAGCAACAGGCCACCATTATTTTTGTTCATCTGGTCCTGTTTTTTGGCATACTTTGGAGGAATCAAGGCACTCCAGTCTATCAAAAGTCTACTCTCCCCTTATAGTGATGGTGGTAAAGGTGGTTGTGAAGGTTGGTTGGTTGGTTATTTTAGTGGATATATTGTAAATGGTATTGATGAAAGGAGCAAAAGTTGTGTATATAAAAAAACTGATGATATTAAGGTGAGTTGTGCTGTTTGTTATGATGATTCTACTAGGAGCTGTCATAGTGGTTGATATTCGTTGTTGATGGGGAGAGGAGAGAAAAGAGAGGGAGAGAAAGGAGAGGGAGAGAAAAGAGAGGGAGGGAAAGGAGACGCATGATTATAATATTGATAAAAGTGATGAGGAGAGGAGAGAAAGATGTGTAAAGTGAGAGAGAAGAGAGGGAAAGGAGAGACATGATTATAATATTGATAAAAGAGATGGTGAGAGGAGAGAAAGAGGTGTAAAATGAGAGAAAAGGAGAGAAGAGAGAGGGAGGGAAAGGAGAGACATGATTATAATATTGATAAGAGATGGTGAGAGGAGAGAAAGAGGTGTATAATGTGACAGAAATGGATGAAAGAGATGACTAAAGTATTGGTAAAAGTGATGAGAAGAGAAAGAGGTATAAAATGAGAGAGAAGGGGATGAAAGAGAGGGAAGAGAGAGACATGACTAAAAGTGTAGGGAGATAAAAGGGAAGGGAGAGAGACAGAGATAATTATAGTACTGATAAAATGATAGGTCATAGAAAAATGTGTCCTTCTAAATTCTGATAAACAAGGAAGAATATGTTGTGTAAAAACTTTCATAGATTAAGGACCCTATGATCGTGTGTGTATGATAATAATTGGAGACTTCTGATTCCTCCTGAACATGCCATGAAACAAGCTCCTTCCATATAGGTGGTGTTTCGTGGTAATATTTGAAGGACTCTTATAACTTCATATTTTCTGACTTCATCACAAGAGTTAGAGTTAAAGGGAGAGAATACTTTTGGTACTTTACAGTGCCTTGATTCCTCCAAAGTATGCAAGAAAACACACCCAGATAAAGAAATATAATGATATCCTGTTGCCTGGAGTAATTTGGAGGAATCATAATCTCCAAAAATGTCAGAATTATACTCTCCCCTTAATACTACACAGGATTTTGAGGGGATAATACACTTTTGGTAATTTATAGAGGGCCTTTATTCCTCCATAGTATGCCAGGAAACAGGACCATATGAGCCTACATAATGGGGGCCTGTTGCTTGATATAGTTTGGATGAATCAGTTGCTCCAGATTTACCATGCACCACCACTACTGTACTTCCCACGTAATGTATGTATGTATGTATGTATGTATGTATGTATGTATGTATGTATGTACAGTATGTATATGTATGTATGTATGTACAGTATGTATGTACAGTATGTGTGTATGTACAGTATGTGTGTATGTATGTATGTACAGTATGTATGTATGTATGTAGGGTGTTTAGTTGTGTTGGGAGTAAAGGGCTAATCACTTGTTAAATTTATAGGCACTAAATTAGGTGTTGTAAGCGTGACAGTGAATGTGTTGATGGCAGTAAACATGAACGCATTACGGGACAACATTTCTTTGGTTTAGTTTGCTTTCTGAATCATCCAATGTGTGGCCACTGTTTGTTTTATTTCACGGTCATGGTGGAGAAGAAAGCGTACACACACACACGCACGCACACTTTTTTTTTCTCTTTCTCTCTCTCTTTCTCTCACACACAGATAGACTCACAGACACAGACTCTCACACACACAGACACACACTCTATCTGTCTCTCTATTTTTCCCTCACACTCACACAGATACAGACTCTCACACACAGACTCTCTCTCTCTCTCTCTCTCTCTCTCTCTCTCTCTCTCTCTCTCACACACACACACATACACACACACACACACACACACAATATCGTCTGGTGTTTAAGAAGTATTTGACATGAAGCAAAAGTTTAGTGCTTGAATTGTATTATGTTAACTTTTGCTGTGAGTTAATTGTATAATGTAATATGAATTAAACTTGTGGTTATGCACGCCACAGGTAGGATGTGTTGTTAATGAATATGTTCTGGTGTGGTGGAGGTATTTACTGTAATATATAATGATGACGTGCTATCAAAGTAAGAAGTGTGTGTGTGTGTGTGTGTGTGTGTGTGTGTGTGTGTGTGTGTGTGTGTGTGTGTGTGTGTGTGTGTGTGTGTGTGTGTGTGTGTGTGTGTGTTTTGTAGCTGTTATACTCTACTTTTTCTGGTATTTTGTATGTGTGATAGTAATGGGAGATTGGAAATTATACTTGATGGTAAATAGCAATAGGAGTTCGAGAAGCAATAGAGTATTTATTAGTGTGGGAATTATTGGGAATATATAATGCATATATACCTCATGTATTCATTAAACTTTATCATGATATAATTCTGCATGATTCATTGTATGCATCCAAGTTTTGAAACGAATGTGCTCTCGACTGAACATGTTACTGAAATATCACGGATCTAATCACCTTACAGATAAATATACACACACACACACACGCACAAACGTACACACACACACACACACACACACACACACGCACAAACGTACACACACGCACAAACGTACACACACGCACAAACGTACACACACGCACACACGCACAAACGTACACACACACACACACGCACAAACGTACACACACACACGCACAAACGTACACACACACACACACACACACACACACACTCAAACGTAGACAGACACACACAACACACATACACAGACACCCAAACCAACACAGAGATTCAAAATATAAACATACATACATACAGACAGACAGACGGACAGAGATTCAGTGAGGGTATACGTGAATGAGTGAGTGAGTGAGTAAGTGAGAGGGACGGGGCGGGGACTTGACTGAGGTACAACGCAACAACGCCTCTATAAATAAATAATATAAGAGTGTGGTGAGGGACTTGAGTGAGTGAGTGAGTAAGAGAGAGAGGGACGGGACGGCGACTGAGTGAGAGGGACGGGACGGGGACTGAGAGAGAGGGACGGGACGGGGACTGAGTGAGAGGGACGGGACGGGGACTGAGTGAGAGGGACGGGGACGGGACGGGGACTGACTGAGGTACAACGCAACAACGCCTCTATAAATAAATAATATAAGAGTGTCGTGTGGGACTTGAAATTCATGAGGGTGGAGAAAAATGATGTCCTGATGATGAAGGCTGTGGTTGTGGGGGTTGCACGAGGAAATTGTTCATTTGCTTCTATTAGCTCGACTACCCATGTTAATTGCTGTGGTCGAGGTTCGTGGTTTGGCCTCTCTCTCTCTCTCTCTCTCTTTTATTTATTTTTTACTTTGTGTTTGTGTGCGTGTGTGTATTTTTTTTTTTTTTTTTAATTGTCGTTCGTCATTGCTACCTACCTACTGTACAAATGATGAATGAATGAAAGTGTTGGTTGTGTTAGTTTTCACCCTATTGTTAATGTTGAGGTGATTTTGTTTTTCCGGGATACTTTGGAGGAACCAGCAGTGGCCTTCCAATTTACCAAAAGCACAAGTTTTTCAATTAATTAATTAAATACCAATCTACCTCTTTTGGACACTACTGAAGATCTGTGTATATAAGTTTTGTATGTCTGCTATTTTCTTGGTATTATTATTATTATTATTATTATTTCTTATTATTTATTTTTATTATTATTTATTTTTATTATTATATTTTCTATATTATGATATTTTCTATATTATGATATATTACATTTATTATAATGTTTTCTAGAGTATTATTTTCTTGGTAGCAGAAACACTAATAACGTTCAAAGGTAAAAAAAAAACTTAATCAATTTTCAACAGCGTTCGTTTCTTATATTGTATCCTCCCCTTAATCTGGTTCTGTTTCCTGGCACACTCTGGAGGAATCAAGGCTTTCTAACATTCTCTAATATACCAAAAGTGTATTATCCCAACTAAAGGAGATTCTCTAGATGTTGGTGAATTTGAAGACTACTGATTACTCCAAAGTATACCGGGAAACAGATAATCTTAATATTTACTAATAGTGCATCTGTTTCGTGGCATTAGTTTGGAGGAATCAGAGACCTTTTTACAATTCACCAACAAGAGAATCTCCCCTTGATGTGGTTAGCAGTGAGAATTAAAACATGAGGTGGTTGTAGATGGATGAGGTTGTAAGTAGCAAAAGTTGTTGTTGTTTGTTGTTGTTGTTGTTGTTGTATCTGTGTCTGTACGAGTAGGTGCAGCTCTCACTGTAATTGCTGTTTTGATTGTGGTTGCAGTTGCGGCAAAAAAAGTGCATATGCAAAAAAAGGTTAATGAGAGTGTTAATTGGAAAACTTAGATAAGAGGGTGATTGTGAGGGTACTGCCATGATTATGCTATTGGTGTGTGTGTGTGTGTGTGGTGTTAGTGGTGGTGTTAGTGGTGGTTCAGAGGCTAAGAGTAGTGGTGGTAGTGGTAGTGGTGGTGGTGGAGTATTTAATAATGGTATAGATTGTTAGTGGTAGTGGTTTAAAGGTAGTGTGAAAATAATAATTGTTGTTGTTATCAGTGGTGGTGATGTAGAAGGCTATGATGTGTGTATATAGTAATGATAAGATGGTAATTATTGTGTTGGTAAATGCATGTGGAGATAGATATGATGACAGTGGCGTTGAAAAGATAACTGGGGTGGTTGGTGGTGGTGGCGTTGATGTGAGGAGAGTGGTGGTGGTAGCGTTGATGTGAGGAGAGTGGTGGTGGTGGTGGTGGTGGTGGTAGAGTTGATAGCGTGGTAGAGTTGAGTTGATAGCCTGGCAGTCCTGGCGATGATGGGGTGGCAGTGATGGGGTTGTTGTGTTGGTGGTGGTGGTGGTGGTGGTGTATGTGTGTGCTTGGTGCTTGCATGGTCCCTTTTTTCCCACGGCCTGAAGCAAGGACTGAGGGACAGCCAGGCAGGCAAGCAGGCAGGCAGGCAAGCAAGCAGTGAGGGGTGGGTAGGTAGGGTATAGGTAGGTAGGTAGGTAGGAAGGTAGGGTGCTTGTATGCGTCTCTGCTTTCACCATACAACCTTCAACCCTTTTTTCTCACACATTTTTAACTCTCATAATGCACATGCTTCCAACGTACTTTGAACCTGTTTATTTATTCATAGTTTTTGTCTATTTTTGCATTGGTAAAGGATACCAGCGTATACTTGTAGTGTTGTGGAGTACCTTAGACTGCACTATGTAAGATCCTATATAGAAATGTGTACATGTGAGATTACCTAGAGGAACATATGGGAAGGAGTTTAGTAATGAAAATATTGTGTTTGTGTGTGTGAGTTGTACTTCACTTTGACATCCCTACACCCTATACAGTATATCCTACCTTGCCTTCCTACACCTTAACTTCATTCACTACACCTTACCACTCTGTACACCAACTATTTCTTACACCTTGTTCTACTACACTTTAAATTATTACACTTTACCTCCTTACGTATTACCTTTTTACGCCCTATTTACATACACTTTTTGAACGCCATATCATCTCACCAATCATCTGTCTTTATACTAATGTTATTAATGGTTGTATCAAGAAAAACAAAACAAAATACCAATAGTCATCGGAAATATTGAATTGTTTACTCTTGTCCTCAGAGGAACTTTTCTTGTCTCTACACTACATTGTGTCTTGGTGTTTGAGTGAATGTCTCTTTCTGCTCTCACTAACTTTCTCTCATCATATGTTATCTCTACAGTTTTGATTTCTACAATTTTCTAAGGGCAGGTTTAAAATGATATGGGTACCCGTGAAGAGCATTGTGACATGGTGCTATGCATGTTAACGTAGATCCATATGTATAAACAAATATAACAAATATATAGGCCTATATATAATTTTCAACATTATGAATAACGGTGAAAAAATTTCCCAACATTTTGCACTCCATCTTGCTGTAAAACTTCACTAGAGAATTATTTGTATGTTCATGTGAGTATTTGCCAGTAATAAGCTTTGTTGCAACTATCAGAACACGAAGAAAGATTTGACGTCGGAATAAACTTTTTAAGCATTGCAATAATGAGGATTTTTTCTCTTCATGTTGTTTTCATAAGCTACTTAGATGAATAGCCGGGCGGGGCGAGGGGGGACCGTGTGGGGTGGGGGGGGGGACCTTGGGGGTGGGGGGTGGGACCTTGGGGAGGATGGGGGGGACTTGAACCCTCCACTACAGGGATTGCCTTCAGTAAAAACACATACTTTAGACAATAACAATTACGCCACTTGCAGAGGAATAGAACCGCTCCATATTATATATTGTTCTGTACAGTCGAAACCTAAAGGACTGTGCATCTCTCATACAACTAAATTATTATTCAGTTAAAGATTTTAGAACACCAAAACGATGATAAGGAAGTGAACTAAATGGAAATAGCATGTTCAGGACTCTATGATCGTTTATGAAACTTGAAGGCTTCTGATTCCTCCTGCCCATGCCACGAAACAAGCTCCTTCCTTATAGGTGTGTGTGTTTCGTGGCAATATTTGAAGGACTCGTTTATCTCCAATTTTGTAACCACATCGCAGGATCCCTTAATTAACATACACTTAAGTTTTGTGTTGGTAAATCTGGAGCAACTGAATCCTCCAAACTATTCCAAGCAACAGAACACCATTATTTTTGTTCTTCTGGTTCTGTTTCCTGGCGTACTTTGGAGGAATCGAGGCACTCCAATATAACAAAAACAATTACCACCTTAAATTGATGATGATGCATTGGAAGATATTTGGTTTTTAATGTATAGAGAATAATTATATCAATAACTTGTTAGCTTGTATAACTTAACCATATAGTTTGTTATGAACCACTCAGTCACTTCACCAACCAACCAGTCATGTATCAGTCAGTCTCACCAACCAACCAGTCATGTACCACTCAGTCTCTCACCAACCAACCAGTCATGTACCAATCAGTCTCCAATTAACCTGTCTTGTACCAGTCAATCTTACGAACCAGTCTATCTCACGAACCAATCAGTCTCACCAACCAACCAACCAACCAACCAGTCTTAAAACAGTCAGTCAGTTCTCTCACACCAACTGGCTTATCATCAAAGATATTATAAGTCAAGTGTTCATTGACCAATATATATATAATATACCTTTGTGCATTATCACCAGTTAAGTACCTTGGTGAAAAAAAACAAAAAACGAGAGAGATTTATAAACTTGTGTTGCTTTGAACTTTTAAATACCAAAACAAATCTAAACAATGAAGAATTTGTCACCAGCTTTGATGTATGACAGCAGTCCTTGGAATTGTGAATAAAAGAAACTTCAATAAAAATTCAGATATCTGCGTAATTATGCATATATTTATTAATGCCTTGCAAGCAGAATTGGCGTATAAACCGAGTTAGTAGAATATTGGCTCATAATTCACTCTTTCTCTGACAAAATTTATTATACGTTGTCCTTATTAAAAAAAAACAAAAAAACATCAATATAATAAAATACTTCAAAATAATAAAATACTTCAAAATAATAAAATACTTCGAAATAATAAAATACTTCGAAATAATAAAATACTTCGAAATAATAAAATACTTCGAAATAATAAAATACTTCAAAATAATAAAAAAAAAATTCAAAATAATAAAATACTTCAAAATAAGAATGACTTGGAGTGAGATTGATTCTTTTGTTAGTGAATTGGAAGGAAGGAAGGGAGGTGTCTGATTCCTCCAAACTATGCCACGAAACAGATCTCTTATTAGTACTATTGTAGGCCTTTGTTTTCTGGTATATTTAGGAGGAATCAGTAGCCTCCCAATTTACCAACAAGAAAATATCCCCTAAAGATCCAAACATAAGTATTGATTTGCATTTTCTTAACCATTTATTAAGATCGCATATGTACTCAAAATATATATTAAAGATGGTATATGTACTCAAAATATATATTAAAGATGGTATATGTACTCAAAATATATATTAAAGATGGTATATGTACTCAAAATATATATTAAAGATGGTATATGTACTCGAAATATATATTAAAGATCACATATGTATTCAAAATATATATTAATGATCGCATATGTACTCAAAATATATATTAAAGATGGTATATGTACTCAAAATATATATTAAAGATGGTATATGTACTCAAAATATATATTAAAGATCGCATATGTACTCAAAATATATATCTCTTCTGCCGACAGGAATGTTTATATAAAAAAATCGAAAACCAAGGCAGCAGTGTATATTTTCATTATATTTTTTACAAGAGCTTATAGGAAGAATGTAACATGTGTATACAGATGTGAATTATATTATCCAGAGTGTAAGTTTTGTGCAATAATAAAAAAAATAGCTTCGTGATGTTTTTAAATTTAATTATCGTATCAAGTTATTCAATTCTATATTTATAATCCAATTGAAGCACGAAGATACCAGTATATTTCCAAAGACAATAGATAAATGAGTACTTTAGTTTTAACAAGTACAAGTCGATACAGAATTATTCCACATAGATAAACAGTAGAATAATTTTAGCAGGTACATACAGAATTATTTCTCAGAGTTAAAATAAAACTGAACAATAATTTAATTCGTGGATGCAGTAATATTCGTCACTGCAATAGTTATATATATATGTATGTTATCTTAGACATATTGTGAACCAGTTTGTAGTTTGATCAGTATTCCTGTGTAACAAGATTGGAAGATGTTCTCATGCATATCATTAATTCCGTCTGACTGTGTGTGTGTGTGTGTTTGTGTGTGTTTGTGTGTGTGTGTGTGTGTGTGTTTGTGTGTGTGTGTATGTGTGTGTGTTTGTACAAGTATGTACACACATACGTGTGTGTGGGTGTGGGTGTACAAATATGTACAGTATACATATATGTGTGTGTGTGTGTAAGGTGTACGACGCCAGTAAGTTTGTGTATGTATATATATATATGTATGTACAGTTCTTATATATATGTGTGTAAGGTATGTGCGTGCGTGTGTGTGTTAAGTGTGCTCACGAGGACCCAAATATGTAGGTGCTGAGGCCGGGTATACAGAAGAGACACATTCCACTCCCTCTCGACAATATTCTGAATTTTATAAAAGGTTATGCAAAGCGTCCCCCGCCCACCAGAACTTTTGCACGGAATAATATCGCATCTTTGGAAGGGAAAATTCGGATTTGTTTATTTTGGCCCATCATGAAAGGTGTGGCAGATGGTCGCCACCCCCAGTCATGTGTCAGAGGAGAGAGAGAGAGAGAGAGAGAGAGAGAGAGAGAGAGAGAGAGAGAGAGAGAGAGAGAGAGAAAGAGAGAGGGAGAGAGAGTTGAGAGAGAGGGAGAGTAGGGAGAGTTGAGAGAGAGGGAGATTAGTAGAAATATATAGAGAGATGGAGTGATAGAGATTGAGAGATTGATTGAGATTTGGAGTGATAGAGATATATTAAGAGATTGAGTAGTAGAGAGATATATATAGAGAGAGATTGAGAGACAGCTGTTGAAAAATAGTAGGAAAAGAGAGTAAGCAAATAAATAAATTGAGGAAAAGGAAGGCAAACTTTAAATGGGAAAGCATAAATAAGGAAAGAAACACAATACAAACAAGATAAAAGGAATAAGAGGGAAAATAAAAAGATATGCTGAAGAGAAAAGAATAAGATAGGACAGGAAGCAAAATGAGAACGAGAGATAAAGAAAATAACAATAATAATAATAATAATAATAATAATAAATGAGGAAGTTTTACAGAGGCTACAAACACTATGTAATTAGAACGAGGGGTGAGGAAAACATGAGAAAGAAGGCGAGGGGCAAGGCAGAAGAACAGGATGAGAGAGAGAGAGAGAGGGAGGAGAGAGAATAAGAAGAACAGGATGAGAGGGGAAGGAGGAGGAGTGAAGCTGGAGAAGAGAGAGTAGGGAGGAGAACAGAGTGAGAGAGAGGGGGAAGAGTAGTGAAGGTATAGAAGAGAGAGTAGGGAGAAGAACAGAGGGAGAGAAAGGGGGAAGAGGAGGAGGAGGAGTAGTGAAGGTGGATAAAAGAAGGTAGGGAGTGATAATAATTGCTGAGGAAGGAGGGAAATGCATTGGGTGGCGGAGATAGAAAGGAAGGAAGGAAGAAAGGACGCTAAAATAATTTCCACCGCCTGTCACCAACTGCATATATTAAAGTAAAAACTAAAAGGGGAAATTCGTACACAACGCAGGGTAGATTCATTTTCCCTTGCTTTTCATATCAGTTCTCCTTCCAGGCTTTCTACTCGAGGCTTTCTTAAGGGGGTGATTCACTTGTGTTATATTTGAAGTGCCATGATTCCTCCAAAGTATGCTACGAAACAGGACCATATGAACAAAAATAATGGTGTTCTGTTGCTTGGAATAGTTTGGAGGATTCAGTTGCTCCAGAATTACCAACACAAAACTTCCCCCTTAATTAAGGGAAGGGAAGTACAGTACAGTGTTGATAATTACATCTGGAGCGACTGATTCCTCTAACCTATTCCAAGCAACACGCCACCATTATTTTTGTTAATCTGGTCCTGTTTCCTGATATACTTTGGAGGAATCAAGACCTTCTAATGTACTGAAAAATAGTATACAACCTGCTTAACTTATTAGGTCCTTAATTAACCTCCCAATGAAGGAAGTGGGGAGAGGGAGTGAGGAAGAGGGAAAGAGTGGGGAGAGAGGGAGTGAGCAGAGAGGGAGTGAGGAAGAGGGAGTGAGGAAGAGATAGCCAGGGAAAGAGGGAGTGAAGTTTATAAAAGGAGAGCAGGGAATGAAATTATAAGGAAGAGGAAGATAGAGGGAAAGTGAGTGTAACAAGAAAGGAAGAGGAAACGAGATAAAGGCAAATGTGGAAGGAAAGAAAGGAAGTGAAATGTGGAGGGAATGAAGGAAGTGAATAGAGGAAGGAATATAGGAAGTGGATAGGGAAAGGAATATAGGAAGTGGATAGGGGAAGGAATGAAAGAGATGGATAGGAGAAGAATAAAGAAAATGAATGGGGGAAGGAATAAAAGAAGCGAATGGGAGAAAGAATGAAATTTAAGTGAATAGGGAAAGGAATGAAAAAGATGGATAGGGGAAGGAATAAAGGAAGTGAATAGGGAAAGAAATAAAGGAATAAGGAAGGCAGAAGAATGGTGTAGAATGAGGGGGGGGGGTAAGGGAGGAGGAGGAGGAGGAGGAGGAAGGAGGAAGGAGGAAGGAGTGAGGGAGAATCTGGTCAGTTTTGTTGTGTAGGATGATGGATGGTCACACACACACACACACACACACACACACACACACACACACACACACACACACACACACACACACACACACACTAAGATTGATGATACCAAACTCTGGGAAAGGCAGGCAGTTAGTTCATTTAGGAATTTGTCGTTGGTAAATCTGGTGTAAATGAATCCTCCAAACTATTCCAAGTAACAGAACACCATTACTTTTGCTATTCTGGTCCTGTTTCCTAGCATACTTTGGAGGAATCAAGGCACTCCAATGTATCAAAAAAGAATTACCGCCTTAAGGGACCCTGCATGTGATGTAGTCTGAAAATTGGAGGTTAACGAGTCCTTCAAACACAGCCATGAAACACCATCTATATGGAAGGAGCTTGTTTCGTGGCATAGTCAGGTGGACTCAGTATCCACCAGGTCTCATACACGATCATAGGGTCCTTAAATTCTCATGTTGGAAGGTCTGTGATTTCTCCAAACATTGCCAGGAAACAGAACCACCCTTATGTTTCTTAAATGAGGGATCTGTTTCGTGGCATAATTTGGAGGAATCAGTAGCCCACCATTTTACCCTCAAAATAGTATAACGTTAAGGGGGTATAGTATTACAATGTTGGTGGTAATTCTGGAATAAATGATTCCCACCAAACTATTGCAGGCAACAAGCCATCATTAGTTTTGTTAGTCTCGTCCTGTTTCCTGACATACTATGGTGGAATCAAGGCACTAATGTACAGCCACAATCAAATAACCACCGATACTTCTCTTCCATCGTGCAAATAAATCAGTATCATATCAAAATATAATCATCATACAACAACACCTTACGTCAACTCGACCCCCTCAATTATTATTATGAGGTGCTGCAAAATCATCATACACGTGTTGTTCTTTATTACCAAGATATTTACTACGATGGAAGGAAAGTGTCGGTGGATATTTGATTGTGACTGTACCAAAATAAATATACATCTGCCCTTAACAATTAATGGGTTTGGTAGGGAATTAGTCAGGTAATGTTAGACGAAGGGTGAAAAACAAATGGACAGTTTGAATGACAGTATGACCTCTCAGGGATGGATAAATAAAAAAAACAGTATGGTAGATTATGTAAAGGTTAGTATTCTGAATTGCAGAAGATGAGGATTAAAGATAGAAAATTCGTTCTTTGTGAAATAAAGTTGATTGGGAGAGAGACACTGAAGAGAGAATGCAAGAAATGGTGCTTGCAGTAATATATATGTTCTTCTTAGCTCTGGGTGTGGTAAATAAAGCCCTTTCTTATATACCAAGTTCACGTTTGTCCCTGCTAAAAGGAAAGATCACATTGAATTTTCTATAGTGAGAGGAATGTTTGTATATATTATTTTCTAAAGATAGTTAGTTGTGTAGTGTTTACCCATTTTGGTTGGTGTCGCTATTCCTCATTATGTTATTTGTGTATCCTGTGATGAGATAGTGAGTCCCTTGGTGTTCTATCGTCCACGTCCCTCCCTTCCTTGTCACTCTGCCGATCTCGGTCAGTTACTAAGCAGGATTTCTGGAAAATTGAATTGATTTCAGCGAGGCCTGGTGATCAAATAAATATGTATTTACAGTTCAGTATTTTAAAATGAAACTCTGTTGTTGTTTCTTCCACTGATATTGTCGTATATATATATATATATATATATATATATATATATATATATATATATATATATATACACGTATACTTGTATATATTATGTGTACTGTATTAATTTATATTCTCTCTCTCTCTCTCCCTCTCGTTCTCTCTCTCTTGTGTGTTGGTTCTCTCTTTTGTGTGTTGGTTCTCTCTCTCTCTCTCTCTCTCTCTCTCTCTCTCTCTCTCTCTCTCTCTCTCTCTCTCTCTCTGGTGTGCTGGTATTTGGGGTTGTTAATGGTGGGGGGTTGTTAGGTGTCGTCAATTTATAGGTTATGCACCGCGTGACAGGCAACTGATTTCCAGTAATCCTCAATGATCTGTGAGTGTCAGATTAACAAGTACTTAGTTCAGCGCGATTTATGCATTCGATCCCTGGCGTTTGTGTTTTATTCAATCTGTTGTTTGGCTTTTGCATTTGGCACCGTCAGTGTAAATTGTGACAGTTCATTTCTCTCTTGTTTATTTTTAGTTTCAGAATAAGTCGCAAGGATAGTTAGTTGGATGGATAGAGAGTTATCAGAATAATATGTCATACAAGTTATAGCCTATGTATTTAGAGATAATATAATATATGTATGTATTTAGAGAGAATATAATATATGTATGTATTTAGAGAGAATATATATATTTTGAATAACTCCTAAATGCAAATTATCCAGACTTAATTAATATTATAAAAAATGACTCTTTTGTTATTTATGCTTGAGATAAATGGATGGATTCTTGGACATTTCTTAAGGATGTATACAGCACATTATTTTGAGTGGTAATTCGAGGGCAACTGATTCCTCCTAATTATTCCAGACAACAGGATACCATTATGTTTCTTCATCTTGGGAGGAATCTATCAAAAGTTAAGGGGGAAATTTGGTGTTGGTAAATCTGGAGCAAATGATTCCTCCAAACTAATACAGGCAACAGAACACCTATATTTTTCTTCATCTGGGTCTGTCTCCTGGCAAACTTTGGAGTAATCATTGCGCTCCAATCTAATCTCCAATCTTAAGTTTATGAAGAAATTGTGTGGCAAGAAAGGCGACCCCATAACAAAATAAACTGTATGCAAGAACCAATATTGATGGTATTTACGATGGTACGATGACACCATAGATACACTACACTTCTTCCCTGTGGTGTGTTTAGCAGTATCATATAATATATAGTGATAGTATAGGAGCTATTTTTACCTGTTTTTTTTTTTTTTTTTTTTTTTTTTGTGTGTGTGTGTGTTTGTGTGTGTGTGTGTGTGTGTGTGTGTGTGTGTGTGTGTTTGTGTGTGTCCAGTATGAGACCCAAAGATTGATATACATGGATACATTATTATGAAGCTATTCGTTTCTTCCACTTGGTGTGTTTAGTATAATATTTTGTGAGTGTATAGAACTGTTTTGACCTGTATGTGTGTCTAGTGTACAGACGGCTTGTGTAATTGGTGTTAGTGTGTGTGTGTGTGTGTGTGTGTGTGTGTGTGTGTTTTCTCTCATTACATTCACTTTCAGAACCGAATATAATATTTTTTTTGTTTATCAATATGAATAAAAAAACTTGCAAATAGTGTTGAGAGAAAAGGATGTGTATTGATTGCCCTTTAAGTGATCAACAAGAGTAATATTTTCAGACATATGTGTGTGTGTGTAAAGCAAGAGAATGATAAAAAAGATTCATAGAAACTTTAGATAAACCAGGCATGGAAAAAAAAAAAAGTGAGGATGCCGAGTTCTAAAAAGTTTCCAAAACACACGACAGCTAAAGTGAAAAATGGAGAAAATACATATTGACTGCGTTGGAAAAAATATCTGAAATTAATTACGAACGCTCTGCTGAGTTAAACAAAAATTACGCAAACTGTCCCCCCCCCCCCCCATCCACTTTTTTTTTTATATATACTTGGAAATAAACGATGAAAAAAATGATACTTTACCGATAGTCTGCTGCTGTAACAAGACTCAGCTATTTTTTGTTTTGCCTCTCAGTCGTGCAGTTGTGTGTATGTTATTGCCCCTCTGTGTGTAATGATGAAGGAAGCCAGATGAGTGTGTGTGTGTGTATGGGGTAGGGAGGTGGGTGGGTGTGTGTATGGGGTAGGGAGGTGGGTGGGTGGTTGGGTGGGTACCTTTCCTATACCTGATATTGCCCCCTCCCAGCATGTGGAATCTACCTACCTACCACCCTACCTATCTATCTATCTATATCTACCTACCTATCTATCTATATCTACCTACCTATCTATCTATATCTACCTACCTATCTATCTATATCTACCTACCTATCTATCTCTCTATATATATATATCTATATCTACCTATCTATATATATCTATCTATCTATCTATATATATCTATCTATCTCTATCTATCTTTATCTATCTTTATCTATCTACCTATATCTTCCTATCCTCCATCTCCATCTCGCCCCTCCCCTCTTCCACCTCTTCCTTCAACATTCTTCTACCCTTCTTCTCCTCTCATCATTCCCCTTTCATCCCCTTCCCTCCCCTACCCCCTACCCCCTACCCCCTACCCCCACAGCCAGCAGTCAGATTTTAAAGTGTGTGGCAAATATTTATATGACATGAAAGACTGTAGATATATATTTTTTTTTTTCTGGTTTTGATTATTGGGAGTGAAAGGTTTGTCTGACTTGGAAAGGAGTATTTTTGTGGCCAGGAAATTAAATAATCTACGCACTCCTTTATTATATTGATGCCATATTTTAGTTGATATATATTAACCCCTCAAACACACACACACACATACACACACACACACACTCAAACAGACACACTCAAACAGACACACTCAAACACTCAGACACACACACACACACACACACACACACACACACACACACACACACACACACACACACACACACACACACACACACACGTTCAAGCACACACACACACACACACTCTCAATCTCTCTCAAGCACACTCACACAGACACACATACATAAGCAACACACACGGTGGAGAGAGGGAAAGATCAGAGGCTTATCCTGGACGGGGTATCCTTTGCTAAGCTGACCCATGCAGACACAAAACAGGGCATAACACAACAGGCACAATAGTGGGTGTCACAGGTGGCAGAATGAAGCCTATATACAATGGTCCTGAGGAGAGGAGATTATGAGGTGCTGCGGCGAATGTGGTAGTAGTGGTGGTGATGGTGGTGGTGTGTGTTGTGGTGTGTGTGTGTTTTGGGGTGGTGTGGTGGTGTGTGTGGTGGTAATACTTCTAGCTCTTATATACCCATTCACACACACACACCACTACACCTGACACACACACACCACTACACACACACACACACCACTACACTTTACCACACACACACACAGAGGAGAGGGCGACCACGTTACATGCATTACACACATTAAATTACACTGCACATTACATCATATTACATTACACTACACACACACACTCTACATTACACTACACTAACACACACACACCCTTGACCTCTCTAAACTACACACACACATACACACACACACACACACACACACACACACACACACACACACACACACACACACACACACACAGTCAGATGGTATATGCGAGAGACACGAAAGCCCCCCTGACTACGAAAGATTATATACACACATCATTTACGTCGTCTGGAATATAAATCCAGGTTGCATTCGAGTCAACAGTGTGTGCTGAAACGAGACACCCACTATTTGTCCATCATTATCATTATTCACTGCTGTGTAACCAAGAGTTGATGAATACAATCGTAATGTAAGTCTAAAATCGATCCTTACGTGGTAGAGTAAAAGTAAAAAAAAGTCTTTCTAATATACTTTTGACTTATAATCTATCCTTCTGTGGTAGAGTAAAAGAAAAAAAAAACACTTTCTAATTGACTTTTGCCTGCTTTTTATTGTTTGGTTTTTGTAAAGTTAATTAACATATTAATGGTTTCAGTGTGTTTTATGGTTTTATGCATTTCAGTATCATAAAGGATAGTAAAATATCACTACAGAGGATTTCTTTATTAAAAACTTTTATTTTCTGTTCATGATATGTTACTTTGTCTTTTTATTAGTACATACTGTGTACTCAATAAAACATAAACCTAACCTTTCATGTAATGCATTATTTATTTCATTTTAGGGAAAGTTAGTGTACACTCGTGATACATAATTTCTGACCAGAGTGTGAGGAGCAGAGAGCTACGAATCACCTGGTATTGCTCATTTCCCCACCCAGTACACCTATAGAGGCTGAGTTTGAATGCAGGGTATGTGTGTGTGTGTGTGTGTGGTGCCTGCCGTTCGTCTCTGGTCAGAAATTACGTATCACAAGTGTACAGTATATTTATAATTTTTTTTATATAATATAATATTGATTAGTATGTTTTTCTATACAGTTTACTGCTACATTTACATAGTTCAACTACCTTGTAAGCTATATT
>JAWZYT010002352.1:17500-40000 GCA_034508575.1 Petrolisthes manimaculis | reverse complement strand
GGAAGCAAGCATATACACCACCAGCAAGCAGTAAGCGAGAGTATAACATTGAGGGAGGGAGGGAAGGAAGGAAGCAAGCATATACCACCACCAGCAAGCAGTAAGCAAGGGTATAGCATTGAGGGAGGGGGTGAGGGAGGGGGGGAGGGGCCACCTGGGCAGCTATAGGTCGTCCCGTCAACACACGACACCCACAAAAACAGCCAAACCACGGACACACTCACAATGCCCTCACCGGGGAGTGTGTAACGTCGCATCTACCACTCACACACACACACACACACTGATGCACACACACACGCTGATGCACACACACACACACACACTCTCGCTGATGCATACACACACACACACACACACACACTCTCGCTGATGCATACACACACACACACACACACACACACGCACACACACACACACACACACGAAACTCTTAATAAATAACATATTCAGATTTGGGAAGTAAAGTGCAATCAATATATTATCTCCTACACCACAAATTACTGACCAATACAAATAATAATAATAATAATAATAATATACAGACTAAAATTATCGTCAGTAACTGGAGATGTGTACAGGTGGCGTTTACTTATACACATAAATTCTATATGAAGGTGTGGCATTTCTTTTTGTTGGTCGGGAAGCGTCGGTGTTGAACGTCTTGGGTGCAAAAAGTGTCTACACGTCGCACTGGTGACCGTCAGTTAAATGGTGTGTGAGAGTCAGGTTGTTCCCACTACCCTCCTCTTGTTGTATACCCCGCCCCCCTGCTTGCCTGAATGCTTGCCTGTATTCCTGCTTGCCTTGCCTGAATGCTTGCCTGTATTCCTGCTTGCCTTGCCTGCTTGCCTGAATGCTTGCCTGTATTCCTGCCTGCCTTCCTTGCTTGTCAGCTTGCCTTGTCTGAATGTCTGCTTGCCTGCCTTGCCTGCCTGTATTCCTGCCTACCTTCCTTGCTTGAATGCTTGTCTGCCTGTCTACTTGCCTAAATGCCTGCTTGCCTTGCCTGAATGCCTTTCTTGTCTGCCTGCTTGCCTTACCTGAATGCCTGCTTGCCTGCCTGCCTCTCCCGTTGCATGTTTGTAAGGGTTAGACCAAGAAATAGTTAGACACTTAAGTTAGCAAAATCAAGCACATGTAGACGAAGGAGTTTGACCCCCACGAGACCTTGTTGACAACATAATAATACGTCGTGTATGTATGTATACTAGAGGTTGAGTACATCACAACATACATATATTTACAGGGGGGGGGGGAACTTGCCTCAACATCAAGCAAGTTATGAAAATGAGAAGACCTGCAATGGAAGGCTGCTGCTGTCAGAACTCTTGCTTCCTCCTCCCCAGCACCTTACACAAAACCCCCTCACCGCTCTCAAAGCAAAGTGCATTCCCCTCCCTCCCTCCCCCCCCCCTCCCCCTCCCACCGAGACCAGACCCCCTAGCCCTCACCCCCGACTACGTAGCAACACTGAATATCAACCCTTTACCTGCACAACTTCTCCTTTCCTTCTTACCCTTTACTGTTCTCCCTTACCTATATACACAACTTCTCCTAATACCTACTGTACCTCTTACTTGCAGAACCTTTCCTCACCCTTTATATTTTCCCTATCCTTTATTTCAACCCCTTTCTTCATAACTTCTCGCCCTTTATTTCAAATCTTTTCCTACAGAACCTCTCCTCACCCTTTTATACCTTCCTCACCCTTTACTTGGTTTTCTCCTCGCCTTTAGCCTTCCTCTGTCACGAAACAAACTCCTTCAATGTAGGTGGTGTTTCGTGGCAATGCTTGAAGGACTCACTAACCTCCAATTTTTCTGACTACATCACGTGGATCCTTATGGGGAGAGTATAGTTCTGACATTTTTGGAGAGTATGATTCCTCCAAACTATTCCAGGCAACAGGATACCATTATTTGTCTTCATCTGGTTCTGTTTTCTGGCATACTTTGGAGGAATCAAGGAGCTGTAATGTACCAAAAAATATACTCTCCCCTTAAGCTTCTTCCCAAACCTCCAGACTTTCTTCTTGTATATTTAGCCTTCCATTACTTTCATCCCTGCTTCAATATTCCCCTGCACGCCAACCCAAACTCACATTTCATTTCCCTCCCAAGCACGCGCGAAATTCTTTTAAGTCTTTCTCATTTACCCTTCCCTTCCTCTCCTCTCCTCTCCCTCCCTTCCTCTCCTCTCCTCTCCCTCCCACTTTCCACTCCCCTTCTACTTCTCCTACTTTTCACTCCTTCCATTTTCCACTCCCCCTACTCTCAAAATATTCTTCCCCATCTTTCCACTCCCCTTTCCCCTTTAACCTCTCATCCTTCTTCTTCCTCCCTCACACTTTCCACTCCCCTTTTCCCTTTAACCTCCCATCCTTCTTCTTCCTTCCCCCCACTTTCCACTCCCCTTTCCCCTTTTACTTCCCCTCCTCCCCTCCTACTTCTTCCTCCCCTCCCTTAAGCACGTCTCTCCCGGCGAAACTCAAGCATTCCAAGTCAAAAATGTTCAAATTCCTAATCGATCCGACTAGCAGAGAGCTCGCGGCACCATAAAGTTCTCCTGCTCAATCTTTTTAATGCCTTCTGCTGCTGCTGCTGTTGCCTGCCTGCTTGCCTGCCTGCCTGTCTGCCTGCTGTTCATGCCTCTCTCTTCCTATTATTGGGGCTGCTCCTGCTCTTCCATCGATTTGTCCTCATTTTTTCCTGGAGTTGATGTTTTTTTTATGGATCTTCATTTCCCCTCCTCCAGTTTTCCCACTTTTCATGTTGTTGGTGTGTGCATTTATGACCCTGGTTTATCATCCAATTCATATTTTACTTTTGTTCCTTTTGACCATATTCGTAAAGGGGGTACACACACACATACAGACAAACAATACAGAGAGAGAGAGAGAGAGAGAGAGAGAGAGAGAGAGAGAGAGAGAGAGAGAGAGAGAGAGAGAGAGAGAGAGAGAGTGAGTAGTAATTCATTGAAGGTTGTGGTTGTGTGTTTATTCATGATTAGCCTTCCTATCTTCCATCTTTGTATATTTTTATTATATGACTCTACTGTACATTGTAGTTACTAAGCTGCTTGTATCTGTGAATGACATTGTTTTTATTTAGTATCCAAAGTCCCTCATTGTTCACACTACCTTCAATACGCTTCCTATGTTCATAAGTTGATTTCCCTATATATTAAGGTGGTAATTTTCTTTTGGTACATTGGAGTGCCTTGATTCCTCCAAAGTATGCAAGGAAACAGGACCAGAAAAACAAACAAAATTAATAGTGTTCTGTTACTTGGAATAGTTGAAAGTATGCAAGGAAATAGGACAAAAAAAAAATAATAAGTGTTCTGTTGCTTGGAGTAGTTTGGAGGAATATGTTGCTCCAGATTGACTAAAACAAAACTTCCTCCTTAATTAATTGAGAATCTGACTTCCCTGTGATATATTATTGGTTTGGGTATCTTCTCCATTTATTGTATTCTGAATTGGACTTCCTTACTAATCTATACGACTGGTTTTGTTATGCTGTCTTCACCCACCCGATCTTTCTTGTGTGTGTGTGTGTGTGTGTGTGTGTCTTTGTGTGTGTGTGTGTGTCTGTCTATATATATGTGTGTGTATGTGTGGGTGTACAAGTAGGAGGTAACACAACTGAGCGTGGCATCATCATCATCATCATCATCATCAATAATATTCCAGGTGTAATAATTAGTGGTCCAGGTGTTCCCAGGTGAGTGGTCCGCCAGCCTCACTTGGCCTCACCGTCCGTCTGTCCGTCCGTCTGTCCGTCGCCGTTTGTACCAAGTGTGAGTTTTTAGGATGTGCGTTTGTTTTCCAAAGGCAAAATGGCTCCCAATGATCTATCTAGTGTTTTGCTTCCAGATTGTTTTTGTTGTTTTTTCTACTATTTTATGTCAACGTACAACTGAGTACTTGGGAATGATTGGAGTTGTTGTTTTTCAAAACTTTAGAAATGAGTTTCATGTTTGAAGTATAATCATGCCGGCAATGTTTTGCAACCTTTGTTGATTTGCGGGAGTGAGTAGCCAAGGACCAGTTTGCAAATTCCTTTATTCTATCAAATCAAACTTTAGGTGAAACATGAGGATGATAACAGCGGTCACAGTTGGTCTCCCATACATTACTCGCACCGTCAGTCGTTTCAGTTACTGCCTCGCCAACTAATGACACCCACGCTCAACATTTTTGGCTGCGCTGATCATCTGGCAACACTCTGATTGCTCTGGCGGGGGTGGCAGGGTGGATGGACAGGGAAGGAAGGGGTAGGGGTGTGGAGGCTGAGATGGGATGGACAGGGAGGGAAAGGGTAGGGGTGTGGAGGCTGAGATGGGGTGGCAGGGAGGGAAAGGGTAGGGGTGTGGAGGCTGAGATGGGGTGGCAGGGAGGGAAAGGGCAGGGGTGTGGAGGGTGGGACGGGGTGAGGGCCCGCTTGCTCGCTCTCACCGCTCTCTCTAAAGCAAATGCATAAGAGCTCTGCATTCGTGCTTTTGAATGTCCACGTGAGAGAGAACGAGTGTTTAAATAGAAGCGATGATTTCAGAATTATTGGGAGGTCTGTTATGATGGTGTGTGTGTGTGTGGCTTGGCTTTCCTATTGTTGTGATGATGATGATGATACCGACCCGACCCGACCAGACCGATCAGTCCGGCCGCTGGCTACACCATCACCGCCCGCCGCCGCCGTCACCAATACCACCACCACCACCACCACCACCACCACAACAACAACAACAATAACCTCTATCACAACTATTACTCCTACTCCTCCTCCTTCTTATACAAATAGCTACAGCTACTACTCCATCTCCTACTCCTACTACTACTACTCCTCCTACTACTACTCCTCCTACTACTACTCCTCCTACTACTACTCCTCCTACTACTACTCCTCCTACTACTACTCCTCCTACTACTACTCCTCCTACTACTACTCCTCCTACTACTACTCCTCCTACTCCTCCTACTACTACTCCTTTTACTACTACTCCTCCTATCACAGCTACTACCTACCTCTATCACAACTATTATTATTCCTCTTAATCCTCCATGTACTCCTACTCCTACTCTTTCATCCACTCCTCATACTACCCCTTCTCCTACTCTCACCATCACCACCACCACCATCACCACCACCACCACCACCACCACAACTATTGCTACGAATCGACAAGTTCTTCCTTAAAAGTCTATGTAATTTTAAGGTTCACATTATGACGGAAAATGCGACAACACCTCGGTTACCTTAAGACAATTGAGGCGGCAGCTCTGTTGGTGGTTACTGCACGGTTTTTTCTAGAGTAGTTTTTTTTATTATTATTATTATTATTATTATTATTATTATTATTATTATTATTATTATTATTATTATTATTATTATTATTATTATTATTATTATTATTATTATTATTATTATTATTATTATTATTATTATTATTATCCACTGCACACACACACACACGAACGTAAACAAACACAGAATGTTACCTTTGCACTTTCATATTTACATAAGCAGACAAGAAGCCTTTAGTCCTCATGATCTGCAGTACATATTAAAAAAAAAAAAAAAAAAAAAAAAAAAAAAATACACACACATACATACATTCAGGACGTACAATATTCAGACGCACATTATACACATACTCACACACTATATGTCCACCCATCAACACACCTTATGGTCATGAGGGAAAGTGGAAATGAGGTGTTGTGTTGTGGGTGGGGAGATTTGGTGGGATGGGAGTGTTGTCAGAAATGGGGTGTTAAGGGATGGGGGGATTGTGGATGGGGGTGTAATAATGGTGGAGGGATTGTGGAGGGGAGGTGTAATGGTGGAGGGATTGTGGAGGGGAGGTGTAATGGTGGGAGGGATTGTGGAAGGTAGGTGAAGGTGTTGTTGTTATTGTGGAAGGTAGGTGAAGGTGTTGTTGTTATTGTGGAAGGTAGTTTATATCACACGTCGATCAAGGAGAGAGTTCATGTTTTATCAGATGATGACTTGGATGTAAATAAGAGTAAATAATTTAAGACTGACTAAATAAGACTTGGATGTAAGTATAAATAAGACTTGGATGTAAATAAGAGTAAATAAGACTTTGATGTAAATAAGAGTAAATAAGACTTTGATGTAAATAAGAGTAAATAAGACTTTGATGTAAATAAGAGTAAATAAGACTTTCATGTAAATAAGAGTAAATAAGACTGATATAAATAAGAGTAAATAAGACTTTGATGTAAATAAGACTAAATGTAAGTAAGATTGACATAGCGACCAAATAAGGATGTGTCATTTGTATACATATAACATGAACAAAATATACAATAATGAAATAATACAAGTGCAACATTAGAAAGTAGATTTAAGTGTAATGTATATTATAGTATTAAAAGATAAAGATCCAGATTAAGTAAAAATAAAATAAAATACGGGAAGCCAGAAATAAGGAACTGAAATATGAAAAGGCAAGGATGCAGAACCACCACCGGTCCTCTCGCAAAAAAAAAAAATGAAAATACATACATAAATATAAAATAAAATGATAACAAGAAAGAAGATATAAAAAGTCCCCCCAATTTCCAGGGAGCGTCACCGTATCATGCGGTCACGGACGTTAAAGTTTTAATTAAAGTAAATGAAAAAAAAAGAGAGACGAGAATGATGCCCCACCCCCTCTCCAAAAAAAAAAATAATAATAAAATAATAATAATAATAATAATAATATAAAAATCAAACTAAGTAAATATATACATGTATACTGTATATATATATATATATATTTGTATGTATGTAATAAAAATACGTTTGTAGATGATATAAATTAGTGATAAGAGAGAAAGAGAACGCCAGCCAGGCTTCCTAACCAACCATCTCTTAACTTCTCGGGGTAAAAATGAACCACTGCCGGTAATACACTTTTAATTGATTCATGAAACTGGAGCGAAGATGGAAAATACTAACACGGGTTGGAAAAAGAAAAAAAAAATGTGGGAGTGGGATGGCGGCCTGGGTTGGAAAATTAGGGATGGTGGAAATTACATCCCCCGTGTTCAGAGAGCGATAAATAGAGAGAGAGAGAGAGAGAGAGAGAGAGAGAGAGAGAGAGAGAGAGAGAGACACGGGGAGGGATGGTAGGGACGAGATGAGACAGAGAGAGAGAGAGAGTGGAGACACGAGAGAGAGAGAAAGAGAGACACGAGAGACTGATAAACAAATAGATAGACAAGAGCGAGGGAAGAGAGAAGAAACTCATAATAATAAGTGCTTTGATCATACATACATACATAATTATACTTGTGTAACATAGAGAGAAAAAAAATGTATGAACTTACTTGTATGAAAAAATGAATATTAGACTTAATGCTCTTTTTTGACTCTCTAGCCAAAAATAACACACACACACACACACACACACACACACACACACACACACACACACACACACACACACACACACACACACACAGAAACACACACACACACACACACACACAGAAACACACACACACACACACACACACAGAAAAAAATACCCTGCATTATAAAGGAATGGCTTGGTCTAGTATAAAAATCCTTAAAGTTGGAGAATGAATAATATCCTCTCTGCCCCAACCACTGTAGTATTCTAAGCTGGCTACCTGACTGTCTGGTTGGTGGTGGTAATTGTAGTAGTAGTAGTTGTTGTTGTTGTTGTGGTAGTGGTGGTGGTGGTAATTGTTGTAGTAGTAGTTATTGTTGTTGTTGTGGTGGTGGTGGTGGTAATTGTTGTAGTAGTAGTTGTTATTGTTGTTGTTGTGGTGGTGGTGGTGGTGGTGGTGGTATTGTTGTTGTTGTTGTTGTTGTGGTTGTTGTTGTGGTATTGGTGGTGGTGGTATTGTTGTTGTTGTTGTGGTTGTTGTTGTGGTATTGGTGGTGGTGGTAATTGTAGTAGTAGTTGTTCTTGTGTAGTGGTGGTAATTGAAATAGTAGTAGTAGTTGTGATGGTGGTAATGATGGTAGTGGTTTAGATGTTGTGGTAGTTGTTTTGGTAGTATGAGTATATGGTATGAGGTGTTGATGATTGTATAAGGTAGCGAGGATGGTATGAGGTAGTGGTAATTGCCGTGAAGAGAGAGAGAGAGAGAGAGAGAGAGAGAGAGAGAGAGAGAGAGAGAGAGAGAGAGCTATGAATGATCACACCGCATGTTGCCCACCCTTTCCCCTCCCCTCCCCCCCATCACCACACAGGCAAACACGCACGCACACACGCACAAACACTCACACTCACTCACTCTAGTACCGCCAAGGAGAACATGTGCATATTTTATGTACAAAACTTAATATGAATGTACACACGCTCTCAAGAAATTCGGTTGGTAAAGAAATAGCCAAGATATACGTACATATTTAAATATTCTTGTGCATATTAAGATACTGAACGTGTATGTAGGATAGAGAAGAAAATAGATTACATTTATTTTTGTTTATTATTGTTTATTATTGTTTTTCCGGTAATACAACATTAACATTTACTAATATAGGCAACAACTATGTATTTAGACTTTAGATACTGAAAGCTTAGTGAATCTTTAAAGTCTATAGTTGATTCTGCAATTGTTTATATTTATAGTTTGTTTACACTATTTAAATAAACTTCTTTTCACATATAATAGAACATGAACATTGTGGGAATATTATCATTGTCATTAGTCATCACGTTCATTTGTACACACCATACTGTATAGGTATGTGCCTCGTTATTCACACACACACACACACACACACACACACACACCATAAAGACACTGTCATTACATACACACACACACACACACACACACACACACACACACACACACACACACACACACACACACACACACACACACACACACACACACCATAAAGACACTGTCATTACATACACACACACACACACGCACACACACACACACACCATAAAGACACTGTCATTACATACACACACACACACATATATATACATACGCATACACATACATACATCATCTTGAAGGCAGGCACCACACCCATACAGCAGCAGCAGCAGGCAGGCAAGCAAGCAGACCTTCCCAAGCACAGCCCTTCACACGTCACAGCCAGCGGTCGACCCCCCCAAAAAACAGCCTCCCCTTTTCAGTTCTGTCATCCCTCGCTTGGATAAAAACTGGACCCTCAAGCACACACACACACACACACACACACTACACCAGCAGCGTCCAGGCACTCGCTCTCACAGGCCCCTCCTCACACCACACGCACACGCACTCCTATACTGTTGCCAAGCACGAAGCTACATATCGTTGGGCCCCAGACAGCTTGTAGCAAGAACAGAGGAGCATTTATTCAGCAACACACAACCAGCGTCAGTGCAATGGAACGGGAACTGTGCTGGTACAAGAATACTTGAATGTGGTGACGCTCAACCTGGCTAAAAGAGACCAGGCTAAGCGAAGGCAAAGACATTCTTCTATTATACCATTACTTTGTTATATTAGACTATTGTTAATCCCTCATACAGATGGGTCTCAACGGTACCTGTAATAATCATTAAGTAAAGGCCTTAATTAAATCCTATTTCGAGTCTGGCTAAAGGAAGAATGATGGAATGCAATGCACGCCCTAAATAATTCCCCGGCCCTACTGATGGTAACGCTGCTTGCTAGTTGGATGGAGGGGGATAATCAATACTTGCAATGCATCAGCCTCGTCCCATAGTCGGCATGAAGCAAGCAGATGCATGGCTGCATACATTCACAAGCACAGATGCGACGGGAAGGGGAGATGAGTCCATTCCTTCCGTCCTCGTCATAGGAAAGTGTAGCAGCAGGTCAGGCGACAAATACACAAAATTTGGACTTGAGGTTCTGTCTGTTTTACGTGTACTGATGGGGTCATATGTAGTGAGGACACGAATATGAGGTAGTTGTTTAGGTAATATGAGTATTATGGTATGAGGTGGTGATGATTATGAGGTAGTTGTTTAGGTAGTAAGAGTATTATGGTATGAGGTGGTGATGATTATGAGGTAGTTGTTTAGGTAGTAAGAGTATTATGGTGTGAGGTAGTCGTTTTGGTAGTATGAGTATTATGGTATGAGGTAGTTGTTTTGGTAGTATGAGGTAATGATGATTATGAGGTAGTATTATTAAATAAATGATGATATGAGGTGATAATATGAGGTGTTGATGATTGTATGTATCTTTGGGTTAAGTTAGAGACATTAAAATCAGAAATACATCCCTAGTAACAAGTCAAAGGAAGATAGTATGTTATGTCACTAAAAGAAAAAAACCTCATGATCCAGTCACATGCTTGATTTAAGATTATAAAAGAAGTAAAGTTGCATTTTAGTTAACATTATTTATTTATTATTATTTATTTATTAGTATTTATTTATTAGTATTTATTTATTATTATTTATTTATTAGTATTTATTTATTATTATTATTTGTTAACCAAGATATTACTCCATTTCTTCCACTTAAGTTTGCTGTTGATGGATTATGTATTTAGATAATCAACAAATGGAGCAGAAAATTATGAAAAATTAATTTCTGACAAGTGATCATATTTTATGGGAATATAATTTAAATTGCAATTGTATGACCGTATTTCTTTTACTAAGGATCCTTATATACTGAATGGCAAGCAGATCATGACAGCAAGATGTTATTGATCAGATTGCATGGTAATTATCACACCGGGTTCTACCTTATTAAAAAAAAAGTTTCTATTTTAGGCATGAATAGGCGTGCTTGAAATTACATAGATGATGATTTTCTTTAATTTGTTTTATAGAATTAAAGTTTTTACACTGAAATACAAGAGTTAATATTGGACTGAAATACTTTATAAAGTATATAAACTATTTTTTAATCTGTTTTATAGAATTAAAGTTTTTACACAGAAATACAAGACTTAATATTGGACTGAAATGCTTTATAAAGTATATAAATTATTTCTTTAATCCGTTTTTATAAGTTTGAAGTTGTTGCACTGAAATCCAAGACTTAATTTGGACTGAAAGGAACTTGTTAATAAATACCTCAGTGACCGTGTTAATTAATTTGTCCCATGAAGTGATAATTATCGGGGGTAGTCAGTAAAAAATATACAGATTATTATTATACCTTCAATTATATCACTGATAGAATAATGATATATTAAGATTTTTTTTTTTTTAGGTCATACTGACGATGATGAAGTTGTCATTTTTATTATTATTGATGTTTTTCCTATAATGAGAATTTTGTTTAAAGATTTATTCCAATTTCTTTAGTATTAATAATAATAATAATAATAATAAAATCAATAATAATAATAATTATTATTATTTTATTATTATTACAATAATAATATTTTATTATTATTATTATTATTATTATTATTATTATTATTATTATTATTTAGTTCATCTCATACACATGCATGGATATATTTTTATCCATTTATTGTGCTTGACTGTTTCTTGAAATTTATTAATTGTTTATTATTCCTGCAGTTGATTAATTAAATGAGATTATATGAAAACACCGACTATTACTGAGTGTTTGTCAGATTATTAATGTAGTGAAGGAAGACTGACTAATGATACTTTAAGGGGGAAGTTTTGTGTTGGTAAATCTGGAGCAACTGAATCCTCCAAACTATTCCAAGCAACAGAACACCATTATTTTTGCTCTTCTGGTCCTGTTTCCTAGCATACTTTGGAGGAATCAGGGTACTCCAATTTAACATAAAAGAACTACCACCTTAAGGCACCCTGTGATGTAGTCTGAAAATTGGAGGTTAGCGAGTCCTTCAAACATTGCCACGAAACACACACACCAATAGGGAAGGAGCTCGTTTCGTGGCACAGTCAGGAGGAATCAGAAACCTCCAAGTCTCATGCACGATCACAGGGTCTTTAATTAATGGGGTAAATGGAGCAAACGATTTCTTCAAACTATTAAAAGCAACAGGCCACCATTATTTATGTCAATCTAGTCCTGTTTCCTGACATTCTTTGGAGGAATCAAGGCGCTCTGATGTAAGAAGCATATGTGACCAAGAATAGAATGAAGTACTTAGACAAATTTGAGAAACTATAAAAAAATATTATGTTAAGCAGAATAAGTAAATTTTTGTCTTTTTTTGTTTTATATTACAGTTCTTCGACAAATTTGAGAAACTATGGAGTAATATTATTTTTTAAGCAGAATAAGTAAACTTTTTTTTTTTTTATATTAGTGTTTAGACAAATTTGAGAAACTATGAAGTAATATTATGTTAAGGTGGTAATTTTTTTTTCGTAGATTGGAGTGCCTTGACTCCTCCTAAGTATGCCAGGAAACAGGACCAAAAGACTAAAAATCATGGTGTTCTGTTGCTTGGAATAGTTTGGAGGATTCAATTACTCCAGATTTACCAATATTATCTTATTATAATTGTTCATTTTATATGGGATAATTTAGAATGTTTTGTGGTGTACTGTGTAATGATATAAATACTGATTAATTAAATGAGGTATTGTTTATTGTGGTGTGTGTTTTGATGTAATGATTGTGTGTGTTTGTGTGTGTGTGTGTGTGTCCTGGTTTAGTGTGTAGTGTATGCTAGTGTGCAATGATTAATGTGTGTGTGTGTGTGTGTGTGTGTGTGTGATGTAGTAATAACATTTTACATAATAGTGTGAGTTCTGATTTAATATGTATTGCTGTGAAGTGTGGTTGATTCGGTGAGTGTCCAAATTTACTATACGGTGCCTGTAATATCCTAATCTCTCTCTCTCTCTTGTCTTCTTAATAATTTGTAGTAGAGTGTGTGTGGCTGGCAGTAATATTCTTAGTGGTGAATTTAGATATATGGATGTTTATTTTCTTAGTGGTGAATTTAGATATATAGATGTTTATATTCTTATTGGTGAATTTAGATATATGGATGTTTATTTTCTTAGTGGTGAATTTAGATATATAGATGTTTATATTCTTAGTGGTGAATTTAGATATATAGGTGTTTATATTCTTAGTGGTGAATTTAGATATATAGATGTTTATATTCTTAGTGGTGAATTTAGATATATAGGTGTTTATATTCTTGGTGGTGAATTTAGATATAGAGATGTTTATATTCTTAGTGGTGAATTTAGATATAGAGATGTTTATATTCTTAGTGGTGAATTTAGATATATAGATGTTTATATTCTAAGTGGTGTATTTAGATATATGGATGTTTATTTTCTAAGTGGTGAATTTAGATATATAGATGTTTATATTCTTAGTGGTGATGTTTATATTATATTCTGAAGGGGGGTTGATCACAGTGTTTATCTTGATGTGTGTGCAAGTGTGTTTGTAATTATATATATTGTGTGTGTGTGTAATGTTTCTGATACCGATAAACAACTCCTGTGTGTGTGTGTGTTTGTAAAATTATATTGTGTGTGTGTGTGTGTAATATAGTGTATGTAGAGGTATAATGTCTCTGAACCTGATAAGCAACGTGTGTGTGTGTGTGTGTGTAGCGGCGGAGTTAGCCAGCGCTGATCGGGTGGTAGGGCGAGCGGTGGTGGTAGCTGGGTTGGCTGGCTGGCTGGCTGGCTTGCTCTCCCTCTCTGCTTGTGAACCTTGTCTGCTTGTCTGTCTGTCTGCCTTCTTTCCTTCCTTCCTTCCTTCCTTCCGCTTGCTAGCCAACCACACCACGATCAAGTCCGTTTGAGTGTGATGTGTGAATATACTTTGTGTGTGTGTGTGTGTGTGTTGGGTGTTATTTGTATGTATTTGTGTGGTTCGGGTGTGATTTGTGTATTTTATGTATGTTTCGGGACTTATTTGTATGTATTTGTATGGGTCGGGTGTGATTTGTATATATGTAATTTGTATATGTTTGTATGGGTCACGTGTGATTTGTAAATACTTGTGTGCCTCGGGTGTAATATGTATGTATTTGTGTGCATTTGTATGTATGTATTTGTACTTAATATGTGCGATTTCTTATAATATTATACTGTCTTGTGTGGAATGGCTGTAAGTTGTATATATATATATTCTTGTGTGTATTTATAATCTATTTATGTTTGCCTTTCTGGGTATAATTATTTCTGTGCCTGTGTGTGTGTGTGTGTGTGTGTGTGTGTGTGTGTAGAAATGTCCATCCTTGTTACATAATGACTACTACTCTTTATTACCACTGTTTACACGCCTATATTGAAATTCGTCCAAAAGAAATCCTTCCCACACTTCCTAAGCCTTTAGTTTAATTTCGTCACTCAAACAAAATTAAAATATTCGCCTACAAAGTTAGGATGCGTGTTTTTTTTTTCATCTATTTGGTATAATATTATCACCGAAGTATAAATCATGTATATATATATATATATAATATATTTATATCATAGTAACATGACATAAAAGCATATAATATTACGATAATTGTAATTGTAATCCTATAATAATTGTAATAAGGTTGTTGCGATTGTAAATGATGATTGATTAACTTGATTAAATCTTGTGGGAAGAACCGCCTTTTGGTGAAATTGGAGGGTTACTGATTCCTCCAAAACTATCCCAAGAAACAAAAGAAATCACCCCAATGTAACTACTAATTATGGGATCTGTTTCGTGGCATAGTTTGGAGGAATCAATAGCCTTCTAATTCACCAGCAAAAGAATCTCCCCTTTAAAATGTCCTAAAATCATTCTTGGTACCATGAAAGAAATTGATGTTGTCAGAATATTGGAGGTTAGTGAGTCCTTCAATTATTGCCGCGAAACACCATCTATATTGAAGAAGCTTGTTTCGAGGCATAGTCAGGAGGAATCAGAAGCCACCAAGTCTCACAACACTATCACAGGGTCCTTATGTTGATGTGTGCTGATAGATGATAATAATAATGATAATGATAATGATAATAATAATTATAATGATAATAATAATGATAATGATAATGATAATAATAATTATAATGATAATAATAATGATAATAATGATGATAATAATAATAATGATAATAATAATAATAATAATAATGATAATGATAATAATAATAATGATAATAATGATAATGATAATAATAATGATAATAATGATAATAATAATAATAATAAAAATAATGATAATAATAATAATAGTCGAAACTGATAACTACCGGTACTTCATTGGAGGCATTTCATAATATTGATAATATTTATAATAATCAAATAAAATCACATTTGGATAATTTAGGACTTGTCTGTGTAAAACATTAAGCATTAAAGTGTTCAAAGGAATTTCCAAATAATAAAGTTTCTGTATAGGACTAAACTTAAATATTCTTTGCTTATTTTCATTTTCTTGAGGTTATATTTTTTCGTATGTTATCACTTCGACTTCATAATGTCATTTACATTATTACCTTAAGTGAAAATAAAAAATGCACTAACCAATTTTTCTCATATATAATTATGCATAATATTATTTGAAGGTGCTCATTTAAAAGAAGGCATTAAACCCAACTATGTCTCTCATCTTATAAGCACGTTGTTGTTATTAATAATTACGTAAGCCTCAGAGTGACGCAACGCTAATACACAATTCAAAAGGACACCTAATTATATTTAACGCATCAGGAGCGCTCACCGTCCGAACACCATTGAAATGATCCAAGGTGTGTGTGTGTGTGTGTGTGAGAGAGAGAGAGCGAGAGAGAGAGAGAGAGAATTGACACCCTCATTCCTTCACGTCTCCTCCTCAACACAACTCTAAGTATAGCCACAATCTTCACATTCCTTATTCACAGTTTATATGATGTGAAGACAGTGTAGTAGTCAGTAATAGTGTGTAAAGTTCTGTTGTCGCTGTATTATTCGTATTCCCATCAACATAATATATTAAAGAGAACTGTCCCCACTACAAATTCATGTTTCTTTAATGCTTTGGGGTGGAATCAGGAGAAGGAAGTCCTATTTTGCCTCACGGTTCAGCTTACATTATTGGGAATGGCAGATTTGTTTACTTCTGCTCTGCCTCCATCTCTGTTCAAGGTAACTACTAGTACAATTATTAGTGGAGTTTTAATATTGATGGCAGCGGTGTGACATGAATACAGGAGCAACATTGTGATATAAATATTTTCACACGAATATCAAAACCTACCACCACGTGCTATCACAAGTCTGGAAGCAACACAGACAGTGACTTTAGATAGAATACAAGTACACGTTTGACAGAAACATTCAATTTGATTAATTTAAGAATATTAATACTTTTGAGATGTTTGTACAATAATCCGAGTTGCATAATACTCTTCAAGACATGCATACATACATATATCTCAGAATAATATCACTTGCTTAGACCCATCACCACAATATTATTAATTAACATAGCAAAAAAAATTAACATAGCCAAATTACACACCAGTGTCTGGACTAACAGCGTGGCAGGAACGTCAACAAAACCACGTGTTAGGAATATAAACAAAATCCACGTGGTATCAATATAAACAATAAACACGTGGTCCACATGACATCATCAGACACGTGTCGACACAACACAATAATCACGTAGCCGCCAGCCACTACGGGAGTAAAGCGCCCAGAGTCAAAAGGCTGAAAATCATATGCTTCCTATAAAATGACACTATTTATTTATCCATTCATATTTTTCCGCATTGGGGGTGGGGTCGAGTGCCAGGGTTGGGAGGGGGTGGTGTGGGTGAGGGTTAGAGAGGGAGCAGTGTGAGAGAGAGAGAGAGGAGGGGCGGCGTGAGGGGCGGAGAGTGTGAGAGAGAGAGAGAGTGAGAGTGAGAGGTAGCTAGGTGGCTGGGGGTTGAGGTGAGGGTATAGTGGAGTGGGGGTGATGTGCAACAAAGCATTATGGGGGTCACTGACCTATATAAATATTCAGTGTGTTGTAAATATCTGCATATATTGAAGTATGGCGTACTCTTTGTCACGGCTACCATCTAACACCAATAAATTGACTCTTTAATTGCAATGAGTGAGTGTTATCCCCCCTCCCCCCCGTCATTAATTAAATACAAAAGGATCTGATGACATACCGGTAATTATTTATATGAGGGTAATGAATGATCTGCTTTAATGGGAAAAAAATGTGGCTGTAAGATTGCTGCTGGTGGCGTGAGTTTTATGAATGAACTGTGCATCGGGTCGGGTTGGTTGTGTTTTGGTGTGTTGCGTAATTGGTAACACACGTCATCCACTGTTGCCACCACTACATTTAAAGGGGGTGTGGGAGTAGGGGACAGGCTTGGGGGGGTGCGGGAATAGGGGGACAGACTTGGGGTGGGTAGAAAGCCTATCCCCCTATTCCCGCAACCCCCTAACCCCCCAAAACCCCTCCAAGCCTGTCCCTCTACTCCTGCACCTCCCCAAAAAAAACCCAAGCCTGTCCCCCTATTCCCACACACCCCAAACCCCCCTCAAGCCTGTCCCTCTACTCCTGCACCTCCCAAAAAAACCCCAAGCCTGTCCCCCTATTCCCACACCCCCTTAAAGCTGCGAATGACAGTCATATGGGAACGCAAAATGTTGAAGAGAAATGTCCCTATACATGACTTTGGGGTTCAATCAACATATCGATCTGTCTCTCTGCTCACTTTCCACCGCAATGTGTATTTCTCATGTTTCATTTAAGGTTACTCTTGTCCATTAATATTTTATAGTGTTTACAGATACTGTTTCCCAAATGGATAATAAAAGTATGCTGTCACTCACACGGTGTAGAATAGGAATGATTTTAAAAGTACTAAGGAAGTGTAAAAATGCAACGTTCATTACTTAGTATTTTAAAAACTATTGAATTCATAGATATTACCTATAAAACAACGACCTATTATTATGCTGTCATACATACAATTATTAAATATAATCACAAACCTCCTAACCTTTTTGTTTATTATTATTATTATTATTATTATTATTATTATTATTATTATTATTATTATTATTATTATTATTATTATTATTATTATTATTATTATTATTATTATTATTATTATTATTATTATTATATATTATCCCTGTTTTCAAACCCCTAAGGACCCCGTAATGTAGTAAAAAAAAAAATGGAGGTTAGCGAGTCCTTCAAGAAAGAAGTGAGAAAGCAAGAAGGAAGGAAATGTTCAAAAGGAAGCAGGTATCCAGAGAAAAGATATATTGCAAGAAACACACATTAACAAAGTCAATAGGAAATTATTTATACCGATTAGAATCACCACAATAAGTATCAAATTTGGAGAGTTGTGAAAATAAATACGTATGTTTGATTGCCATTGTAATTAATCCCTTTTACAGAAAATTCAGAAATGGGAGACAACTTATAATTAACGTTGTAATTGATATATAGTAGTAATAATAATTATGAAAAATATGAAACTATTCGTGAACCTTAAAAACTCGAACTGTTGATGAAAATTGTTTACCTGACAAAATAGAAGATATCAATAAAATACTGAATGATATTATAATGTCTAGTATTGGCAGGAGAGAAATATTTTTGCTTATTATTATTATTATTATTATTATTATTATAGTTATGTTTATTATTATTGTTGTTATAATTATAGTTAAGAATATTATTATTTTTATTATTATTGTTGTTATTGTTAATGTCATTATTATTGTTATTGTTACTGTATTAATATTATTGTCATTCGTACCATTATTATTATTATTATTATTATTTATTATTTATTATTTATTATTATTTATTATTATTTATTATTATTTATTATTATTATTTTCTTTCGTGCAGTAAACACATAAATAACAGCATAACCAATAATGTGTACTGTAACACCCACTTACCCCTGTTGTTGCCACCCAGTCACACACACACACACACACACACACTTGGTAGTTGTTACTTTAATGTCTAAATATATGTCAAGGGTAAACGCCATGTTAATTATTTCCTAACTTTATGAATACTTGACCCAGCATTAATAATCATCACGGTAGTTGCAAAATGAAAATGTCGTGTTGCATGTGGCTGAAATATTAAAGGGTTATTTATTTATGTAAGTTTAGTGTTTGGTGGTTAATCTTGCACTAAATGATTCCTGCAAGTTCGTCCAAGCAATCACAATTATTTCTTAGACTTTATGAAAACTATAAACTGCTTTAATAATAATAATCATGGTAGATGCAAAATGAAAATGTCGTGATGCATTTTAAAGGGTAATTTATTTATGTAAAGTTTAGTGTTTTGGTGGTAAATCTTGCACCGACTGAGTCCTCCAAGTTCCTCCAAGTAATCAATAGGGCACCAATATATTCAGTTAATCTGGTCCTGTTTTCTGGCATACTTTGGAGGATTCAAGGAGCTCCAATATACTAAAAGTTAAGGGAGTAATTCACGTTTGTTACATTGGAGTACTTTGATTCCTCCAAAGTATACCAGGAAAAAGGGACCAGATGAACAAAAATAATGCATGGTATTCTGTTGCTTGGAATAGTTTGGAGGAATCATTTGCTCCGGATTTACCAACACTGTACTGATGATATTATGTTGATAATTCTGAAGCATCCATAATCCCCAAAATTATTCCAAGCAACAGACCACCACCTTTATTTTTGGTAATGAGGTCCTGTTTCCTGATAATATAATGTGTAGGACAAAATATTCAAGGCACTCTTATGTACCAAATAGTATATTATCCCCTAAAAAAAATATATATGTAAAATAGATTAAAGAAATATGGTGAGGAAGGGAGAAGAGGGATAGAGTGGGATGGGGACGAGGTGTAGAAAGAAGAGAATGGAACACAACAGATGAACCGACTGTAATTTAGTATGATGAGTAGGATGGGGACGAGGTGTAGAAAGAAGAGAATGAAACACAACAGATGAACCAACTGTAATGTAGTATGATGAGTGGGATGGGGACGAGGTGTAGAAAGAAGAGAATGGAACACAACAGATGAACCGACTGTAATGTAGTATGATGAGTGGAGAACTTATAAGACGGGGAAGGAAGGTTGACAAGGTTGCAAGCACACACACACACACGTTCTCACACGCACTTTCACTCTCGCAGACACGTTCACACATATACTCTCTCACTTTCGCACTCACTTACGCGCACACACACACACACACACACACATATTATCTCACACACATTATCTCGCACACATTATCACTATCTCTCTCTCACACGCACACTCATTCTCTCTCATACACACATTCTCACTCTCTCTCCTTCACACACACACACACACACACACACACACACACACACACCTGGCCGGCCCGTCACCCACAGCGGCTTGGGAGCGTCGTGTCGGCCAGTCCAGTCCAGTCCCTTCCAGTCCAGTCCCTTCCAGTCCAGTCCCTTCCAGTCCAGTCCAGTCCACATTTATATACACCATACTTCCACCTCCTCCACACTCTAATTTCACCTTACATTCCACATCATCTTATATCTTCTATTTTTTCCACCTTTGCATTGCTGTCTAATTCCACCTCTATTTCCACCTCATCTTTCCTCCACATCCATATACTTTCTCTCCACATCCATATACTTTCTCTACACATCCCTCTTCCTTCCTCCACATCCATATACTTTCTCTCCACATCTCTCCTCTTTCCTCCACACCCTTTCGTCCTTCCTTGTGTCTTTGATGTTATCCCTTGTACCCTCTCTCTCTCTCTCTCTCTCTCTCTCTCTCTCTCTCTCTCTCTCTCTCTCTCTCTCTCTCTCCATCAGATTAATTATTAAAGCGTACAATACTCTATTTGACCATACAGCCAAATCCCTCTTAATATCCTTTACAGATCTTTCCCATGCATTGTCTGACCCTCCGAATCAAAGGGTATTTATAATCTTACCAAATTAATAATATTATGATTGACTGAATGTGGTTTTGAGCTGATGAAGTTGTTGTTGATATTTCCATTAGATTATTGATGTGATGAAGGTAATCTATAACTAATACACACACATACATACATACACGCATGCACGCACGCACATTCTCTCTCTCTCTCTCTCTCACACACACACACACACACACACACATTCTCACACGCACGCACATTCTCACACACATTTTCTCACCCCCCAACAACATATATTTTTTCTCTCTCTCTCTCTCACACACACACACACACACACACACACACACACACACACACACACACACACACACACACACACACACACACACACACACACACACACACACACGCACACACACATTTCCTCGCACGCACGCACGCACACAAACACACACACACACAGTTAGCGAATAACCTGTCAAATTATCATTGAAATTATAACTCTCACATCATTATCATCATTATCATTATCACTTCAAGAGCCAAGCAATATATATTTCCTATTTAAGGGGAGAGTATACTTTTGATACATTGGAGTGCCTTGATTCCTCCAAAGTATGCCCGGAAACAGACCCAGAGGAAGAAAATTAATGGTATCCTGTTGCCTGGAATAGTTTGGAGGAATCGGTTGCTCCAGATTTGCCAACACTGTACTTCCTATTTAAGGGGAGATTATCTTGTTGGTAAATTAGAAGGCTACTGATTCCTCCTAACTATACCAGAAAACAGACACCTTCAAAAATACACTCGCAATCTAAAATATATATCCAGGCTCGTTGCTTCGAATAGCCTGATCGAATATTAAGCGAACTCGAGCAAATATGAAACAGAATTAAGCGTTGTAATTGGTTCACTATACTCTGTTCAAAACTTTTGTTCCTTTCGGCCTCTTATGCTTAGATAGATAGAAATAGATAGATAGATAGATAGAGCGATAGTTAGATAGATAGATATATAAATAGAGGTAGTTAGATAAATAGAAATAGCTATAGATAGACAGATAGAAATAGCTAGATAGATAAAGGCTATAGTAGAACACAAATTTTGAAAAAGGCTATAGTGTGTCAAATGATTCGTAACTTCAACAACACCTGGATACAAATTTTAGACTGTGAGTGTACTAATATTGGGGATCTGTTTCGTGGCACAGTTTTGGAGGAATCACTAGTCTTCCAATTTAACAAAACTCACCTTAATATTATATTTTTGGTTCTTGAGGCGATAATAATGATGATGATATTTTTGTGAGTTATAATTTCACGGATAATTTGATAGGTTATTCGCCAAATGTGTGTATGTGTGTGTGTGTGTGTGTGTGTGTGTGTGTGTGTGTGTGTGTGTGTGAGTGAGAGAGAGAGAGAGAGAGAGAGAGAGAGAGAGAGAGAGAGAGAGAGAGAGAGAGAGAGAGAGAGAGAGAGAGAGAGAGAGAGAGAGAGAGAGAGAGAGAGAGAGAATATGTGTGTGTGTGTGTCTGTGTGTGTTGGTTATAAAGACGCTTACATGTACTTTTTTATATACTAATAAATAATTGTATTTTTTTTTCTGTTTACAGGTGAGTGAATTATCTGGAGTGGCTTCCTCAATGACTCGTCAGTGAAGTAAGTAGCAAAAATCCAGGTTTAAAGGGATAATTAAGGGGGTGCGAGAATAGGGGGACAGGCTTGGGG
>JAWZYT010002352.1:0-10000 GCA_034508575.1 Petrolisthes manimaculis | reverse complement strand
CATTATTTAGTATGAAATGTGAATGAATGAATGAGTAAGTAACAGCCCAAATGATTGTAATGAAAGCCTTTCCACACTCGTAAAGAATAATGTTGACTAATACGAGTACAAACGTATACCTTCCCGGAAACACCCCTACGGACTGAAAAGTTATATTGGTAGTTGTTGTTATTCTTTGTGTGTTGTTGCTATGAATAAAAAACTCCTAAGATAGAATGGAAATGGAAGTGTATGTAATAATTATCTTAGGGGAGATGGGAGATGTACTGATACACACACACACACACACACACACACACACACACACACACAAACACACACACAAACACATACACAAACACACACACACACACATTCACACCTTTACACACACACACACACACACACACACACGCACACACACACACACAAACAAGAAGAGAGGAAAAGAGTCTAGCAAGAAGGAAGGGAGAGGGTTTAAAAGCAACAGGGAGAGAGAGAGAGAGAGAGAGAGAGAGAGAGAGAGAGAGAGAGAGGGAGAGAGAGGGTGAGAGTTGAGCAGCACCTGAAGGGCAAACCAGACGGTGTAAAAAACTAGCAAACTAAGATTAAGCGGGTAGAGAATACAAGCTCATAATAGCGTGTTAAGGTGGCGAGTGAGGGAAGGGAAAGGGTGGTGCATGGATGGAGGTGAGGTGAGAATTACAGATACTGAAAGGCGGTGTGTGTGTGTGTGTGTGTGTGTGTGTGTGTGTGTGTGTGTGTATAGGCTAACTGAATGTGATGAAAGTTTGGTGGGAATAGGAGAGATAGAAGAGGAAGGATAGGAGAGATGGAAAGGGAATAATAGGACAGCACACACACACACACACCACACACACACAAACACCACACACACACACACACAAACACCACACACACACACACACACACACACACACACACACACACACACACACACACACACACACACACACACACACACACACACACACACACACACACACACACACACACACACACACACACACACACACACACACACACACACACACACACACACACACACACACACAAACACCACACACACACACACACGAGAGAAAGAGAACGAGAACGAGAACGAGAACGAGGGAGTACGAGTATGAAAAACAACAATTTAAAACACCCATTATAAAGTTCATCAAATTCATCCCTAATGTAAACAGATAGAGGAGACGGCAGGCAAATTGGTGGTGGGGAGGCATGACTGGGGGAAGGGCAGGTGTCTCATTAAGATAAGAACTAATAGAAGGCAGGTAGTAGTAGTGGTAGTAGTGGTGGTAGTGGTGGTAGGTAGGTTCAACCCCCTTTCTTTCTTTTTACCCCCTCACACACACACATACATACATACATACACACAGACTGAGACTGCCATCGCCATCATCATCATCACCAATACTTTCACCACCACTATCACCATCACAAACATCAGCATCACCACCACCACCAACAACAACTACAACATCACTACCACCACCTTCACCACTACCTTCACCTTCACCACTACCTTCACCATCACAACCAACAACAACAACATCACCACCACCAACAACAACAACATCATCACCACCACCACCACATCCTGAGGCGACATACAGAGAGACAGTGTGGCAGGCGTCTCTGATAACACAGTGTGGACGTAATGGTGTGATTTGCCAACCTGGTTTTGTCCTGCTTCCAATCCCCCCACATCTAATTTGTCAGGAGTGTTCCGTAGCTTGCAAGCACTCTCTCTCTCTCTCTCTCTCTCTCACACACACACATACGCCCTCCCTCTCTCTCTCTCTCAACACACACACACACACACGCCCTCCCTCCCTCCCTTCCCCTGCCTGCCTGCCTGCCTGCCTGCCTTCACGCTGCTTTCAAACTTTAATTGGTTTTGAGCAGGGCCCCATACACCCTCCTGCTACTCCTGCTGCTCTGAGAGAAATGAAGGGAATGTCATTTCCGTCAGTCATGTCACAATAGCATTCAAAGACTTCCTGATCATAACAACACTAATTGAGATTGTATTGAAATATATTTATTAACGCTTTATCCACTAACGTACACACACACGCATACACACACACATACACACACACTCTGTCCATAGAATCGTCATCACGAATTTACAAAGAGTTTTATTGTTTGTTTGTCAAGGGAAATATTTTGATTGCCACGATTCCTTGTACTTGGACGGTGTATGGAGGCTGTTTAAGGGGAGAGTATATAGTGCCTTGATTCCTCCAAAGTATGCCAGGAAACAGACCCAGATGAAGAAAAATAATGGTATCCTGTTGCCTGGAATAGTTTGGAGGAATCATAATCTCCAAAAATGTCAAACTATACCTTCCCCTTAAAATGACACTCAACTCATTAGAAGTTTATAAATTTTGTATTCTGTAACTTTACTTTACGTATTTTCAGCACCACCTCCGTTTTAAATATAATGTTACTGTATCTACCAAGCTGGACTTCAAACTCAATTTGACATTAGCAATTGCCCTTTGATTCTATTATATTCTATTGCAATTGTTTTAATATTAGTTTATTTTCTTCACTGTTTCAGACATTATTTTTCTGTAAACAGGAATTTGAAATAATACAATTTTCTGAGATCTGTATATGGAAATATATATGACATGTTTGTGTCGAAAATTATTTCTTTTTCTTAAATGCAATGTCTGGAGAGAGAGAGAGAGAGAGAGAGAGAGAGAGAGACCCAGATGAGGACAATGAAAGGTAAACAATAAAGGGAAAAACGGAGAGGGGGGTCACCCATTTTTGAGAGAGACTTCCCTCATACAATTAATGGACAGAAAAAGTAAGATATGAGAAATCTGAATAAAACGTAATTGAGGAAAGAACATTCCTATACCCACACGAGGAAAACCAACCAACTAAACCAACTCATAGCGAAGAAGATAATAATAATAATAATAATAATAATAATAATAATAATAAAAATAAAAATAATAATAATAATAATAATAAAAATAATAATAAAAATAAAAATAATAATAAAAATAAAAATAATGATAATAATAATAATAATAATAATGATAATAGTAATAGTAATAATAATAATAATAATAATAATAATTTGGCAAGCGATTTGTTTTCATAATTATTTAGCTCTGCATGATTAGAGATTATCTGTGACTTAAGGGACGCTATGATGTAGTCAGAAAATTAAATTGGAAGTAAATGAGTCCTTCAAATACTGCCACGAAACACACACCTATATGGAAGGAGCTTGTTTCGTGGCATAGTCAGGAGGAATCAGAAGTCACGGATATCCTCTTTTCTTCTCTTTCTCTCTCTCACGCACACATTCACACACACACACACACACACACACACACACACACACACACACACACACACACACACACACACACACACACACACACACACACACACACACACACACACACACACACACACACACACACACACACACACACACACACACACACACACACACACACACACACACACACACACACATTCTAGCCATCAGCGTAGGTAGATAGATAGCCAGACCTTTTTTTGTAGCACACACAGCTACAACACAAACCACCTCAAACCATATCTAATTAATCCACTATCACACCAGAGACCCTTTGACCTCCTTGGAGATGCATGAGGCCGAGAGACAAACACTGAACTCGTTTCCTCTGACCTTTTGATCTTGTGGAATTCGGAGATATATCGGGAGGGTAAAAAAAAATTGGTCGAGAAACAATTTGATATATATATATTTTTTTTTCTTACCTGGAGGCTCGTCGAGGTATATAGGAAGTTGGAACTTAGATTATAGTTACAGTATATTTATATGTATGGTATGTATGTATGTATGTATGTATCTTTGTATGTATGTATGTATGTATGTATGTATCTTTGTATGTATCTTTGTATGTATGTATGAATGTATCTTTGTATGTATGTATGTATGTATGTATCTTTGTATGTATCTTTGTATGTATGTATGTTTGTATCTTTGTATGTATGTATGTATGTATCTTTGTATGTATGTATGTATGTATCTTTGTATGTATCTTTGTATGTATGTATGTATGTATGTATGTATCTATGTATGTATCTTTGTATGTATCTTTGTATGTATGTATGTATGTATGTATGTATAGCCCATGCTTTATTTTGCTCCAAAGTATTTAACAGTATATAATTATATATCTTTTCTATCCATTAATTCCTGCATTATTTTTTCATCCGTGCTGAAATAATACACAAAAAAGTAAATAAAATACGACTAAAGTAAGAGAAGAAAGCAAACTGAAGCAATCAAACAAACTTAGCCAAACAAGAGACCACAAAAAAGTAAATAAAGTAAATATAAAGTAAGAGAAGAAAGCAAACTGAATCAAACAAACAAACGAAGCCAAACAAGAGACCACAAAAAAGTAAATAAAGTAAAAATAAAGTAAGAGAAGAAAGCAAACTGAAGCAATCCAACAAACTTAGCCAAACAAGAGACCACAAAAAAGTAAATAAAGTAAAAATAAAGTAAGAGAAGAAAGCAAACTGAATCAAACAAACAAACGAAGCCAAACAAGAGACCACAAAAAAGTAAATAAAGTAAAAATAAAGTAAGAGAAGAAAGCAAACTGAATCAATCCAACAAACATAGCCAAACAAGAGACCTTCATCCCTGCAGACCAAAGACCACACACCAAGGCATGTACACATTGAATGCCAAGCAGGTTCGACTAAAAGAAGACACACTGACAGAGGGATGGATGGATATCAGCCTCTCTGTAAACAAACAAAGGTATGTACGTAGGCAGGCAGGCAGGCAGGCAGGCAGGGAAGCAGGCAGAAAGGATAGCAGCAATGTAGGCAGGAGGGGAAGCAAGCAGAAAGGATAGCAGCAATGTAGGCAGGAGGGGAAGCAAGCAGAAAGGATAGTAGCAAGGTAGGCAGGAGAGGAAGCAAGCAGATAGGGTAGCAGTAAGGTAGGCAGAAGGGGAAGCAAGCAGAAAGGGTAGCAGTAAGGTAGGTTGGCAGGGAAGCAAGCACAAAGGGTAGCAGTAAGGTAGGCAGGCAGGCAGGTAAGAAGGGAGGCAAGCAATAAGGCAAGCAGGCAGGTAGAGAAGCAAGCAGAAAGGATAGGAGCATGGTAGGTAGGCAGGCAGGCGAGATGCAGAAGATTAGACATGAGGTAAAATAAAGGAAGGAGCAACAAAAAATATATACTGTAGATAGGTAAATGGGGACACAGAGTTAGGGAGGGAGTGAAATGAAAGGGGTGAGAAAATTATATAGAATAATAAAGGTAAAGTAGAAGGACTGGTAAAGAAGCATCAAGGTAGGACAACTAGAATTACACACACACTCATACATACATACATACAAACACATTCACATACACACACATTCACTCTCTCTCTCTCTCTCACACACACACACACACACACACACACACACACACACACACACACAGAAGGGGAGACAACAAGGTAAAGGTGCAGTTAGGCTTGGCAGGACGACAGCCAATCAATCAGTCAAGTAGAAAGAAAGACAGGGAGACAGACAGGTTAGCAGTCAGTCCTGTAGGCAGCCATGTAGACAGTCAAAGATTCAGTGAGGTAGGATGAACAGCAAAGAAACATAAAGGCTTCACAATCAGTCATGTAGGCAGTTAGACAGGCAGGAAGTTGGACTGACAGTTTGTTTTAGACAGGCAGGAAGTTGGACTGACAGTTTTAGACAGGCAGGAAGTTAGACTGACAGTTTGTTTTAGACAGGCAGGAAGTTGGACTGACAGTTTTAGACAGGCAGGAAGTTAGACTGACAGGGATTCAGTTAGACAGGCAAGCATTCAAAGAGGCAGGGTATTAGACAGGTAAGCAGGCAAGCACTTAGAGAGGCAAGCAAGTAGTCAGAGAGGCAGGCAGGCAGGCAGTCAGACAGGTAGGTAGGTAGGCTAGGTAGGTAGGCAGGTAGGAGCGTGGAGGAGGTTGGCTGGGTCTGTCTGTGATGGAGCTACACCTGGTGATCAATACAACATGTTAAACTCAGGGCCAGGCAGGCAGACTGTGTTGTGTCCTGTTAACACAATACATCCAATTATTGTTAACACTCTCTCTAATTGATGGATGCCAGGGAATGCGTGCTCTTTAACCGAGTTACCAGCGCTGCTAAGTGTTCCTCATGTCTGTCGCAAGAGCAGGAAACACCACCGAATTTTTTTGACACCTAGCAACTTGTCACAGGCATTGAAGGTAATAGAACGCTGAATTGATCAATGCACTCCAGTGAGGAGGATAGTGGTGGTGGTAGTAGTAGTAGTAGTAGTAGTAGTAGTAGTAGTAGTAGTAGTAGTAGTAGGGGTGGAGGGTAAAGTTGAGATAAATAATGTTTTTCATATCCGTAACATTATGTTGTATTTAAGACTAATCCTTATCTTAATTAATAGCTCTAGAATAACTATATGCATGGAAATAACTTTATCTTGGTACATTTCCATGAATACTATAACGTACTAAAATAATTCCATGTTCCCTCTCACAGTATGATATATAATAAGTAAAATAATTAACCACTGAGGGTAAGAAGAAAAAAGAAAACACATACTGTACTCATACATCTACACCTGTATGCGAATTATTTTTTCTTTTTTCAATTTTTTTTTTTTTTGGGTGGAGATGCGCTCAGGAGTCTGGAAATGAAGTTCACGTGGCAGCATCCATCGTCTTTGAACTTGGACTGGGCAAATATTTTCTCAGATGAAACCTAACCACACCAGGCAGGTAAATAGAAAAATAAAAATAGAGAGGAGGAACTCGACTCACTACTGACGACTTAGTGTGGGGGAAAAGGCTCGACTCACCTCTTGAACCACCGGACTTTACTATATTTATTTATATTGTGGTAATGCTGTGATATATTCAGTTTACTACTTTACTCTACTTTACTTAACTTTACTCTACTTTACTTTACTTTACTCTACTTTACTCTACTTTACTCTACTTTACTCTACTTTACTTTACTTTAATTTAATTTAATTTACTTTACTTTACTTTAGTCATCATGTTACGTCTTAGGGGGAAGTTTTGTGTTGGTAAATAAGGAGCAACTGAATCCTCCAAACTATTCCAAGCAACAGAACACCATTATTTTTGTTCTTCTGGTCCTGTTTCTTAGCTTACTTTGGAGGAATTAAGGCACTCCAATATAAAAAAAAAAAAAAAAAAGAATTACCACCTTAATAAGATAGCATACTTTTGTAGTACATTGGAGTACCTTGACCCCTTCAAATTATGCCAAGAAACAGGACCAAATTAGCAAAAATAATGGTGGTCTGTTGCTTGGAATAGTTTGGAGGATTCAGTTGCTCCAGAATTACCAGCAGTATACTAACTACCCCTTGAAAAAATGTAGGTTGTTGTTTAATTATGTGTTAATTGATCTAGTGTTGTATTTTTTATTCTTCCCTTCAACAAGAAAAGTCGTTTGGTTGTAGGTTGTTGTTGATCATGTGTTAATTGATCTAGTTTTATTTTTTACACTTCCCTTCAACAAGAAAAATCTTCTGGTAGTAATTAACGTAAAATGTAAATTACGTGAGTCGTTGTTTAAGGGTTAAGGGTTAATGAATCGCTGGCATCGGGGCGGGATATTCATTCTCCTCATTAGTAAGTATCTGTATTCCACTCCTTTGTCCGGCCGCCGGCACAAACAGGTCATTGGGAGGCACATTGTAAAGGCAGATTGTTGTATGAAGTGCACATCTCCACAACACACGACCCAACACACTGAAATCCCTTCCCCTTCCCTTCCCCTCTCCCCTTTCCCCTCTCCCCTCTCCCCTTCCCTTCCCCTCTTCCCTCTCCCCTCTCTCCTTCCCTTCCCCTCTCCCCTCTCTCCTTCCCTTCCCCCCTCTCCCCTTCCCTTCCCCTCTCCCCTCTCTCCTTCCCTTCCCCTCTCCCCTCTCCCCTTCCCTTCCCCTCTCCCCTCTCTCCTTCCCTTCCCCTCTCTCCTTCCCTTCCCCTCTCTCCTTCCCCCCTCTTCCCTCTCACCACCATTCCCTGGCCGAATTCACACTTCAGCCGTTCAGAATTAGTCCTGTGTTGAGACTCTGAACGTTCTCTCTCTCTCTCTCTCTCTTAGGTCTATTTTCACTTGAGTATTGGTCCCATTCTCGTATCAATATTGTCTCTCTTATGTCTGTTTTTACTTCATTATTGGTCTCATTCTCGTATCAATATTGTCTCTCTCTTATGTCTGTTTTTACTTTATTATTGGCCCCATTCTCGTTAATACCCTTAATCATTAATGTTAAAACAATGTAAAATGTAAAATGCCTTTGTAATGTTGTATTATGTCGTAATACCTTAATCATGAGATAGTATATCAAATAAAAGCCTTATGAAATGCCATAGGGTTATTTTGCTAGTGTTTGTTTCACTCTGAACTCTCATTATATTTTAGTAATTAACAACATTAATCAGCTTACATTATGTATTTTGAATTAATTTGCAGTCTCTTTCTCGACAGAAGACATATTACGATCATCATTAAAAGCGTACCAAATTTTTATATACTCCAAGGTCAGACCGTTTGTCAACCTCAAATGTGGAGTGGGGGAGGATTATTAATATTAGATGCAAGGGATTATATAGAACTGGTGGAAGTGTAACCCAGCTTGGTATTTTAAGCCTGACAACCTCTTACCCCCAACCTGACAACCCCTGACCCCCAAAGAGAGAGACATAGAGATATGGACATAATATATATAGTATGAATATCTGAAGACATAAATGGGACAAAGAGAGAGACATAGAGAGATGGACATAATAAATATAGATAGTAAAATTACCTCAGGACATAGACTGGACAATGAGAGAGACATGGACATAATATATATAGATAGTGAAATTACCTTAGGATATATATGGGATAAAGATAGAGACATAGAAACATGGACTATAGATAGTATAATTTACCTTAGGATATATATGGGATAAATATAGAAACATGGACATAATATATATAGATAGTATAAAAGATAGAAACATGGACATAACATATAGATAGTATAATTACCTTTGGCTATATATGGGAGATGAGGCCTTGCAACACCATACACCATACACAATACACTATACACAATACCAGAATATAATGAATTCATGAAGACATTATAGATGGGATGCATGTTAGTGATGAAGCCCTCCCCCCCTCCCCCCTCCCCCTCCCCCTCCCCTCCCCCCCCCTTCCCCCCCATGCAATTGACAAGGGAGAACAGATATTGGAAATGATGACGTGTACTGTTGTCGTCAAATGTTCTGTTCATACCCTGACCCCGTTCAATATCTACACACACACACACACACACACACACACACATACACACACACACACACACACACACACACACACACACACACACACACACACACACACACACACACACACACACACACACACTAATAATAATAATAATGATAATAATAATACTAACTGGTATTGTGTAAAGTAAATGCAGGAAAATTCATTTGTTGAGTTGAGTTAATTATGTTAAAAAAAATACTCCTTTATCTGTTTGTGTTTGTCTCATAATAAGTTTTTATTTATTCATTACCAACATAATATTATACATCCTACAACTACCACGAGAGAGAGAGAGAGAGAGAGAGAGAGAGAGAGAGAGAGAGAGAGAGAGAGAGAGAGAGAGAGAGAGAGCAGAACTTGTAAAGGCAACTGGACAAGCATGATGGAACCCTCATGCATTCCCCATTGCATTTTACAGTAATATCATATTCATCATTGCACAAGTATTGAATTGGTAACACGACCACGGCTTCACAAATTATCCCAAGTTCATTTGCACTATTATATTATGACAGTTCTCGTTTAGTTTTATTTCTATTTATTGTTTGCTAATCGTAACGTTGGTAATATAATATTCATCATTCCTGTATATTTTACATAGCGATGCCAGGCCGCCAATGCTCAACATTATCTA
>JAWZYT010002351.1:7500-59832 GCA_034508575.1 Petrolisthes manimaculis | reverse complement strand
CTTCATGTACACTATACATTCATCACTTGCAAAATATGTTATAATCTATTAATTTATTATTTTCTCCAACATCACCACCACAAACACCATTACCATCTCTCCCACCACTACCACCACCACCACCACCACCACAACTACCATCAATTCCCCTCTCCCTCCTCCCATCACCACCACAACACAACACAACACAACACTCTCAACAACTCTATCTCTTAAAATTACTGGGACAACTTCACCTCCAGCTTGGGAATATCAATCAGTGCAGCCATGACCAGATAAAAGATGAGGAATAGGAGGGTGAGAATGGGACACACCACGCGACACAGAAGGTTCAGCCACTCAGCCAGGGAGGAGCGACGGTGATAGAGTTGTTCCTTGTGTCGCCTCGAGTACATCCCCACCCGGAGTATGCAGGCAGGGGCACACTTCTGAAGGAGGAGGGGTAGTAGGAGGGGTAGTAGTAGTGGTGGTAGTGGTGGTGGTGGTGGTGGTGGTGGTTGTTGGTGTTGTTGTTGTTGTTGTTGTTGTATTTGTGGTAGTGGTAAATGTTGTTGTTGTTGTTGTAGTGGTATATGTAGTAGTAGACGTAGGAAGAGAAGGAGGAGGGGGTAGGAGGGGGTGGTGGTGGGTGGGAAAGTAGGGGGGTGGGAAAAGGGGGAGGGAGTAGAAAGAGATCAAGGTGAAAGTTAAAATGGAAAAAGAATAGTAGGATAAAGAGGAGTAGGAAGAACGTGAGGAAAAAGAGAAAGAGTAGAACACATTATTAATTGTATTCTCATTATTATTATCAGTTATTATGATATTTATTTATTCGTATATATTATATTTTCTATTTTTTTATCATTTTTTTCCTGATGGCAAATTAAGGGGTAAGGTGTGTGTGTGTGTGTGTGTGTGTGTGTGTGTGTGTGTGTGTGTGTGTGTGTGTGTGTGTGTGTGTGTGTGTGTGTGTGTGTGTGTGTGTAAATTATATTATTGTATTGAAAAAGATGAGGACAAATACATGTGTGTGTGTGTGTATGTGTGAGGTGGTATGTTCGTATGCATGCGTGTGTGTTTGCATGTACAGTATGTATGTATGCGGACGTATGAATGTTCGAGTGTGTATATATATATGTGTGTGTGTGTGTTTAATTAATTAATTAATTAATTACTCTAGAACGTGTCGGTGAAGTTCGGCCGATTCCAATTAAATTTGTCACATTTATAGGGGATTATAAGAGATAATGATACGTACTTCACAATTGAAAATCAGTCTTCTGGTTTTAAAGTTACGATTTTTTTTAGGCCTAAATCATATCATTACTAAAACTCTATCTTCTTCTACAATCCAAATTAAATCATCTTGCTGTGCAATTGAATAAACTCACAGAAAGTATATCTAAACTTTCACCGTCGCAAGTTTTGATATCTTTCCTGATAGACATCTTAGAGGAATAGAAAGTTATACAAACTTTTTTTGTTATTTTTTCGATTAAAAAAAATAGCCATACGAAAACGAGAAGGATTTTGTAAAATCCCAAAGGTGAATTTATAGAACTTTTTACAAGCTTTTGAATGATATACATGCGATCCTTCTACAGTTTATAATAACAGAGCCTATTGATATCAAATTTCGCCAACCATCATTTCGAGAAAAACGCCTGCAAAGTTTGAGATTGCATTCTGCACGTTAGAGAAGACTAAATGAAAAAAAAAGCAGTTACTCAAAGGCTGTTATGTAACCATTTCTACACTTTCGATACTTATGTGAATGATTTTCGTGAAACCAATGTCTTTTTTTTTTTTTTTTGGTTACGTCTCTCCCACACCAACCTATTTCAAACAAATGTCATGAGTAAATAAAGAGAAGGTAAACAAAAAATCGCCTTGGGGCTGTAATACCCAGTAGGGTGAAGAAAAAAGTGATAGAGAAAAAGGTGAGCAAGCAATTAGAGAACAGGTGGAACAAAATTACAGAGATAAAAGTGAAATGGACCAAAGGGGCACCAAAACACTTGTCGTCCGGCTGACATCTGGCAACTATAGCCAGGCTGAGGCTACCCAGCCAGTGAGGGGAGGGAGGGAAGAATTAGGGAGAGAAAAGCGTTATCTGCCGAGTGTTGCCATCTATAGTTCACACTACTGTATTTATTTTCAGCCCCACAAATTCATATTCTATGTGATGTTATGGGCACATTTGGGTATGATGTGGACTCCTCCCACAGCCCATAGAGTGCACGGCTCAGAGATAAGACAACATTTGACCGATTTATATGTGATTTTCAACACTGAGCTTTCAGAGGAGTATGAAGGGATATTGAAGGAAGAGATTTATGGCAAAAACATATTTTCGGTAGATGGCGGGAAAATTCGACCTGTAAACCGGGCGGTCCCCTTTTAATTAATTAATTAATTAATTAAGGGGATAGTATACTTTTGAAATCATAATCAATGAATCAGTAATTTTGTAAAATTACTGGCTCCTGAAATTAGTATATTTGTAATTTCCTACAAATTTTAGTAATTTTGTAAATTTACTGATTGAAACAGTCACTTTGTAAATTTTCTGGAAAATCAAGGAAATTTACAAATTTACTGTTTTGAAGATTTTACTGTAACATATATATATGTGTGTGTGTTTACTGTATGTACTCACCTTACACCAATTAATAAAGGCAACAGTCACCACCACAAGGAAGAGACTGATGATGCAATACACGAACCACACGTCCACCAACTTGAGATAAGCTGTTTGGGGAATGGTGGCACTCATCTGAAAAACAACAACAACAACAACAACACAAATTACAACAACAACAACAACAACAAAACAAATTATAACAACAACACAGTGAGATCAAATTAATTCATGTCCTCCTCACACTCATATGTAAAACAACAACAACAACAACAACAACAACAACACAAATTATAACAACTCAGTGACAACAATATAAATTATAACCACACAGTGAAAGATTAAAACTAACTCATGTACTCAACCCCCCCCTCCTCCCATTACCCTCCCCCCCCTAAATACACTCCCCCCTCCCTCCCCCTCCCCCTCTCCTTAATACATGTCCTCCCACTTCCACCCCCTCCCCCCCTCCCCCAAAATTCACTCACCCAGCCCCCCCACCCCCTTCTTCCTCTCCTTATCACCCCCAAGCCCACTCAAGTACCCCCCACCCCACCCCCCCACCCACCTCCTCCACCATTTGCTTTGGGTACGAGAGACCCAAAACTGGTTCCCCCTTTGTCCCCCCATGTGCCTGAAAATGGAGAGAGAGAGAGAGAGAGAGAGAGAGAGAGAGACAGAGAGAGAGAGAGAAAGTATAAGAAGGCATAGTGAAACAAAGGCGAGTCCCCCCCTCCTCCCACCTCCCCCCCCCCACACACACACAACATCTATCCCCCTTACCCCCTTCCCCATACCTCCATCCTCCAATCCCCAACCCCCATCCTCCCATCACCATAATCCTCTCACTAAAATCATCCCACTACTCCCCACCAACTCCCTACTCTAATCCCTCATGCTTCAGCCCTTCCCCAACACCTTCAATCCCCATCCTCCATCACTCGTACCCCTGTTCCCACACCTCCAATCCCCAATCCCCATCATCCCATACCTGTGTAAAGAAAGTCGATTCCACCAACCAACAGAATCCCTCATCACTCCCCTACCCCTTTCCCCAGTCCCCATCCCTTCCATCATCCCATATTTAATTTTATACCTGTGTGAAGAAAGCTGCCTCGACCAACAGCGCCGTGAGAGCCACCATGATCCTCTCGTTGAAGTCGTCCACGGGGAAGTAAAACACGAGGTAACCAATGACCACTATAATGAAGGTGGGTACGTAGGTGGAGGTGATGTAGAAGGTGGATAGGTTCTCAAAGGTTAACTCCACTGCCTGGCCGCTGTAGTTGCCCTGTGTGTGGAGGTGGAGGTGGATAGATGGTTGGTTGGTTGTGTGGATGGGATAGGGGGAAAGTGGGGGTGGATAGATGGTGTGGAGAGATGGGTGGAGAGATGGTTGGTTGGTTGGTTTGTTGTGTGGATGGGATAGGGGGAAAGTGGGGGTGGATAGATGAAGTGGTGTAGGTGTAGTTGGGTGGATAGATGGTTGGTTGGTTGGAGGTGGGGTGTGTGGATGGGATAGGGGGAAGGTGGGGGTGGATAGATGGTGTGGAGAGATGGGTGGAGAGATGGTTGGTTGGTTGGTTGGTTGGTGGGTGGGTGGACGTGTGGATGAGAAATAGGTGGATGAAGAGAGAGAGAGATGAATTAATGGATGGATTTTTTTTTTTTTACATTAAATAAAAATGAATAATCTTTTTCTGACCACATTTCTTATAATTAAGTTTTCGTGTTTCAATTTTCAATCTACCACAATTATCTTGACATATAAAATTAATAAAGGATTCTCAGTGTAACCTTATGAATCAAAAGTAATGGGAATGTTATTGTTTTATTATAACTTTCTTTTAGAAACCCATAAAAATTATATGTTTTCTGTAATTTACGTTATGTTTAGTTTTCTATCACAACGGGAGTTATTTCTATGGTATACTATATTAAATTTGTCAAGTATTATATTTCGGCCTATGACGTTATTTGGAGAGAGAGAGAGAGAGAGAGAGAGAGAGAGAGAGAGAGAGGGAGAGAGAGAGAGAGAGAGAGAGAGAGAGAGAGAGAGAGAGAGAGAGATAGTGTGTGTTTACCTCATCAAAGGGTATCATATCTTCCTTCTGCAGGTAATACTCCAACAGTTTCCTCTTGCCCAGGTAAGTGACGCCCTTCCCGTGGGGCACCAGACTAATGTATTGCTTCGTCAGTCCCAGGAGCACCACGCCCTACGGAACAAGGACACTTTATACACACACACACACACACACACACACACACGAGCATACACACTTATACTCCAGCACACGCACACACACACACACACACACGAGCATACACAATTATACTCCAGCACACACACACACACACACACACACACACGAGCATACACACTTATATTCCAACACACACACACATACACACGAGCATACACACTTACAGTATACTCCAGCACACACACACACACACACACACACACATACAGGAGGAGGGGGAAGGGGTTACTCACCAGTCTACAAGTCTGAGTGTCGAAGGGGAAGGTGATGAGGTCAAACTGGCAGGAGGTGGTCACCGTAAGTTTCTTGATCAGTACAAAGGGATTGTCACGCCCTGCGAACACCTCATCTGCGGCAGGAGAAGCAGGAGGGGTTAGGGGGGGAGGGGAGTAGGGGGGAGGGAAAGGAGGGTGGGTGGAGGGGAGGGGAAAGGGAGGGTGGGTGGAGGGGAGGGGAAAGAGAAGGAGGAGGATGAGAATGGGAGACACAAAGAAGTGAGTGAGGAGAGAAGTGGAGTAAGTGAGAGAGAGATAAAAGTAAGAGAGAGAGAGAGAGAGAGAGAGAGAGAGAGAGAGAGAGAGAGAGAGAGAAGCAGGAAATGTAAAAGCAGAAGTGAGTGAGTGGGATAGGTGAGAGTAACGAAAAGGAAGTTAAAGGAAGTATAATTATTACCGTATAACTCACAGAACCCATAATGATAACTTGTGATCCAAATGTCAGCAGAAGGTAATGACACACATCAAAGAAAACCAAAGAAAAAGTTGGGAGAGTGAGTAAAAAGTTAACAAGTATTGGGGCACAAATTATTGAATATCCCTGACCAAAACTGACCTACATTCAAACTCAACCCTATAAGGTCAACAACAGACAAGGCAGAGAAGAAAGAAAGGATGGGATGGTTGTCGATAATTTTATGCTTTAGAATTTCGACTCAGTGGAATTTATAAGTTAATCATTTGCTTTCTTGTTATTTAAATTAAGCAAGAGGATTATTGTTTGTTTCATTAATTAAGGGGAGATTCTCTTGTTGGCAAAATTGGAAGGCTCCTGATTTCCTCCTAACTATATACAGATAGTTAACAGACGTTCTCAGTGGTACTAATAGGGGATCTATTTCGTGGCATAGTTTGGAGGAATCAGAGACCTTCCAGTTCACCAACAAGAGAATCTCCCTTTAATAGGATGGCTTGTCATTGGATTAACTTGACATTATGTACAGGTTTATGGGTTTTTGTATAGTTTGTGAATATAACCTGTTAGTACTCACCTTCCACTAAGTTCTCGTCATTGTCTGGAAGTGGTCCCGTCGCCCTCTGAGCCACCAGGAGGGACCGTCGCACCTGCACGTCGCTGGCGGTGAAGGCGTCCCCAAAGAACTCCACCTCAGGCATCCAGGGTTTGTTGGTGTCGCTGAGGTGGATGGCATTGAGGAACTCGGCGTTGTTGAGGTGGTGGAAGGTGACCCGCATGTCGTTCCATCCAATACGAACCTCCAACTCACACACATAGTTGAACCCCGTGAGATCGAAGGCCCGGATGGAGAAGATGTCGATGTGGAGGGAAACATTGACGGGGCTGGAAGGGTCGGTACGTGGAGGAGGCGTCATGGCATTGTAACCCTGAGGCAGAACCACAAAGCTGCAACTCACCTCGTCTGAACCGTCTGGACAGTTGACCTCCATGTCGCAGCGTTGGTGAAGGTGTATACAGGTTCCATCATCACAGGAGAACTGCTGGTCTTTACATGACGTCATTCGCAGTGTGACTTTAGAGGTGCCACACACGTCGTTGGTGATGGTCCAGGTGTTAAGGCCCGTGGGGTAGTGGGTCGGGGAGGTCATCGCCAGGGTAGCAGTCACAAAGGGCTTGTCATACCGAGTGATGCGCCAGAACCCAAAGTTTCCTGAGGAGTTGTTGGTGGGTGGGAACTTGGTGATGAGGGAGTAGTACACACCACTAAAACCCACTGTTTGGTTCACATCCACCAGAAAATACTCACGGTCGAACTCTGACTTGGCACAAAGGCCACGGATCTTCACGAAAGGAAGGCGGTGGAAATGGCAGGCGATGCAACGTTCCAAGTTACAAGTCCTGGGAACCCACGTGCCGTATGAGGAAGGCATGATATCACGACTACCCTTGAACGTGACACATACCTCAGGCTCCTCGATGGGTAAACCACGATTCTGTGCAAAGTTGGAGAAGTTGAGAGAATTTGTGGTGGTTGTGAGTCCATGCCAGAATTGTCCCTTCATGTTAGCACGTAGTCCCAGCCACAGTGTGTCCCCTATGCCGTCACCACACCCACCAGCATACGGGGCGGCCTGGATAAAGAGATTATAATTCTCTTCGCGACTGAGAGGAAGTTTGAGCTGGCCACCCAGGATGCGACACAGTAACTCCCCTTCCAGGAACAGTCGCATCTCAGGGAAGATCAGATCGAAGGCCTCGTTTTGTTGACACAGAGGCGCCACATCAACCTCCTCTATATCCACGTTACTCACCTCGAAGTCACCTGTGATGTTGGAGAAGTCAAACACAGGATTGGAGAGTGAGGGGAGGGTGTGGCAGGTGGTGTAGGACTTCATCTGTTCAGTGGACAACATGCGGTCGAACACTCTGAGGTCCACCAGTTTCCCACGGAGGCTCTGGAACTCATTGAAGCCCCCCGCCAGTGTGTCCTGCTCCTGCCCCACATACAGCACCCCGCCCCCAGCCACTCCCAGCAGACCAGTGGGTTCAGCAGAGTCCACCACGCCCACCTACACCACAAAGTATATGTGTGTAGAGCAAAAAAACAAATAATAATAATAATAATAATAATTATACACTTTCTAATAAATCTGTATGAGACTTTTCTGTATCCAAACGTACACATAAATGTATCTTATCTCCCTGTAACAGTATATAGCGAACCACACTTTAATCCTACACACTCCTTCCCTCCTTCCTCACCTGTATCCTACCATCCTGGACGACCTCAGTCTTACGGGCACGGAGGTCGAGGGCGAAGCAGAGTGAGGTCCAGTGTCTGAGGGGCACGTCCACTCTGAAGTCCCTGAACCATTTATGACCACAACACATCAACATCAACTCCTGCTTCTCATAGTCCAAACCTGACCAAGGAACGAAAGAAGGAAGGGAGGACACACTGTAGAGGCCTTAGTCAAGAATACCCATGGTGTTTACGATGGTATAGTACTGGTATATACGATGAATGTGTGTTGTGTTGTATGTACATAGGGAGTCATCGTACCCTTACCAAGCCATGAATGTTCTTGTATATTACGATACTGATAATAATGCTTAAGTGAATATTTTTTTTTTTTTTTTTGTAAACTAGAGTGTCACTGATTCTTCAAACTATGCCACGAAACAGACTACTTCAATATACGAGAGGAGGATGTCTCTTGTAGCCTATTTGGAGGAATCAGTAGCCTTCTAATTCGCCCACAACACATAATTTATCAAAACACAAATATTTCATCATTCAGTTTCTATGAGGCCTCTGATGTCGTACAACTCACCCACATACAACTCACCCACCCATACATACAACTCACCCACACATACATACAACTCACCCACACATACATACAACTCACCCACACATACATACAACTCACCCACACACAACTCACCCACCCATACATACATACAACTCACCCACCCATACATACATACAACTCACCCACATAGAACTCGTTATCATGACTCTGTTTGGCATAGGAGAGGATGACCACCTCCTGTCGTGCCTGTAGGAGGTGTACCCTGAAGCAGACAGATAGACGGGAGAGAGGGGACAGTGGTCGCAGGAGACGTAGGTAGGTGGTGGTTGTGGGTCGACCGTCTGCTTGGAAGATGGCCCCTGTTGTTGCTGCTGTTGTTGCTATTGTTGTGCTCACTTCGTTGTCACCACCACCACCTCCTCCTTCTCCTCTGTCGCTGTTTACACTCCTCTTGTTCACCTCCTTCCTTCCTACGTCCCAGCCTGGTGAGTGAGAGAGTGAGAGAGTGAGAGTGAGTGATTGAGTTAGTAGGGGTTGACAGTGTTATTGTTCAGTGGGGGTCTATAGTGTTATTTATTTACTGTTGTTATTGTTTATTGTGTGTGTGTGTTATATTTGTATTGTTGTTGTTGTTGTTGATGTTGTTGCTGTTGTTGTTGTTGTCGTTGTTGTTGTTGTTGTCTTTATCATCATCAATCCCTGTCATGTGTGGAAGTGTGTATGCAAACTTTCTCATATCTTTTAATCTTTTAACTACACTCTAACACACACACACACACACACACACACACACGTAATAACTGGGAGACGAACAAAAATAAGAAAAAGAAAATAGACCCACAGACATTCAACTTAAGACGAAAGAAACACACAAACACAAAAGATATCCAAGGTATACAAGAATAAAAAAAAAACGATAATAAACAGATACAGAGGGCAGTACTGTACAATACTTACGACCTTGTGTTTGGACGGGTGTGAGGGAGTGTAGTAATAGACAGAGAGACAGACAGAACAGAGAAGACGGGTGGTGGAAACTGCTGAACATCTTAACACGACCACCTCTACCTCTTCTTCCACCTCGTTCTCCACCTCGTTCTCCACCTTCCCCACTTTCTCCACCTCCTCCTCTTTCACCTCCTTCTCCACCTCCTTCTCCACCTTCCCCACTTTCTCCACCTCTTTCTCCTTCTCCTCCACCTCCACCTCTTTCTCCACCTCTACCTCCTCTACCTCCTCCACCTCCTCCTCTTTTGTCAATACCTCCCATAATATTTCTGACAATTATTCTTGTGCCATTACTTCTTCTGTCAACACCCATCATATAATTTCTGTCACTTCTTTTGTCACTATCTCCAACGCCATTGTCACCATTATTACCGTCATTATGTTTACTCCTATCACCACCACTACCACCACCACCAACACCACCATATCCTTCACTACCACCACCACCACCACCACCACTACATCTATTTCTCTCTCCACCACCACTTTTCTGTCTTTCCATCTTTTCTGTCGAGTTGTCCCTCTTCCTCTTCTCCTTCCTGTTGTTGTTGTTGTTGTTGTTGTTGTCCCACTTCACTTGGTTGTGGTGTTCAGTTTCCTTCGTCGCTTCACATGGGAACAACATACTGAAACGAGGGAGACACATATTGATTGATTGACCTATACAGTATCTAGACCTATTTCTCTGTCTCTCTCTCTCTCTCTCTCTCTCTCTCTCTCTCTCTCTCTCTCTCTCTCTAAACTTTATTGCGAGAGAGAGAGAGAGAATGAGAGTGGTTAGGTTAGTGTGTAATGGAAGATAGTGTGTATGATTAAGGTATAGTGTTGTGTGTGATGAATATAGTGTATGGTTAAGGTATAGTGTGATAAAGATAGTGTAGTAGGATGAAGATAGTGTATGTATGGATAAGGTATAGTGAAGATAGTGTATGTATGGTGAAGGTATAGTGTAGTAAAGAAGAGTCAATGTCCTTCCTCTAACTTAAATGTCAAGTCTTAATTCTCTCATGAAGTTACCGGACCTACCTATATACCACTCTCTCTCTCTCTCTCTCTCACTCTCTCTCACTCTCTACTTTCCTCTCTCTCTCTCTCACTCTCTCTCACTCTCCTCTCTCTCTCTCTCACTCTCTCTCACTACTTTCTTCTCTCTCTCTCTCTCTCTCTCTCACTACTCCACTCTCTCTCTCTCTCTCATCTTTCTCCTTCTCTTTCTGTTCTCCCTTCCTCCCCTTTCTTCCTTCCTTTTTCTCTCCACCTGCTCCTCCTCCTCCTCCTTATGTCTCTATCTCCACCCTCACCTACCCCCCCCCCACACTTTCCACCCTCACCTACCCCCCCTACCTTCCACCCCCCCACCTACCCCCTTCTACTCGTACTGCAAGACTCCATATAAACAAACACACAAACACACATACATGCTACCTAGTCCTGCTCATACATCCATACAAACATACATACATACATACATACATACATACAAACCTACATCTATACATATATAATTATATAAACACACATAACAGACAAACAAACACACACACATACATCCATACATTTAAACATCCAAACCAACATACAAACAAACACACATACATGCATACCTGTACACACATACAAACACACATACATACATACATACATACATACTTCCATAACTTTACTTCCATTGTTGAGTGGTGTGTATGTGTATGTGTAGTTGTGTGTGTATGTACAATATGTGTATGTGTAGTGGTGTGTATGTATGTGTGTATGTCTGTATATGTATGTGTATGTGTAGTGGTATGTATGTATGTATGTATGTGTGTGTGTGTGTGTGTGTAATTAGAGGGATGTGTAGTGTGTCAGGTGATATCAATACATGGATCTTGATGTAAACACACTATCATTTTGGTGTGTGTGTGTGTGTGTGTGTGTGTGGAAGAGGTGGTTAAAGTTATTATGGTAATGGTAAGGGGGGTGGAGTGGGTGGGGAGGGGGGGGAGCGAGGTACTGGGTGGGTGGGGAGGGGAGGGGGATGGGGGGACGAGGTAGAGGGGGAGATAAGAAAGAAAGGAAGGAAGGAAGGAAGGAGAGAGAATAGCAAGTTAATGTAGGAAGGGAAAGAGAGACAGACAGAAAGAAAGTAAGGAGGAAGGAAAGAAGGAAGTTTAGAGAGTGGGACGAAGGAGATAGAGAGAGGAAGGGTGGATAGGAAGAAAAAAAAGTAAAAAAAAAAAAATAATAATAATAATAATAATAATAGGTAAGAGAATGGCAGTGAATGAAAGAATAAAAAAAAACAGAGAATGTAAGTGATAATTAATAGAATATAGTTAAAGATAAGGAAGCAAAAGAAGGAGCAATAATGAAAGGGTGGAAGGAAGAAGATAAAGAAAACAACTTGATAATTAAGGTGTGTGTATATAATGAAGAGGAGAGATAAAGGAAAGAGGCGATAAAGAATAAAAGAAAAGGAGGGGGAATGGAAGCTTGAATTTAGAAGAGAGTGAAGAGTATTATAGACTAATGCAAAACAATTCTATTATGATACGCTAAATGCCCCGTTGCAAAAGAGGTAAACAAACACCGTACGACAATAATTTTACATGACACGTGAAATGCCCCGTTGCAAAAGAGGTAAACAAACAAAAACCAAACACATTTTCTATGATGTACAAAATGCCCCGTTGCAAATGAAGTAAATAAACAAGCACCAAACACATTTTCTATGATGCAAGTATAAAATGCCCCGTTGCAAAAGAGATAAACAAACCAAGAAGAGTCTGACCCATGTACAGAAAAGATAATCTATAGATAAGGCGACCCACGCATGCAGGAATGAATGATAAAGACGACGCGATGAGATAATGGCGCCAATTTTTATAGTAGTACTCCAGTATGGTGTTAATTGGCGGGAATCGAGTTGACGGGAACCGGATCCAGGCACCCCATCACGATCGTCATTTGTCCATCAGTCTCCAGGGAGTTTAGGAGCGCGGGAAATTATAGAGAAAAGGGATTAAATGGCGGGAAAAGGAGAGGGGAAAGGAGGAAGATACGTGTCTGATAAGGATCGCAGTTAATGGTGTTCCAGTTACTGACTTAGATGTAATTATGACCCTTGTGTGTGTGTGTGTGTGTGTGTACAGTTAGTCAGTCATTCAGATGTTAAACTATATATCACTCGTGTATATCATCTGTCACTCTGCCCCCCTTCTCCCTCCCCCCTCCCTCTTCCAATTATCTATATCTATACTCACACACACAATATCTACACACACATACTATACCCACCCACACACCCACCCATACTTTGACTACACCCATGCATACACACACAGACATATACAGTACAAACACACACACCCACAATACACACACAGAGTATACAAACACACCCACACAGTACAAACACAGTACAAACACACATAAAACACCCACACACACACACACAGTACAAACACACACACAATACACACACATACAGTACAAACACACATACAATACCAACACCCACACCCACAACACACACACACACACACAGTACAAACACACACACACACACAGTACAAACACACATAAAACATCCACACCCACAACACACACACACACAATACCAACACACACACACACACACACACAGTACACACACACACGCAGAATACAAACACACCCACACACACACAGTACACACACACACACAGTACACACACACACGCAGTATACAAACACACACACACACACACACAGTACAAACACACACACACACATTTTTGCAAAACAAAATCATGCGATGCATAAAATTTCTCAAAAACTTTGATTCTACTGCCAATGTCTATTCTGATTGGAAAATTCTAAAAGTTATCTTTATACACCAAAATTTTATATTACTGCTTATATATAAAACTCAGGGAAGAAGTTCAATATTCAATTTAATTCAGAATAGTACAAACACCAGAAATAATAACATCAATCTAATTTGTCCAGTCTTTAGAACAAAATTATTTATGAACAGCGTAATCTCTTTTGGTGCTAAACTTTTCAATAAAATGCCAATTGATAAGAAACTTCTTCTTCCGACTACCAATTGTAAAAGGTACAAAAAAGAAATAATAAACTATGTACTCTATCAACAAAATTTGTCATCTTTTTCCAAGTCCAATTATATTACCTTATAAGAATTTGTCTTCAGTTTAGGTCCAGTTATATTTTGTGTTAAAACTATGTAATTGTAGATAAGCTTGTTATGTCTAATGTAGCTTCCATTCCTTTAAATATATTGATGATTATTATTATTATTATTATTACTATTATTATTATTATTATTATTATTATTATTATTACTATCATTATTATTATTATTATTATTATTATTATTATTATTATTATTATTATTATTATTATTACTATTATTATTATTATTATTATTATTATCTTTATTATTATTATTATTATTATTATTATCATATTGAGTATGTTTTTATTCATATTTGCATTAGGCTGTGTGAGTGCTTTAGATAGCTTCTGTTATAATTGTCTTCAGAACAGTGCAAGAAAACAGATCACATACCTAACTGTCTTGTAAACTGAAATGGTCTGTATTTTGTTATTTTTTTACGGGGCATTATGTGGAGGAAACAGTAGCACACAAAACCAAATTCACTCCCCCAAAAAAATCAAAACAAATGATTCCCTTATATTAATATAATATAACCCTTTGTATTTGTTAAACCCATTCATTCTCTCTTATAATATATACTGTATTTAATTATATTCTTGTTACACCTGCCTATACCTATCTACCTACCTATCTATCTATACCTGCCTACCTACCTACCTACGTACCTACCTACCTACCTACCTACCTACCTGCCTATCTACCTACCTACCTACCTACCTATACCTATCTATCTATCTACCTACCTACCTATACCTACCTGCCTATCTATCAACATATCTTCACTTACCTTTCTCATTTCCCTCATTTAGATTTTTTCCTATGATGCCACACGTGTGTTTACCTGCCTCACATACACAACACCTGTTTAATTACCACCAACACACCTGTTTTGTTGTTGTTGTTGTTGTTGTTGTTGTTGTTTTACTCACATCTGTCTGCATGGATCATCTATTATTTTTATTGGCCTTTCACATCTGTTGTAAATTCCTTCACTTACACATATACACACACACACACACACACTACCGATTCCACAGTGGTTTGTTTTCGTTTTTCAAGCACCCTAACGAAAGAAACTGAACTGTGTAAAATAATGACCCATGAGTGAATTAGTGAATGAATTTGAAGACTCCACTATCAAACCAGGGTAACAAAAAAAATAAAAAAATAAAAAAATAAAAAAATAAAAGAAAAAAAAGGAAAAGGAAAAAATGGCTATTGGATACTGAGTTTGTTTGATATTATTAATTACGGGGTGTGTGGAAGTAGGGGACAGGCTTGGGGGGGGGGGGGATTGAGGGGGGTGTGGGAGTAAGGGGGACAGGCTTGGGGTGGGTAGAAAGCATGTCCCATTATTCCTGCACCCACTAACCCCCCCCAAACACCCCCCATCCCCTAAGCCTGTCCCCCTACTCCTGCACCCCCCCAAACCACCCCAAGCCTGCCCCCTATTCCCACCCCCCCCTTAATTAAGACTGAAAAGTGTGGTTGGTTGGGGAGTGTCATAATAAAATATAGCCATTGTGGAATTGGCCCACTGTCTCTTTCTTCCTCATACACACACACACACACATACTGTCTCTCTCTTTTACACACACACACTATCTCTCTCTTTTACACACACACATACTGTCTCTCTCTTTTACACACACACTGTCTCTTTCTTATTCATACACACATACTGTCTCTCTCTCTTATACACACACACACACACATACTGTCTCTCTCTTTCACACACACACTGTCTCTCTCTTTTACACACACACACTGTCACTTTCTTATTCACACACAGTCTCTCTCTTACACACACACAGTCTCTCTCTTACACACACACACTGTCTCTCTCTTTTACACACACACACTGTCTCTTTCTTATTCACACACACTGTCTCTCGCTTCCACACACACACTGTATCTCTCTTTTACACACACACAAACACACACATTGTCTCTCTCTCTCTTACACACACACACAGTCTCTCTCTTTTACACACACACACTGTCTCTCGCTTCCACACACACACACTGTCATCGCTTCCATAACACACACACACACAGTCTCTCTCTTACACACACACACAGTCTCTCTCTTACACACACACACTGTCTCTCTCTCTTCCACACACACACTGTCTCTCTCTTACACACACTCACACACACTGTCTCTCTCTCTCTTACACACACACACACACACACACACACATCTTACCTGCCTGACTGTCGCTTCCCATCTGACCACTCGTGTACCTGAAGACCCCTCACTTCCTCATACTACTTCCTCCTCCTCCTCCTCTTCGTTCCCCTCACTTCCTCCCCCTCCTCCTCTCTTTCTCGTTCCCCTCACCCCCTCCTGTCACTACTTCCTCTTTCTCGTTCCCCTCACTTCCCCCTCCCCGTCCTCCTGCTCTCTCTGTCTTGTTCCCCTCACACCCTAGTTACTCTTCCCCTCCTCCTTCTCCTCCTCACGATTTCCTCTCTCTCGTTTCCTTCCTCTCCCTTTTCATTACGGCAGTACATACGGTACATGATCCCACAGCCAGTGTTGTGGGCCCAAGTCCACATTACCACAAGAACTACAAATGGGGTTGCACCTTCCATGAGACCAGTCCTGCAGGGACAATAAAAGGGGAGGGAGTTTACACTGCTGCATACAAAGGAATAATGCACCCCCGTGTGCTGGTGGTCCACACACCAGTGAGAGAGAGAAAAAAAGCCTCCTGTTGCAATAAACCTCGTGTGGATTTTTAATCCATGTGGGCAGATCTCGTCAAATCCACTAGAAAGTGACCAGATCCTATACATCAGTCTTTATTCTAGCCCTGTGGGGGATGGGTAGTATTCACAGAGAATAAAATCAGCCCCCTGGGCAAATCTCATAAGTAATTTCAAAGTCTAAGAGTAATAATACATCAAAGATCGATTGTGTTCCAGTATGGGTTACGAGAGTAAAATATAAGTAATACCAAAATCTAAGAGTAATATATCAACGATCGATTGTGTTCCTGTGTGTGTGTGTGTGTGTTAGGGAATAAAGTATTACCAAGGACTGTACATACAACAACCTTCTACCGTCACCTCAATGTTCACGTTCCATAACACTTCGTCATTGTTATGTCTCACCACTATACAGTTATCATAATACACATCCTAATCCTAATGCCAGCTCTGCCTATATAGGAAGACTACACTAAAACCATTACACAATAACCAAAAATATCAGAGATGTTTAATAATAGGCCTACTATATTAAAATTCCATGACAACGTGTGTAAACCAATATGAAATAAGACAATACATACAGTAGATTGGTGGAGTAGTAGTTTCTTGTCAGTACCAGTCATAGATAATATCCAGAGAGAATTGGCAACAGCAGTATGTTGTATTGGTGTGTGTGGCATCTCTAGCTTCCATCCAGTCTGCAGAGAAACTAGAGAATGAGTCAGTGGTGAGTGTAGTGCAGGGTTAACACATCTATAGCGCTGTAAGTTACTGACATACATTCTTTTACAATAAGATAATCGGCTTAAAACACTAATATTCGGCCCAACTATTCGTCGTGTATTCGTAATTAAGTGATAGCTGACCGAAATAACAGTTGCCAATTAGGTTAGGTTATTGCATGTCATGTGCTTATGGTGAGGGTTTGCAGATTCTCAAGAACAAATTATTGCATGACTAAAAGGCTGTATATGAAATCATGATGACAAACAAAAGGGGCAGCCCATTTTTTCCCGGAAAGCTTTGTAAAAAAAAAAAATGCTGCTGTTTCCGATCAACTTACGAACTCCTTCATGTTATGTGCTTTTGCCTGCTGATAGATAATACCACTATACATGACTCAGACTCACAAAGGTCACATCACGTAGCAATGAGCATCGGGACAAAGATGTATTCAGGTTACTATTATACACGCCTGGATATGCACCAAAAAAATCTACTTATGATTAGTGTTTAGCCAAATTTCCCACAGTACAAAATTTACAGCAACTACGTAGAGAAACAGTTTCCTTGGGCCACTCACTCTTGTTTCAGGATTGCAACATAAATAAATGATAAAGGTTGGACTTTGACCTTTGAAGACTAGAGATAGGCTATGTGGGAGAGACCATGATGTAGGCCTATACAGTAGGCTAGGCTACACTCCGATAGTAACATTACATACCACAAGCCTAAATAACTTACATTACTATAGACCCTAAATTTAGCTAACATACAACACATTGGTGGATTGACTACCTGAATTAAACTGGAATTATGTAGCCTACTGCACTAGCTTTCCTATACCTTACCCACTTCACTAGAAAATCGATCTAACCAACTAAAACTTGCATAGCCTACAGTGGATCGATTGACTCGCTCTGGCAACATGACTACACTGTGAAACTTTCCATCCATAACAACTTTGTGCGTGCAGAAAATATCACATAATTATTTTTAATGACTTTCTGCTGCCACACCCTAGCTAGTTGTAGTGACATAGACAATATATTACAGTATAGTACTTCCAAAACACTCCTGCCTCTGTCATTATTTAATTTAACATCACAACACATGCCTTATAACACACAGCAAACCCTACATAATTAAATAGCTTCGTAATACAGTAAATCACACTCCTCACTCTATTATTCCTTGGACAATATCATAATTATCTCCCATCCATTCCCCTAAAAACATAGATGAGATTATTTTAGTATTTGCGTTTAGGACTATTTTTGAGGGGAGACTATTGACTAAGCCAATCAAAATTTTATATGGCTGGTTTGTTTTTTTACTACTTTGTTAATATTTGATCTTGTATAATTGCCTCATTTCCTGTTGCCAACAACCAGTGTATATAAATATTGAACATGTTATGCAACACCACATCGTCGATAATATTAATAGTACAGTTCAAATCTCCCGCTGCTGCCTTCCGTAAAAAAAAAAAAAAAAAAAATAACATGAAAACACCAAACTTGTACATACGAACATTATTATTTTCTTATCAACCTGGGGACCTGAATCAAATATGTTATAGCTATTGAATTAAATATACACTCAGATGGGTTAAATTAGACAGGTCCCCCTACTAAAATAAATAAAATGAGTCAAATGAGTGTCAATGCAAAATTGCAAATGTCAACAACAACAACAACATTAATTACACGTGTGCTGACGAGACAGGTACACAGCTGCAGGTGAGTCACACACGTACACACACACACACACACACAGGTGAGCCACAAAACAGGTAATAATAAAATAAACACATCCATTGGAGATATTAATAAGTTATGAATAAATATTAGTTACTGTAATTATTAAGTATGTTAGGTCATTATTTAATTTATGGTAAGTTACACACACACAGTGAAGAAGTGGACTTACTGTATAATAGATATTTTACTGTCATTACCCACTATATTGGACCATTCTAAGACACGTTTCTATGGTTTTTCTTCCTCAAATACCCCGTTATCGAGATATGCCCATTCCCAATACCCATAGAAACATGTATATGTTGTAGTAGTTTGCACAGGTTAGGTCCCGGTAGTCTGTTGTGGTCTAGGTTAGGTCAGGTCAGACTAGTTTCCAAATTATGTTTGTAATGGGGCATATCTCAAAAAGTGTCTTAGAATGGTCCAAAATAGTGGGTAATGATTACAGTGAAATATCTATTATACAGTAAAGTCCACTTCTGCACCTTTACCTAAATATTGCTTTAGAACGAGTGAAATAAACAAGGAATTATAATAATAATGATGGAAAGAGTTTGGGTTGGAGTTAATATAAAAAATGGGTAAGTATTGAAAGAATTACCGTTATTGCGTAGTTTTTCTCCCTTCATTACCCACTTATTTAGATAATTCCAAGACTATTTTCTTCCATGGCATTTCCTCTGCAAATGCCCCATTTACAAGATAAGGCATATTCAAATGGGGAATTTTAAAATTAGCCTGACCTTACCTAAGCTAACCTACAGTAGACCACATCAGACTACCGGGACCTAACCTGGGCAAACTACCGGGAAATAACCAAGGTAAGGTACAGGAAATGACCCGAGGCAAAATACTGGGACCTAGCCGGATCTGGCAACACTACTACAAAACGGTAATTCTTTCAATAAATATATACTCATTTCCATGATGGGGAATTTGGGAATTAGTCTGACCTCTGGACCACAGCAGACTACCGGGACATAAACAGGGCAAACTATCGGGACCTAACCTAAGTAACTAGTACTGTACCTACCTGAGGAAAGCTACCGGGACATAATCAGATGTGGCAACACTGCTACAAAATAGCAATATAGTAAATAAATACTAACACTTGTACTCACACCATAACAAACCAATACTCATATTCATAGTGTCATACCATAACAAACCAATACTCATATTCATAGTGTCATACCATAACAAACCAATACTCATATTCATAGTGTCATATCATAATAAACCAATACTCATATTCATAGTGTCATACCATAATAAACCAATACTCATATTCATAGTGTCATACCATAATAAACCAATACTCATATTCATAGTGTCATACCATAATAAACCAATACTCATATTCATAGTGTCATACCATAACAAACCAATACTCATATTCATAGTGTCATACCATAATAAACCAATACTCATATTCATAGTGTCATATCATAATAAACCAATACTCATATTCATAGTGTCATATCATAATAAACCAATACTCATATTCATAGTGTCATATCATAATAAACCAATACTCATATTCATAGTGTCATATCATAATAAACCAATACTCATATTCATAGTGTCATATCATAATAAACCAATACTCATATTCTTAGTGTCATACCATAATAAATCAACTCTAGTATTCAGGGTCATATTCAAGAACATTCATGGTGCATACAATGGTGTGATACCGGTACGATGGCTCTATAGAAAAACAATTGAACGTCGTACCTATACCACACCATCGTATGCACCACAAATGTTCGTGCATACGACCCTCAGTCTCACACATACCATGACAAAGCAACACTCATAGTCACAGTCTCATAACATAACAAACCAACACTTAAAATTATCCCAGTGACTCTTTACAACCTCTACCTTCCATTTCAGAATCATGTCCGAGTCTAATAAGTTGGTATGGAAGGCCCCCGAGAACAACAAGGAACCCATACTAAAGGTGTTGCAGGATGTAATACCCGAGAAGTTTGGACCCGATGCTTCCCTGAAAGCCCTGGAGATCTCTTCAGGGAGTGGCCAACATGTGGTCCACTTTGCCAAGGCATTCAATAAAATATCCTGGCAGCCATCAGATATTACAGACAAGCACCTGGAAAGTATCAAGGCTTACACAAAAGATGAGAAATTGGAAAATGTCAAGGCTCCTCTCAATATTGACATTACTAAGGTACTGTACCAACCTCTGCAATTTCTCTTGTTCAGTGCATTAATGTAGTTGTGAAAAATTTGTTACTGGTAATCTATATTATGTGTATTACCACAATGACTGAGTAGTCAGTTTTGCTGCCTGTGAGGCTGGTGGCATGCACTATTTTCTTTCCAAAACAGCACGTTGACCGTAATAATTCTTCTCTGTTCATAAATATTCAGTGTCTTGTTGCTATCGTGTCTTGCAGCCCATCAGTGAGTGGCCTGAGGTGTTCCCAGAAAACAGTTTTGATATCGTTGTGAACAGCAACATGATACATATTACCCCATGGAGCTGTACTGAGGGCCTCTTCTCTGCTGCCTCCAAGCTTCTCAAGCCCTCTGGTATCCTTGTCACATACGGACCCTATGCCATACATGGGGAGATCACACCTGAGAGCAATGTAACCTTCAATGAGTCACTCAAGGTATGTAATGGTGCATTGCAAGTAATCAGGGAATCACTAATTGTGTGCTTCATGCATTACCACATATCCAGAGACACCTCATTGTACTTCCATAACAAAATGCTTAATCAATTTAATAATTCACTTATTCAACAGAATATAAGTTAATGAAACAGAGGGCACAGAGGGCCATTCTTTACTGTGCTAGATTTCCTCCCAAGAAGTCTAGTTCAGTAATGAATACTCAGGGGCTCCTCGGCCAGACAGCTTGAGGAACTTCAACAACAATTGTGTGCTAGTCTATAATGACTTTATAGCACAAAATCCCTGAAAATATTCCAAAGCCTCTGTAAATCTACACTTGATACAAATCTATTATGTTAGTGATGGTGATAGAACAGTAATAGGTAATATACATGTATGTTTTCAGAGTCAGAATGAAGAATGGGGTCTGAGAGATGTTGATGATCTGGAGAAAGAAGCGAAGAAGAACAGTATAACATTTGATGCCATGTTTAATATGCCTGCCAACAACAAAACGCTAATATGGGTTAAGAATGAGTAGTGACAAACATAAGGAGTGCAGTAAGCCAAAGGAGTATGGTAACATTCCTTCATTTAATGTGTGGATACAGGTGTAGTTTCTTGTATTATCATGAAGGGGCTGTCTGCTGCTTCTGTGTTGCAATCTTATGAGAATGTAGGTAGCTATTTCCTATTAACTTATACTGTATGTATGTACTGTACATAGGAAATATGGTACTAGCTCCAGGACCAAATTTCCATGTACCTAATTTAAATTTACATGACTACAATCTGGTATGTTTTTCTTTTCACCAAAGGAATCAAAAGTCTATTGAGCTTTGTATAGTTCTGGTGCCTTGTTCTCTTTTGCCTCCACTCTCTTCACCAACCTGACTATTGGTTACATGTATTATGCTTCACCTTTTCCACACCTGACAAAATTTGCTCTTGCACCAGTCCAATATAACACTTCTCATCCATACACTTATTTCTCCTAGCATCCCACCTCTTCCTTCCACTGTACTTATACTCAACTGATGCATCCTGTTTCATGACCTTGTTGCAGACACATACTTTACAGTACATTGTTTCGACTCCTTTTATGCACTGTGTACAGTAATTCAGAATCTGTTGGAAGGAAGCTTTTCAAATGACAATGTTACAATATTTCTTTAGTTGACTATTTATGTGCTGTCAGTAAGGCTGAGGCAGCCTTGTTGAGAACATAAGCATTCCTTCAGGATAAAGATGTTAAATATACTGCTGTTTGTTATACATGGTCAGAACAGTACAGTACTCACAAGATGTGTGTACTTTTGCTATGTTTAATTTATACGCATACAGTATATGTAGCTTTTAAATAATGCCTAATAAATAATTTTTATTATTTTTATACCAGTTCACACCTTTATGCTGTTTCATCACACTCCCTTCAATATAATCACTGTGGGCTGTGTGTAAGAAAAGTCATTGTCATCACCCAGCACATTATTTTTCTTGCATGTGGCCCTGCAAACCAAAGATTAATGAGGAACTCGAGACAATACTGACCAAGTTATATGTGACAGTTTTAGAGATAGTTTTGAGTTGTTTGCGTATGCTTTAAGGGGTAATAAGATTGAAGGATGAGGAGTTCTCCATGATTTGCCATGAAACAGATCCTTAAGAAAAAATACTGTTTAGAGACATTCTGGAGGAAGAAGCAGTACAATACTTAAGTGGGAGTTACCTTCTCTAATGGAAATTGAAAAAGAAGAGGTATAACATCTCACATTTCCTTATTAAAGTGATAACTAAAGATAGTAGCACTATACTGTAATATGAATTTAGCTTAATTGTTAAAACTTTTCCAGATGGTTCAACTCCGTCTCCAATGGGTAAATGGTCTTGCTTCCAAATATTGCATTTGAACTTTTAATTTTCAGATATAGGAGGAATCTAGCATGTACAGTAATGTGATATTACAGTTGCCCAATCTGTTACAATGTTTTTGTTATTAACATTTCAAGTTTAAATTACGCTATCACTAGTTAATATTTCTCTCCAACGTTTAAAAAAACATGTAGAGTATCCTAATAATGTCAGGAGTTCCTGTTCAAAGTGCTTTACTTGTGAAGTTGGTGTTGAAAAATAAGATTGAGTACCGGTAACCTTAAGAATTCATATCATATTAGGTTAATTCCCCACCTGTAATGAATTTTCTACCATGCTAAGCTGTTGGTGTTGAAGAGTAATAATGATTTTATATAATTTTATATGCTGTATAAGGATAGGGCTGAAAAATATATGTAGAACAAAATACTGTATAACTTTTCATGTTTCCTGACATACATTGCATGAACATTCTCATTCGTTTTATCTTATTTACTGAAGTTATGTAATTAAGAAACAAGGCAAAGTGAAACTTACACAACTTTAAAATAAATTTTATATACAGTAGCTAACCTTATGGGGAGAAAAACCCCTTTCCACCCAAACCAATGAAAGACTGGTTCAATTTTCATGAAACTTATACATATAGTATAAGGTGTCTAAAAAACAGAATTGGTAGAGAATGATTAGACTCAAGTGATTATTTATTTTTAATTAATTTTTAAAAGGTATTTTACCAGTCCGGATGTCTCTAAACCTTAACTAGTCGGCCCAATATTTGTATTTTTTCAAAAACAAGGAACTAATTTAATGCTCTATTTAATCTCTACAACCTGTGTTAAAAATCTTTGAAAAAGTGTCCAACTGACTGTTACTGACACACAATTTTCACAGAATTTCCAAGATTGCCAAACCAAAAAATGCCAAGAAATTCAAAGATCAGAAATCTATATGTAACACATAATTATAGTACAGTATTATACCTTTATAAATTACGTGTAGGAACACTGTAAATAACACTCTATAATTATTTTCTTGGGGAAATCCATACTCCGCTATAACACTAAACAGCAACAAGCCAACAACTCCGCTCTTGCAATCTTTCCATTGAGGTCTTGCTCACTCTTGGCTTTCAGATTTTGTTCAATCTACAGATTTTTCTTTAACACTAAAATATTTTGTTTATTTAATTGAATTTTGATACAGTTTACAAGTTCATATCACATACACTGTAGACAGCTATATACTTATTAGCTGGGCCGAGCTTTAACCAATTTTTAAATTTTGCTTCATACATGTTGCTGCCTGCTTTGCCCAGCTGATAATACTGCATTCCATCCCAGGAAAACAAAAAGAAACATATAAAATTTGCAATGATAAATAAATAGCAACATCTAGAAACCCTAGTCACCCAAGTGTCTGTCATACACAGACATTAATCTATGGGCACTTCCATTACCTGAGGCATAGTTGATGTATTTCACCAGAGCACTCTCTCGGAATTTAAAAAATTGGGCATTTCAATCAACTTGTTCACAACCAAACATCATACATTTTATGCCTTAGAAAGCAGCTGGCAAATGCTGCCATTTATTCCAGCACCAGATAAACTTGCATGTCATATTCAAAGGATAATCCATTTTCAAAGCTTACTTCTTGGATAATGCTTAGATTATATCAGACTTCAATTAGAAGAATACCCACGTTTACCACAGATTTAACTAAAAATATATCGGTCATGCAGGGATTATGATGATTAAAAGGATATACATAATAATGTATTCAGTAATTTATAAAGTATACTTTCTATACACTGTATATATGTACAGGGCTGGAAAACTACCCTTCCCCATGGTAAAGCAGCAGGACCATTGATACTTCCTAGCATTATAAAATCAAATAAAGCTAGACAAAAATACATGGTTATCACATACTGTACATTCTTCACGAGCTTAGGTTCAGCAACATTCTGCCTGTATCACATTTCCAAATCTAACAATGGGGTATGATGATGACTGGAGGATACTTAATTAGTCCTCTAAACTGTAACAAACTGTTTTAGTTGGTTTTGTAACAGTTAAAAGGAATCAGTAGCATCTAATATGCCAAAATATTCTTAACCCTCAAGTGTCATGTAATTTTTATGCACAAAATATGGTACAGATTTAGATTTTGTAATTAACTGAACTTGGGAGGCAATTTTGATGCCTGAAATATGCCTAATAAATTTTTGTGGAGTTAGCAATTATATGTAAACAATAAATTGAGTTGTTTGTCGTAAGTGTGATAACTATAATGTTTGATTGCTGTGAAGAATGAAATGTTTAGTTAAATGTCAAACTAGGAGCAAAGCAGTGACGGTAACACTAGCCCAAAGATTTTCTCTGGACCATTCACAGAAAAGTCATGAGGCTAAGCAATAAAGATGAATATTTGATGGCTTTGCATTTAGCATAAAATTTTTGTATAGGGCCTTGTCCTCGAGGTGCGTTGTGGTGAGGAGAAAGGCAAGGAAGAGCTAGGACACAATTACAGAAAATACATTACATAAACATAGTGGCTCACATTAGTATCCATTTACAAATTAAATTTTTTGATTTGTCAGATTTCTTGTTACAGGAAAAGTCTTAATCACAATAATGCTTGAAAAGTTATATGAAAAATATAATTATGCTGTATATGCTTCTTACAATGGATTAAAACAATACAAGCTGTATTCTATATATAAATTTCAAGCATTACTGTAAACCCAGCACCAACATATTCGGTAAGCAAACGGATAATTCAAACAATTTCTTAAGATGTAGGGTGAGAATATGATCCCACAAATCTGGTGTAATAAGAGTGTATTGGTGAGTCACAAGGAACACAAATAAATGCCCAAGCTTTCTTTCATTCTTGTAAATATTGTTGGTAAATAAGAGGCTGCTGAGTCCCCCAATCCCTGCTAAGAAGACTACAAATCTGGGATGATATACTGTAGTCTAATTTGTTTCACAGTAAACTTTTGGGTATACTGTAGTAATCAGCTTCACCAATGTCATACCCCTTAATTACATGAGGTGGGATATGAGAGATACAAATAGTCTTAGCTAAATAAGTAGAGAGTTATGTGTGTTCATAAGATTCTATTAGTGAACTGGAGGCTACTATTGATCCTTCAAATTTATGCTATCAGTTAATTTCAATACAGCATAAGTTCTGTCATGCAGTAGAGCTAGAAAAAATATGTAGCCTTCAATTCACCTAAAAGCTCTTTAAGTTAATGAAATAAATGATTAATATCTACAGAATAAAGACAGATCCTCAATATGGACATGTGAGAAACACACTAGGATAAAAAGAAGTAGAAAAGGAAGTGATGAAATATAATGAATATCCACACTGCAATACTTACTGGACATAAAGACAAGTAGATAATACCAAAGGAGGAGAATAGACATGGGTTAAATATGGAACGATAGGAAATTTGTAGGGTTAAAAATTAGCATTCAATCCAACCCATTAACTAGCTGGATATTTGAAAGTATGAGTGCTGCCTTTAAATTAAACTATGAAGACTACTAGAAAAATCTGTAGATGTCAACATTATCACACTGCCTTTCATACATCTCATACCTCATACATATCCCCTGTATATTTTGCAAAAGTATGTAAAACTGGTAAACACTGATATAAAATAGCAGAACTTCCAGTTAAGGGTATGGCTATAAACTATCATAGATTTTCTTCACTTAGCTGACAACACTCAGCAACAACAGGTCATACTCCAGGTAAACAAGAAAAAGGAATTACAAGGAAAAGTGTAAAATCTCATACATCAACATACTGTACAGTAAGACTTCTTGCCAGTTAACTCAATGATAGGGCTTGAATTTGAATGACTATGAGTTTCACGAAACCCAATTATATTTACTCCATCTATGATTGCTTGGTTTAAAAAATTGTGTTATCGGAAATCTCCCACATTGAAGAGGGATATCCCTTCAGCAAAATCATACTACTTTAGACAAGAATCAAGAAGCCATAATGCACATTAATGGAGATATGACTACTTTAATGGGTGTGACAATGAATTGCTAACAACTATAATACTGAGGCAAAGTTTAGATAGTTTGTCTGTCATGTCAAATGTTTCAGTTAAATGTGCACATACTGTACACTTTTTGGAGAGTGTATTTAGTAAATAGCCCCAGGGCTGGACCCCTTTCCTGTCAGAGGTCCTGCACTGGCACTAGAGCCTCCCCACATCCCTTGAAAAAAAGGGAAATGGGGTATTGATGATGATATATTTAGTATTTACCCCATGGGCAGCTGCAGATTTATTCTTTGATACCTGGTCAGTGTCACAGGCAAGTAAACAAGTCTGGAATTAGTCAGCACTTACGGTATGCAAAATTGTTTGCTGTCTTACAACCTAAGACAACCTAAGGATATCATACAAAAATTAATTTGTATGAGGCTAGCCAAAGTAAAACATATAAGCTACTAGATGTCATTTAGGGGGAATATATCTCCATCACTGTTGTATTCCCTCCTACCCTGACCATTCACATAATTAGTAATGTGGGAAAAAAATTACAGGTAAAGTAAGGGAAGTTGCAGTGACCCAAATTACTCAGAGTCAACACACCTGCAAAAATTCAATGCATTTCATTCTAAAAGCATCCTTTACAAACACTGGTTATGAATATATAATGATATATAATGGGTACTGTATAAGGCATAATGCTCCTAGTTATGGGGGGGGCTATGATTTTGTCATATAACAGAAGTCATTTATTCTCCAAACTTTGAGAGGAAATAGACTACCCTAAAACATTATGGTCTATTTCTTGACACTGTTTGGAAGAATCAGCAGCTTCCAATTCAGTCAACTTTTTACCCTCTTGGTAATTCTTGTACAAACCTTGCTATTACAGCAATAACACATTGGTATAGGCTAACCATACAGTATGTAAGTGTGTTGTTCTCACCTAGCAATATCAGTCTTTTGTTCCTATTGAGAATGAATGAAAAGAGATAAATTGTGAAATCAAGGCAACACTACCACCGAGTGGAAGGCATGATACTGCTTCCATTACAAGAGTTAAAACTTTAATAGGGGGTAACCCATTGTTGGCACAATGAAAGCTACCAATATATCCAAGGAATGCCAATAATACTGTACTAGTTAGGGGAGAACCACACAACTGGAAGAGCCTGTACACTCATTTTGGTCAGAATTTGCCAATAGGCCTGCTTAAAATTGTACAAGACAGGTACTAACACATTTTGACAATTAGAGCATGGCATTTGAAACTAGTTCAGTAATGTATCAGAGAACAAAATTTTAAAAATGACTGCATATTAATTACGGCCCACAAGTGTACATAAGAATACTTTGATAATATCTTGAGAACTATTTTGTTATACTGGGGGGCCACCTTCCAAAAACACAGACCTATACTCTAACTGATATGAAGTTGGAGAAGTGTCAATTAATGACTTATCACAAAAACATCTATTCCCTTCACCCTCCATTCCCGTACCAGACTTGCTCTGATTATATTTATAGGTTTCCTCTCATCTCCAGAAAAACATACAAAAGAACCAACAGTAGTTTGACCAGAAGGCAGAGAAAAAACCTACTTGTGTGAATATCAGCTACACACTTACATGGACCAAGGATGTAGCCAAGAGCAAGACTATTATTAACCCCTACTTGTGCAAATTTCAGAAGTAACAGTCCTGATGCCTCTGGAAGGTAACTCATCAACTGTAATATTAAGAGGTGAAAACTTTCCCCATAAACACCTCCACATCATTCACATAAAAAAAATACACAGAATAATATCACCAGACAGAATGTAACATCAGAAGCACTTGTACAGTTGCCTCAGGAAGTTCCCATATCTCCTGCATTGCTTTCTAATGAAAATGTCAGCACAGTATTTGTGTCTTCATCACGAACTAGTGTGATCATCCTAAGTAAAAAAAGCCATTTATTCACAAAATAAATCACTACTACTGCAACAGAGGGCAGCACACATGTGTGCATGAACACTGATGCAACTGTACAAAAGTAAAGAGAAGGAGAAAGATTTTAAATGTTCTGCCTAGAATTGTAGATACATACATTGCATGATTTTAATATCTTAAAATTAAATACAGTACATACAAAATGAGCAATTATGCCTAAAAAGGAACCTAACAGAAACTAACCAACCAACATGCTTGGGATATTGTAAAACCTGGTGGAAAAATGTACAAACTTTTAAAAAATGTTAGTAAATAAATATAAAACACAAACAAGAATTGCAAAAAATAAATCAAGATGAATTTGAGGAACTTGCAGACAAATGATACAATGTAATGCACAGCCAGGGTGAAAAACTTGTGTCCACTGTCACTAACTGTCAGTTTAATTATTCTGCTGGTGGTGGAGTAAAATTTGATTCTTTTATTCTGTATGGTTCAAGAATATACAGTAAATTCTTTTAGCAAACAAAAGCTTTCCCATACATCCAAGTTTCACCACCAGTCAAATGATGAACTATACTTCTAGTCACAGCAAATACAAACTTTTCACCACAGCTGTACAGGTGCGATAATACTACATGTATGATAATTTTGTTTACCTTATCTTAAGACGTCTGTTGGCCACCTCTGCAAATGGCCACCTGACACAGGGGACATGTGTGACAGCTGGCCAGCTCCCTCCACACTGGACAATATGGGGAACTGAAACCCAGGTACTACTCTGGCCACAAGTTGCTGACACTATTCCCAGATATTACAAGAGTAGTGATAGCTGGGTAAAAATGTAGCTAATACTCACTGGTGCTATCCCTGGACGATGTTAAAGCAAGTGAAGATTAGCCCTTTGGCAAAATAGGATGTGAAGGTCTGCCCGCCACATTACACTGCCAATAGCTCTCACCCAAAACAGGATATGAAGGCAGGCAAAATCTCACCGACTTTATCCCCGGACAAAATGAGGACGAGGAGAAAGCTGGCCAGCTATCGACACACAGGACGCTAGCTTCAACTTCTGCTACCTTTGCTCGCTGCTTCCTCGGCAAAAACCCGAAGTCCCGTCAGGTCCCCTCGGGGCCCGCAGCACCCCTACACTGGCCCCCATGTCCCTCCCCATGGTGACCACACTCCCACCACCACTACCAATGCAGTTCCTGCCAACACACCACCATCACTACTGTCAGACATAAGAAGAGAAGTCTGGGTTCAGATCCTACAAAAATGTTCTGAAAAAGAGCTGGGCAACACATTCAGTGTAAGTAGGTAGGCATATACTGTACAGTATGTACGCAAAGTTACAACAAAAATTATTACCATGCGATGAATATTTCCAATGTGAAGTTGGCAAAATAATGAATTGTTATAACTTTTGGTGGAACATTAAGTATATAAATGTCCATAGTTGTTTGTAGGAATCATAAGTATGTTATACAGACAAAATTTAAATTTTCTTTTGTATCAATATGACAAAAAAAAAAAAAAATGTTATTTGTGGTAGTGAACAAGATAAGGAGACTATCCATGAGGATAACCTAGTGTTGGAGTGGTGCACACAGTATGGCTATCTAGACTCACCATTTACGGCTGATGGGTCTGTGTTGGCGGAGATCGCTCAAGTACAGGCCAAGACAAACAAATTATTTCATTTTTAAAGGAAAATAGTGATTGGCCATTTATAGTTAAAAAGCGAATATTGGATGCTGCTCTTATGTCAGCCATTTTGTATGGATGCAAGTCTTGGCTTGACTCAGACCTGAAACCAGTCATGAAATTGTACAACTGGGCAATAAAACAGTTATTGAGAGTTAGGAAAACAACTTGTAATGATATGTATTACATGGAATCTGGATATTCACCTCTGAAAGATCTTGTCTGTAGAAGACAAAGACAGTTTTTCCACAAAATGTACAATAAAAGATGGTTATTGGATGATGACTCACTAATGTTTATAATTAAGTTGGTGCTTGAGATCAGGTATGCTACTCCAACTTGTTCTTGGACTGAATTTTTAAGATTTAGATGATATTGAAACAGCCATGGACTCAATCAGAAGTGGCTTACGAAGTTCAGAGTCATCGTTAAGGTTAAGCTATAGAGGAATCAATCCAGGTTTTACTGTTCACAAGGTTTACCTTACAAAGCAAAAGATATCAGAGCATGAGAGGCTATCATTCACTCAGTTCAGATTGCCATCTCATTCTTTGGTGGTGGAGACAGGAAGATGGAACAGGAGAGGACGTGGTCGCCTACCCACGGAAGAGAGACTGTGTTTATGTGGCGGAATACAGACAGAAGCACATGTTGTAGAGCAGCGGTCCCATACACAACAAGTGCGAGATGCCCATAATTTTCTCACAATTGAAGACGTTTTCTCTAACAGATATTTTGAACCTGAGCAATGTAAAATTATTCATGCCATCTTGTCTTTATATCACTAATGGGAAGGACACCTGTAAATATCAATACGTAGTTGGCTTTGTTTGGATATAACCGAGGGCATGTACAGTACAATATTATTAGTGAGGGTATGAATTGTTTCTATTTTATATCATGTTTATAATTAGGTGTATCCTAGTGTATTGGAGGATTTCACAAGATTGAATTATTTTGTACAGTATCTGAATATTATAGACATGTGATATATAACAGTGAATATTATCACTTTCTTTGTTGTTGATAAAGACGCACCCTATGTGTTCAGAACATTAATGACTTGTAATTCAATTTTTTGAATGCAGTGTTAAACTAGTTATGTGCTGGACCATTATATAAAGATAATGTAAATATGACTTGTGTATGTATTGTCACAAAATCCCTCCGCCCCTATCAAGGGGGCACGAGTCCCCGGGAACAGCTTCGGTCACCCGAGCAATATATGCTTATGGTCCCTACAAATAGTTGTTGATTTTAATATAGTTAATGTTCCATCAAGATGTTGCAATTCATATTTTGCCAACTGTACATTAAGTTTTTAATTCTATATTTCTAACTTGCTCAAATTAGTGTTTTATGATACTGTATCATAAAAGCATTTCACAACTGCACAGCAAACTTACCCTGACAGCATAGGCTCCTCAACAGATTTAGATGCTGACCCCATAATTCTCAGTCTAGCCGCTGCATAATCCGCCTCACGCTGAAAGTAATTATTGTAGTTATACAGGTACAACAGATAAAAAAAAGTATGTACTCTGGGCTCCAATTTTCAGTTGGGTTGAAGTGTTTCCTCTTGTCTCAGAAAATATGGCAAGCATTATCCACCTAGCATTGTCAATACTGTAGTATCATTCCATTACATTTCACTAATGATCATAATGCTTCATGGATTAAAAGTACAGTAGATTCGCATATTGCGCGGCTCGTGTAAAGAGAAATTGCAAAGTACAGTATGAATACATCTTTATATATGGAAAATTACTTATAGGTGGCCACTGCCTCACACTGACAATTTAGATATCTTATATGCCCATATGCAGGGTACAGTACAGTATTTGGTCATTGTGAATGATTGTGAGTCACAGTAGCAATGAATATAAGTTCATACTAAAGAAATACCAGTAAAGATGGAGTTCCAAGGCGGCTGTGACACTATATTGGGTTCCCCGCTGTACTTCCCAAGGTCACACCACTACCCTCAACTGCCACCATCACCACTCCCACTAGCACTGCATTCAATGTTGACCTCATTCACTTCATCCATAAATCATTCAAAGTCATGGGCGGACACAACTAGTTGAATGCATAATGAAGATAACGAGATATCGCTCCATCAAAATTATTGTTGGATTACTGACATGACTAAGCTGTTAGCCCGTCAAGATCAGAAGTACCATAACTCCACATAGTCTGCATAACAGCCTACATGGGCTATATACAGCCATGGCAATGGTACCACTGGAAAGGCCTGGGCTAAAACTAGGGGATTGACTATAGTAACACTGACTCTAGCCTGCGTGGGCTGGTGGGCGGAGCTTAGAATACCCCATACTCCAGCCACCCCAACCCTCTCCAACTAAAAAAAAAAAAAAAAAAAAAAAAAAAAAAAAAAAAAAAAAATTTGCAGTCTTTAGTTATTCACCTGAAGCTTCGGAACGTGTGACAGGAATTTCTTCTTACGCTCAACCTTTCACACAGTGAAGACAGGTGTTGGTTGGTAGGGTTTAGGGTTGGGGGCAACAAGTCGGCGATAATGGAGATAATCTGGTGATAATTTGGGGTTCGTCGCACACAAGGTGAATCATACATGGAGAACACATGCAATATGCAAACCTACTGTATTGTACAGTACTATCAAAGCTGTCCATCCTAGTAATATTGCTTTGAAGCCAGGGTTCAATACTTATTTTCCATAAAAAGACAACTGTTAAATGAGTACCTTACTGTCAAAGTGGAGGTAACGATGCAGCTGATTAATGGATAAACTTCACTGAAGGATGTGTGCACCTACATTAAACCTTACAGGCTATTCTACCATACATGTAAATTGGGATGGACACTCTACAGCTGGTTAACATCCCTGAGGTAAAAGGTCATGCTCAGTGTGACTTTTATGATCAATCCCATGAGTGGGGACTAATTACTGGGAAGATACACAAACATAATGAATTATGATATGAGGTACAGTACTCCCTTGTTATCGACGGGGGTTAGGTTCTTAAGATGGCCGTCGATAATAAAATCCGTCGATACCACATTAGAGTATAAAAAAAAATTCCTTTACGCATAAACATAACATATTAAAGTACTGTACAATATGTATATTATATATACTGTACAGTTGGACCTCCAAATACATATATGGAAAAAGATTATCAGAAGATCAGAGATATCCGAGGACTTAAATTTGATGCGTATGACTGACTGTCTGCCTGTACACTCACTCTCAAAACTACGTGTGCTTTCACTCGTATCTCTGGTTCCCATACAAAGCTAGTGACTAAAAATAACTCTAAACTTGAGCCCAAAGTATGAAAAATGAATGATTTTAAAGGTTGTTCATTCTAAAAGGTTAGGCCTAATAGCGTGAGTGTAGTGCGTGACGAGTTGACAAGTTCAGTTAACACCAATAATTCATGAGTTTCTACTCATACTATCACATTTCCTTAGTTTATATTAATTATTCTTTGTAGTTTTCTCATACAATCACTTGCACTTTTCACCATATCAAATGTCTGTACCGGGATATGTGTTAAAAGTATGAAAAATGCCCGTATTGAGAAGTTGTTCATTATAAAAGGGGTTTAGCTTATGACGAGTGTAGCAAGCCAACGTGAGTGACAGTGGGGTGAAAATTTCAGTTATCACTAAAACTCGTTGAATTTTCATTCGTGCACAAACATTCCTTAGTTTGTATTAATTAATTTTGGTAATTTTCTTTGAAAAATCACCTCCACTTAATATTAATTTGCACATAGATACACCTAATAGGTGTGAGAGTGTGGATGGCCCAGCTGTATGTGAGTCATGTAGGCATATGTGACAATACACCTGGAAAATCCCCGCATAGGCCACTCGGACACCAAAATTGACATTTTTATTACCACTTTAAAAATTTCGGACTATGGGATTGTGTTGCCACCACTTCTCCCGCGCTCCTTCCTCTCCTACCCTCAGTCTCCATTCACCCTGGCTCAAGGTCAAAGGAATATAGGCCTAGCCAAGGTGCCTAGCCTGCCTTGTCACTCGCTCGTCTTTAGTAATTACGAGTTATTAACCACTAGCTTTAACACTCAGTCATGTCAGGTGGTGCATTTACAAAAAGGAAGGTCATATCCTTCCATATCAAGATGGAAGTTTTTTCTCGAACAGAGAAAGAAGGAAACACCAGAATATGCTCAATAAAATGTAAACTAACGATATCACACTATCTCCCCCCTTCCTCCTACTCTCCCCCTACCACCTCCACCACTACCACCACCACGCATGCTTATGACTCATTTCATTCATGAGTTGTCTGCGAAAACCTTAATACAAATTGTTATATGCATTTAATATGCTTAATACGAATTGTAATACTGTATTTACATTTGTAAAGTAACAGTACTGAACACTTCTCTTCACTTTTAAACTAAATAGCTAGTCCGTGGATAATACCCGTTGATAATCGAAACCGTTGATAACGAGGGAGTACTGTACTATTCCTACATAATTCATTAAAAAAAAAAAAAAAAAAAAGTTCCCCAGACCTACTTGCTCTAAGGATTTCTGTTGTATGGGCTTGGGTTTGTTCTCCTCATTGCTGCCAGCATCCCCAAGTATTCGTAATCTGGCCTCAGCATACTCTTGTTGCCTCTATGAAAGACCAGGGTTGTTATATGAGGAGGAGGTGTATGATTGTGAAAAATCTGGGTATCATGAAGGAGGATGGATTCTTGAATTGGATACATGATGCTAATACTGTATATGACTTTTGCTCATCCTAAAAATGTGAGTTTAAGACTGAATTCAGTTGTAGGATGAATAGACACTAAATACGATGTTACTGTTGTTAATCTGGCAAGGCAAGATTAACTTCAGAACCAAAAGACACAGGCATCAGTACCACATCGCACAAAAAATAATCAGCTAAGAATAATTAAAATTGGGGGATTCAGCCGGAATGCTATGAAGGGAAGCATCCCATACCCCAAAGAAGCAATAGGAATACAATGTCAATATATTATTTTCTTCATATGATGTTGATGATCTCATACATATATTCTTGAAATTAAGTGGCAGGAATAAAAGATGACGAGACAGATCCTTCATTACACCAACCATCCAAATACCACGATGGTAATATGAGAAGCAATAAAACTGTGATGGTTTAAGACTCCCATGTCAGCCTCAGCAAGGGAAGAACACCTGAGGTATCCAGTGTGACTCGCCTGTTCAAGAGATTTTACGGGTTGCTTCAATTTGTTGATCATTCCATTGGAGGCGGAGTCAACCTTTTCTTGTGGTCGTTTAAGGATCATTATCTTGGGTTCGCCTGGTGTGAAAGGTGTCCTGGTGTTCTCTTCACAGGTTACAACTTGACTCCTACAAGAGTAAAGGTTCTGGTTATCAGCAACAATTCAAATAAAATAATACATATACAGGTAGTTACTGTACATAAGCCTCCTAATGACAAAATCATCATCATCATCTATTTTTCCTGTTAAGTATGCAGTACAGTATAACTAAATCTGTCTAATTCTTAAAAGAAGGTACTGTAACTACTGTATAATTATGATCTTATGCTGTACTGTACAGTACTTTACTACCCTAAAAATAAATAAATATTTGACAGGGTATTAAATATAATATTGAAATATGCATATATAGTACAGTACTGCAAAAAAATTAATGAAATCTACAAAAGGTCAATAATTATGGCCCACAATACTTACGGTGTCATAGTTGCCTCTGGCTGTGACTGAGCATTCTTCATTGACAACTTCTCCAGTTGTTTCTCCAAGAGTGACTGTAGGTGTAATAAGAGCCACAAAACAATAAAATTAACTCAAATCTAATAAACTGACCAGGCATTTTCTAGGAGGTATATCATAACTTTAAAAATAAGGGATTAAATGAATACATAAAGTACAAAAATAATCATGGACACAGTTCTAAGGCACTACTTTGCATCAAAATATATTAAGAGTCTCCAACTGAGATAGACTTGTAATATAAAGAATCAGCCATCTCAATATTTATCTACTGTAGTCTTGTTGTGTGCTTAGCAGGAACAATACAATAATATAAAATAAATACCAGGCCATACATTGAATTTGTTACTACGACAGTACAAGACAAATAAAAGGAGACCAGTAAATGAAACTAAAGGCACACACAATTGACAAACTAACACAGATCATCACAGGAACTAAAGTCATGTAATGGATGGAATATGAATATGCACAACACAGAGATAATTATACGTTCATGGGATACACAGCACAATATTATATCCAATAGCCCTGCCCAGACAACATTGGATTGGCGGGAAAAGGATGAAGAAAAAATAGAAAGAGGAAGAGAAGCATACGTCAAGCCTCGTATAGAAGGGAGAGGAGAGAGTTGGAGGAAGATCGGGCTTGTGACTCTAACTCTAAACCTCTACTCAGGGATGCTGTTGGTCCACCAAAAAGGTCGACTCATCCGCCTTTGGAACAGCATTTCCTCTGAACCAGGACAACCCAGTGCCACAAACATTCCCAACTCATACGCCTCATAGGTGAATCGGTGGTACAGGAATGTTGTGATGAGATATACTGCTCACCACGGAAAATATATAATAAGGCAATAGATGCGGATGTATACAAAGTTGATACACATGCTAATAACACATAAGAAAACAAGATATGAAAACACAGATAAAGTATAGACAAAATTACATAATTTACCCCCCCCCTTCACTACACTACACATACACATTACTACTAAAAAAACAACACACATAATTTAGGACACAAATACCTACATACTAACATAGGAAGGAGGATAGTGAGCAGGGGCCCACTCTAGTCTACAAACCACACGGAGAAAAACATGACACATAAATATTTATGGAGGGGGGAGGGTTAATAAAATGGGTAATGTTCCGACACCTCAATGTAACGTAATGTTAATAAAATGGGTGATGTTCTGACACCTCAATGTAAAGTAAAATGTTATGGGGGGCGTGTTAGTGAAATGCCAACACTGACGTATGCGTCGGAGACATGGAGATGGAGTAGGGCTCATCAGTCAAGAATAGGTGCTGTAGAAATGAGTTATCTGAGAGGTGAATGTGGACTTACAAGGTGGGATGGAGAAAGTAATGAAAGTGTGTATAAGAGATGTGGTATGAGTGAGAAGGCAATTGGTATTGAGTGTGGAGTGGTTGAGAGAGTGAAACGTAATACTCTGAGATGGTTTGGACATGTAACGTTAGAGAGAATGAAAGGCGAGGAGTTTGTAAAGGTGTATGGAAGTGAAGTTGTGGGCTGTGGTGTGAGAGGCAGACCACCAGTAAGATGGCAGAACAGAGTGGAAGAGTATGTAAAGGAGAGAAACATGAGGGGGAGGGGAGGGCTTGACCAAGTAAGGAGGGAGTGTTGGAACAGGGAAGATTGGAGACTTTTCTGCCATGGCCACCCCCTAGGGGGAAGTTCCCGGAGGGAATGAGGCGTCAGAGCTATAGATAGATAGATAGTTAATGAAATGGGTAAACTTCTGACACCTCAATGTATCGTAAAAATTTATGGGTGGCGTGTTAATGAAATGGGTAATGTTCTGACACCTCAATGTATCGTAAAAATTTATGGGTGGCGTGTTAATGAAATGGGTAATGTTCTGACACCTCAATGTATCGTAAAATTTTATGGGTGGCGTGTTAATGAAATGGGTAATGTTCTGGCACCTCGATGTACTGTAGTTTAAAATGTTATGGACGCGTGTTAAAAATGGGTAATGTTCTGACACCTCAATGTAACGTAAATTTTATGGGGGGCTTAATAAATTCCCACCTCAAATCACCTCACACATTATTAATTATAACCTCATTTATATACGTAACTTAAATGTGTGCGTGTGTCCTGGAATGAAGAAAAAATTGAAGTTTAATATTATTTAGTGGTTTAACTGTTATCTGTATTCCTATTTACCCCCCATGGCCTCCTCCCTCCTACCCTCCCCCCTCCTGACCCCCATTCTGACTGGGAAAAAACTGGTGGTAAGGGAATAAATACCGGGTTTTCATCGATGTCTTCCCAGTTGTCGAGAAGGTCATCATCCTGCTCAGCGGCGGCCATTGTTGTTGTTTTGGTTGGTACAGTGTTGCCAGGTCTGCTTGGCGGAATTTAACTCCATTTCTATATCAGAAATTTTCTCATTTTACCTCAGAAATTCCCTGTTTACTTTTGAAGATAGTCGTAGCCTATATTGTACAGCCACAATCAAAATAATATCCACCGATACTTTCCTTTCATTGTAATAAATATATTGGTAATAAAGAACAACACATGTATTCAAGTTCAAGTTGTGGGTCCCGCAGAAGGCCGCTAATGAGCAGCCTATAATATTATAATGTGCGGGAGATGAGGATTAGATCTAGGAAGGGGGTTAGGGTATGGTGGATTGGGTTAGGGACTGGGTTGAAGATTAGGAATGGGGAGGTAATGATCGGTGATCCTATTTCTAAACGTGTCAAGAGTGGGGCTATTAACTATCACGGTCCATATAGTATGAGATGGGAGATGATTCCACTCTTGGATGCTGCGGGGAATGATTGAGTGCCTAAATATATCAGTGTTCGTCTGGTATTTATGGTATTTTAATTAAGTTGTGGCTGCCCCTAGTCTAGAGTCTAGAGTCTAGTGGATCGTATACTTGTAGGGTGTAGATATGAGTCTTTTGTCTTTATATAAATTCCTCATTGATACCTCCAATTCTCCATGTCTAGAGAAAATGTTCCATATTTGGCAATACTGTCAGATTCAGGGGCAATAAGTGAAGTTTGGGAAGCGCACTGTTTTATTATTTTTTTCTTTAGAATATGTCCCATTATTATTTTTTTGTATTATGTTACTTGATTATCCCTGCTGTTGTTAAGGCCTACACATTTTTACGATCATATAATTCCAGCAAATTAATCTAAATAATTAAATGCTCAAGCGATATTTTGCCGCTACTTATTATTATTATTATTATTGCCTCGTGTATTTCCTCTGCCCCAACGATTTCCTTCATCCTGCTTTCAAAAACTTTTAATGTATCATTTTATTTTCATCTCTCATCTCCATCCACGTGTATCCTGGACTTACCTCATCTCGATCTCTATCAGTTTATCACTTTATTATCTCTCTATCAGTTTATTTCCCTCGACCAGTTTATCATTCAATGTTCATAATTATCTATATTCTTAATTCTTTCTTGTACTTTTCATTCATTCATTCATATTCATGGGGTATATGCCTCGTATACACACTGGGCCATATTCAAGAACCTTTGTTGGGTATACGATGACGTGGTACCGATACGATGGCTCCATAGACAAACAACAGAGCCGTCGTCGTACCGGTACCACGTACGGATGTTCTTGCATACGGCCATTGCTCCAGCCGTGAATTTTTGTTGCTTATCTTTTCCACCAGGGTCAAATTTTAACCTTCCACATAAATTATAACCCTAAAGTTGTCGTATTGAATTATTGGTCTGATAATGGGTGTCAAATTAATTAAACTAATTAATGACAGTAATCTCATAATTGGATATACTGTCAAATCTGTTTCTTGGATGCTGTTAATTTTTGTCTCTTAGAGTAATTAATGTCAGTAATCTCTAATATATTCCATAATTCTGAACCAACACCTATATGTAGGTTATAATGGTAGCCTACTGGACCAAAGGAGTCAATCAAATAAGGGGAGAGAGATTAATTCTTTTATTGGTGAATTGGAAAGTCTTTGATTCCTCCAAAATATGCCACCAAACAGATCCCATATTAGTAACACTAACTTATGGTCGTCTGTTGCATGGTATAGTTTGGAGGAATCAGTAGCCTCCTAATTTACCAACAAGAGAATCTCCCCTTAATTAAGATGAGTCATATATTTATTATGATGTTAAGAATGTGTCCAATTATTGTATGCAAGAACATCCGTGGCATTGACCATGGTGTGGTACTGGTACGATGGCTCTATTGTTTGTCTAAGGAGCCATCATTGTATATACCATGAATGTTCTTGAATATGGCACCAAGATCTCAACAGTGTTCAGGTCATAGAGGGCCATATTCAAGAACATAATTTAGTGGTGTATACGATGGTGTGGTAACAGTACGTACGATGGCTCCATAGAAGAATAACAGAGCCATATCGTATATGTACCACGTCATTGTAAACACCATAGATGTCCTTGAATACAGCCCAGGACATCCACAGCTAGATTATTTGAGTGTCATAAAAAGTCTTAATTGTCTCTTATTTTCCAACCCTTTATCCATCAAGTAATGAGGCAAGATGCATGGGTGGTGGCAAGAACTGTTTAAAGGGTCTATCATAGTCTATTATCCTTGGGTGGTGGCCAGGGTGGGGAGGTGGAAAGGAAAGACAAGAACATATTACAGATTCTTTTTGTTTTTGTTTTTTCAATCTGACAACCTGACCAGACAATTTCCATGACAGACATGAGACGACATTACAGTACACACACACACACACACACACACTAAAAAACAAACAAACAAAAACTTTTATCTTAATGTACATTGGTCTTATGGTGATGTTACTATAAATAGGAGAGGTCATATGCAAGAACATCCGTGGTATTGACGATGGCGTGGTGCCGGTACGTCGGCTCTGTTGTCTTTCTATGGAGCCATCGTACCGGTACCACGCCATCGTATGCACCACGAATGTTCTTGAATATGGCCCACTACTACAACCTGTTTTTGTTGTTGTTGTCCATATTCCTGACACTTACGGCCATATTCAAGAACATTCACGGTGGATACGATGGTGTGGTACTGGTACGACAACTCCACAAACAAATAACAGAACCAACGTATCAGTACCAAACCATCGTATACACCACAGACGTTCTTGCATACGGTCCCATTGTACTACAACTTATTCATACAGTACTACTATTTTTCTTCCTGACTCTTACTGTCAAAACATGAGGAAAGTGATTAATACATGTACAGTTGGCAAATAAAGTATTGGAACCACCTTTCCTTACATTAAAATTAACTATAATTATCCATGGAGAAGCTCTAATACTTTTTGTGTCGACTGTACAGCTGTAGAGTAGGGTAAGTAAAGTTTTAGAGTATTTTCGATCCATCTGTCTTGTCATAGTATATTATGGGCAAATAAATATATGACTCTTTAGGTAAATACACACCGAGATACAAAGTTGCACAACTTTGTCTCAGGGTTGTCTGTCGTCTATCTCATAAAATATGATAAAAATCTAAGTTAGCGTGTCAATAAATCGCTGACACTGTCACAGAGTCCCGTACACACCAACATACAGTACTTTATCCAGCAAAAGTCGCACAACAATGTCGCTAGACTGTTGCGAGATTGTCTCAGGAAAATCTAAATTTGTCGCTAGACAGTCGCGGGACAGTCCAGAGACAAAATTTGGGTTGTATCTTGTCTCCCACCAGAAATGGGAAACAAGATACAAGTTGCTCGGTGCCCAGGGATTTGTGAACGGACGACGGAGTATAATTTTGTTTTGTTTTTTAAGTTCACATTTACATATGCTATCCTAAACAATTCTTGAGTTTATTTATACAATGTACTCTAATCTTGTATAAAGCAATGCACATAGAGCCGTTATTACCAATCTTCACAAAACTGTCTTCTCAGCCAAAGTGGTCTTGTCTCCAACGTATCTCTGGACTGTTGCCCACCTGTATCTGGATCGTCCCGCAACAGTCTAGATACAAAGTCTCGGGACTGTCTCTCGACTTTGTATCTCGGTGTGTACTAGGCATAAAAATACACATAACTCCCTCATCAAACTTCCTTTTGTTAAATACTCACAAATATGCCTCATCCTCAGTTAAACATGACATTCGTACATTATTTATCCAAGTAAACACTGTTATACCAATATTGTAGTGTCACTTACGAGGATCACAATAGTCTCTCGAATAAATTTCTGAATACTGTACTGTACAATATATCACTGACAGAGTTGGTATTACAACCTTATGTACTGTATTTTATCTTATCTATGATCAACATACATATTGGTAGCCTCAAATGGTGAACTCCCATGATAAAAAAGTATCCTGTTTTTGTACTGTAACCATACATTGCATTCTTTCTTTCATTAGACTGACACACTGACTCATCCATAGTGAAATGTCTGACAAGAAAGCCAATATATTTTAATTTGTGTGGGAATACAGTACAGCACGTAACATGCGGGTTCAACAAATATTATTTTACAGTACGGTACATATATATATAATGGAAGACGACTCTGGTCCTTATATTATACATTAACTTACACATATATCACCATGCAACAAATAAATCTTACATTTACATAATGAATATACAGTATATATCTCTATAAGTCTATTCTAGCATTGCTTCTTATGCACTTCAGTGTATTTGTAGGCAGACTAGTATCTTAACATTTTGTACAGTTTTAATGCTGCTTTATCACTGCATGAACACACACACACACACACACACACATTCTATAACACAGCAGAGGCATACCAATTAAGGTGTCTCCCTACTGACCACAATAATAAAAATATTAATATAAAACAAAAAAAACTGTTTTCTCACTACAGAACACACAGTCACACTAAGAAAACCATCCCAGTACACACTCACATGCAAGCAATATAAACCTTAACTATTGCCCTGTACGTTGCCCAAGAAAAGATTGCAACCAAATTGGCTGGTGTGTGGCAATATCTGGCAGCTGCTCCAAAATAAACACTCGTATTTTATCAATGGATCACTCAGGACCTATAACCGTTGTAAGGATGAATGTAATTAGCTGAAGCCAATAACATCCATCCATACAAAGGTTGTTGGTTCTGAGTGATCCATTGATAAAATATGAGTGTTTACTTTGGAGCAGCTGCCAGATATTGCCACACCAGCAAATTTGGTTGCAGTCTTTTCTTGGGCAACTGTACACAGTCACACACAAATAAACCATACACACAGTCACACACAAATAAACCATACACACAGTCACACACAAGTAAACCATTTTGCAGCTGAGTACATAATATACAGTAGTCACCAAATGGCTTTAACAGAGGTACAGTAAATTATTCACAGGAGTACATAAATAAGTTACCGGGAAAGTCCATGCATCCCTCTCCCTGAAACACAACTGACAGACGTATGATAACACGGCTACAAGTTAAAAAGTAGCACTGGAAAGGATCTACACAGGATGGAAAATATTGTCTCTGAGAGGAGGGTTGCTAATTCTGTCTTGAGGGAAAGCAACAAAGAAGAATTAAGGTTTTACCAGAGAGACACATTCCTGAATTTCTTTATTTGACAAACATTGGATTTCTTTTCCTGGAGAGACAACATTATCTATGTTAGGTAATGAAATGTAAGTTAAGATTAGGTCAAGCAAGGAAAGGTACGGTAAGTAAAATATGGAAAGCTAAAGTGAATAATTAGGCACGGAAGGGGATTGTGGTAAGATCACAGTCATAAGAATAGCTTAGGTTAAGTTGGATTATTGTGTCATAAAATCAGTGCAGGACCTCCAGGGAAGAGAAAAGAAAAACAGCCTCAGTCCATAGGTAGTTCAGGAATATACTACAGAGACAGTAAAGATGGATAGCAAAAACATTGATCGACATGAAGAGTTTACGGGAATTCCTTTCACTATGCCTACAATGGATGGAAGGAATTTTGAGGGGAACTAATGCGATAATACACGGACAAGTTGTACGAGAGGTAAACACAGGATAAAGCTAAACAACATAATACTATCTGAACCACAAACACTTGGCTCTAGCCTGTATATTCCTCCCCACAACTTATTTCATTTGTCAACACAGAATGGGTAACTACATTAAAGAAGACTGTCTTGTTGGCAAATTGGAAAGCTACTGATTCCTCCTAACTATGCCAGAAAACAGACACCCTCAGTGGTACCTATAGGGGATCAGTTTTGTGAAGTAGTTTGGAGGAATCACGAGACCTTCCAATTCACCAACAAAAGAATCTCCCATTTATCTACTGTATCCCTACAATTTTTATTTCGAGGAAGGGATCTGGAAAATGCATAACTAGCTACAACATAAATAACACATACAAAAAATTATGACTGCTATATCTGTCACAGCTCTGTATCACCATAAATTACACAGAAAATTGGAAGTCCTATGACCAGGCAAAGCTCCCCACAATGTGAGTTGATGGGGTAGCAAAGGATCACATCTTTGTATTGTCATCACTTTGTTTCTCTACCGAGGCACCCGAGTTACATTTCTTTGATGCATTGTGCCCGAATTTTTCCTGCTGGGTGGGTGTTTGTGTGTGTGTGTGTCTGTCTGTGTGTGTGTGTGTGTGTGTGTCAAAAGAATGTATAAATGTGTCTGGCTACATTATAAACTATATTTCTGTGGGTGTGAGTGAGTATGGTAGTTATTTTTTTGCGTGTTTTTAATATTGAGTGTGTATGTGTTAGAGTCGAGATTTACTAAGTTAACCATTACCACACAGTTTAATACATCTCTCCCTATACAGTATCATAAAGAGTTACAGTAGTACAATACATGACACCTGTAGAGGAATGTATTGATCATAACAAGTGGCAGTGGTTGGTACACATTACAACACATACTGTAGCCTACTGCTTCTTGGAACAGTTCCCGCCCATGTAAGATAAATAAATGAGTGACCTACTGACTCAGAGATGCCTAGTTGTGTTTCGTTCCTTGTCCTTCCCAGGTGTTCCGTACCAGATGGATGGAACTGATGATGGAGACAAAGTTGCTGTTATTGACATCTTTTGTACGAGCAACACTATTCGTTGATGAAGCAGCTGTTTATAAGCAAAATGTTCATGGTTATCTATTGTACTGTATTTGTGAGAACATTTGCTACTGATAATAAAAGTAACCATAGATTGAATGCTCTTGTGATGAAATGCCCAACACTGTATAAATAATAACTGGTTGTTGTCATGGCTTTTTCATTGTTTTGGTGTCTTGTAGGTTTGTGCATCACTGTGGGTCTGTATCCTTGTGGTCTATACAGTAACTTGTGTTGTAGTGAATGGATGTATAGTAGTGTGGGGAGTTGGAGTGACATGTTATAATTACTGTATGTGGGTCATGTTATCTTGTATGGTGTAATGACGGTAATCTTAGTGTTATATAATTATGTCATTTGTGTGTAAAGTGATGTGTATGATGTATAAAGTGTCATTTGTGTGTAATGTTTCCTGTGTGTTATAATTATTGAGTGTCACATTATTCAAGTATCAATGATAACTGAATGTGGTTGGTGTTCCTACAAGTGTGCAGGTTCCTCAGACACCTGGTGTGTTGTTCTGAGTCTGGCTGCTGCTGGGGTGGTGATGACATGATGGTGGTGTTGATGGTGGTGTGGGGACTCAGGATGTCACACCTGTTGACCGCCTTCCTTCTCTAATACTGCAGTGGGCTTCCTGAGGGCTGCCTGTCGCCTGAGGTTCTCCTTGATGCAGGCCGTCATTATTGCACCTACAAACAGCACCACCACCAGCAGGAGGTTGGCTGCCATGTCTCCGAAACTGTAGAGACGCAGGACTTGTAAAGAATGGTTATGGGAAGAATGGAAGATGGGGGGTAAGAGTGAAATGATAGGGAATAAAGGGGAATCTGGGAAACAGAGGGAGAAGAAGTAGTAAGGAATGGAAAGGGAAATATAGTAGAGAGGGGAAATAAAGTGGCGTTACTACAAAACCGATTGATGAAGTGATTGGAATAACACCCCTAAGGAAAGTACAAGTGCCATATTTACATGCCTTAGCTACTTTCTTATACTGACCTGTTAAGGAGCTGCCCATCAGCCATGGTGCAAAAGATGCCAAAGAACTGAGCGGAAGCATTGAGTAGACCGGAGCTAGTGCCCTCTGCTTCTGGGTAGGTCAGCTCAGCAGCAAACTCAAACCCAACCGGAAGATATCCCGTCATGAAGAACCTGAAGACCAGGACTCAGTTAAGGGACCCTGTGTTGTAGTCAGAAAATTGGAGATATACGAGTCCTTCAAACTTTGCCACGAAACACCATCTATATAGAAAGAACCTGTTTCGTGGCATAGTAAGGAGGAATCAGAAGCCACCAATTCTCAAACACGATCACAGGGTCCTTAAAGGGAGTGTATTGGAGCTAGAGTCTTGGGGGGCCTTCATAAAAAATAAGACCCATTAGAGAACTGTAACTTACCCCACCCTCTCTATGCTGACAGTTCTTGACCCACAAGGAGGCCAGAATATGAAACTGTATAACTTAAGGTTTTCACATCTCTTAAGGACCCTGTGATTGTGTATATAATTGGAGACTTCTGATTTCTCCTGACCACGCCACGAAACGAGCTCCTTCCCTATAGGTGGTGTTTCGTGGCAATATTTGGAGGACTAATTTTTCTCCAACTTCCAGACTACATCACAGGGTCCTTAATCTAATCCAGGTGAGGCCAATACAGTAGTCAGTGCGTCAGAAAATGTATATCCAGAAACACCGATACGACGGCAACAGTTTTACTCACCCAAGGAGACCAGCCATGACGAACACCATCCACAGTTTTTCCAAGTGGAAGACGAAGGTGTAACCCAACATGAACACCATCGACAACACATACACCACCAGCGTCACCATCCTGTTGGGGAGGTACAAAATCCATCATCATCAATTTAAAGACATGGACACGTATACAGTACTTGAAAAAAAAAAAAAAAATGGAAGTGATATAATAAAGGATTTTTGGAAAGGGTATTACTGTCTGTTAGTTTGATGAATGAAGGAAAATGGAAGTGAAATAATAAAGGATTTTTGGAAAGGGTACTACTGTCTGTTAGTTTGGTGAATGAAGGAAAATGGAAGTGAAATAATGAAGGATTTATGGAAAGGGTATTACTGATGTTAGTTTGATGAATGAAGAAAAGTGGAAGTGAAATAATGTTAGTTTGATGAATGAGGGGATGGGAATAGAGGCAGAGTTGACGTGAATGGGGATGGGGGGGTAGATGACTGAATGGGGATGGGGCCTGGGGGGGAAGTAGATGACTGAATGTATTATGAGGGAAAACAAGGAAGAAAGGAGATCTACAAAGCAACAGGGAGGGATGTTGTTTGTATTATGCCTACCTTCCTCTCCCTCCAATTTCCCTCCCTCTCCCTTTCATTTCCTTCCTTCTCCCTTCCTCTCCCTTCCATTTCCCTCCCTCTCCCTTCTACTTCCCTCCCTCCCTTTCCCTTCCATTTCCCTCCCATTTCCCTCCTTGCTTCCCTTTCCACTCCCACTTCACTCCATCTAAAGCCCTACTGATTTCTTCATTCCCACTCCCACAAGCACTCACTCCCACCCTCCCTCTGGCCACTCCCCCTCCCACTCCCACAAGCACCCACTCCCACAAGCACCCACTCCCACAAGCACCCACTCCCACCCTCCCTCTGGCCACTACCACTCCCACTCACTTGAATTTAGCGGTTTTATCGAGTATGACGCCACAGACCACAGACCCCAGCATACCAGCCAAGACTATCAGTAGTCCTATACGACCTGCATTCTCAGTCTCATCCTGGGTCAACATGGAAAAGGTAGGTCAGTTTAGTCTTATCTTGGGTCATGTAGAAGATAGGTCAGGTCAGTTTAGTCTTATCTTGGGTCATGGAGAAGATAGGTCAGGTCAGTTTAGTCTTATCTTAGGTCATGAAAAAGGTAGGTCAGGTCAGTTTAGTCTTATCTTGGGTCATGGAGAAGGTAGGTCAGGTCAGTTTAGTCTTATCTTGGGTCATGGAGAAGATAGGTCAGGTCAGTTTAGCCATATCTTAGGTCATGGAAAAGGTGTATATAGGTCAGTTTAGTTATGGAGTACTGTACACACACACACATACACAGTCATATAGACAGACATTTATTTATCTATCTACTTATCTATATATTCATCTATCTATTCATATATTATTTACTTATTTATTTGTTTCTATAGATTACTCACAGGGAAGTGTTTAAGGATCACTTGGTTGAGTAAGGTAGAGATGGCATAGAAGGCACCCACGTTGATCCCGTAAGAAAGCAGAAGTAGCACATAACCAGGGTTCTTGATCAACCTGTACAAAAGAAAACAAATAGAGAGAGATTTTTATTGTTTACGTCAGTTTTAATTTATTTTATTATTATTATTATGGATTTATTGTTACTTGATCAACCTGTAGAAAAGAAAGAGAGATGTAGTAGGAGGAGTGAGATTATTTTGTTTACATCAGTTTTAATTTATTTGATTATTATTTTGTATTTGTTGTTACTTGATCAACCTGTAGAAAAGAAAACAGATGGGGAGGAGTGAGATTTTTTTGTTTACTTTTTTGTTTTTGTTGTTGTTACTTGATCAACCTGGAAAAAAATAAAGAGAAAGAGAAGGAGGAGGAGGAGGAGGAGGGGGAAGAGGAGGAGTGAGATTATTCTATTTTTTACTTGTACTATCGTTATTATAGTTTTTTTCTTCTGTTATTGTTGTTCTTACTTGATCAACCTGTAATAAATAATACCGGGTGTGGTGGATAAAGTGTATGTGTGTGTGTGTGTGTGTGTTCTGTGTTAAAGTGTGTGTGTGTGTGTGTGTGAGTGCTAAAGTGTGTGTGTGTGTGTGTGTGTGTGTTCTGTGCTAAAGTGTGTGTGTGTGTGTGTGTTCTGTGCTAGTGTGTGTGTGTGTGTGTGTGTGTGTTCTGTACTAAAGTGTGTGTGTGTGTGTTCTCTACTAAAGTGTGTGTGTGTGTGTGTTCTGTGCTAAAGTGTGTGTGTGTGTGTGTGTGTGTGTTCTGTACTAAAGTGTGTGTGTGTGTGTGTGTGTGTGCAACAAATGGCGGAAAGGGAAATAGAAAAGAAAGAGGCATGGAAGAGAAATAAAGAAAAGATAATAAAAATAAAGACAATTAAAGAGTGAATAGAGAGAGAGAGAGAGAGAGAGAGAGAGAGAGAGAGAGAGAGAGAGAGAGAGAGAGAGAGAGAGAGAGAGAGAGAGAGAGAGAGGAAGTAGCATTATTTAATATTTATTGTTATATCTTAATCTATAATAATTCACCTCACAAATATGACCAATGATGATAATTAATTTTAGGCGTTTATAATCTGCAGTTTAATTATATCACGTTATACACACATACATATACATATACATTTAAATCTTGTCACACACACACACACACACACATGTAAATTTCGATACACGCACACACACATGTATAAATTTCGATACACACACACACACACACCTATAAATTTCATTACACACACACACATATGCAATACATCTCGTTAAACTCACACACACACATATATATTTCGTTACACACACACACACACACATATATACACACACACACATACACATATATATCTCTTTACACACACACACACACACATACCTACACATATATATCTCTTTACACACACACACACACACACACACACACATACACATATATATCTCTTTACACACACACACACATACACACATACACACACACACATACACATATATATATCTTTACACACACACACACACACACGTTAATCCTCTTATCGACTTAAATTCTATACAGTTGGATGCTTCACAACTTTTTTTTATGGATGACTATACCTTCACTAACTCCTATTGCATTTAAAGGCTTCTGATTCCTCCTGACCATGCCACGAAACAAGCTCCTTCCATATACTGTAGGTGTGTGTGTGTGTGTGTGTGTGTTTCGTGGCAATATTTGAAGGACTCATTTACCTCCAATTGTCTGGCTACATTCACTTTTGTTACTGTACATACATTGGAGTGCCTTAATTAATTCCTCCAAAGTATGCCAGGAAACAACAGGACCACAGCAAAAGAACAAAAATAATAATGTTCTGTTGTTGCTTTGGAATAATTTGGAGGAAATATTTGCTCCATATTTACCAACAACACTGTATCATAATTAATTCCCCTTATAATTTTCTCTCTCAACACATCACTCACTTCTTTAGTCACTTTTTTTTTTTCTGTCTATTCATCTTTTATTTTCTCATATCTTTTTCTGTCTACTCACTTCTTGTCTTTTTTTCCATCCACTCACTTCTTCTCTTTTCTCTTTTTATCTCTTTTTCCATCCACTCCCTTCTTTTATCTCTTTTTATCTCTTTTTCCATCCACTCACTTCTTTATTCTTTTTTTTTTGTAGTGCCGTTGAAAACATGCACTCCCTCTTGTCGTTTTTTTATTCCCCGTTTGTTTTGAGAGGATGTGTGTTATGCTCTCTCTCTCCCTCTCTCTCCATTGACCTGTAACCACTATCCCATTGGGGCTCCTCTCTCTCTCTCTCTCTCTCTCTCTCTCTCTTGTTTGCCATTTAAAGGGACCCCAGTCTCTCTCTCTCTCTCTCTCTCTCTCTCTCTCTCTCTCTCTCTCTCTTGTTTGCCATTTAAAGGGACCCCAGTCTCTCTCTCTCTCTCTCTCTCTCTCTCTCTCTCTCTCTCTCAATAAGATGGAAGAGTAGTATGCATGTATATATACTGCATGTATGTGTGTGTGTGTATAAATAATAAGTATAATTAGCCACCTACCTGACAACACCTTGTAAGTAAGATCCCGTATCATCTTGAACGAGTGAGGCTGTACTGGGCGGTGTGGGCGGCCTCTCCTTGAACACTGTGGGCGGAGAAAGGAGGGTGTTGGTGTTAGATGGGTGGGGTGGGGTGGGGGTGGAGGAGGGTGTTGGTGTTAGATGGGTGGGGGTGGGATGGGTGGGGCTGGAGGAGAGTGTTGGTGTTAGATGGGTGGGGTGGGGTGGGGGTGGGGCTGGGGGTGGAGGAATAGGGGAAGGGAAATGAAATACAGAATTTACCGTATTTAACTAAGGATTTTTTTTCTTCTTTTTTAGTTTTCTTATTTTTTTTTTTAGGTAAATGGAGAGATTTTTCTGTTGTTGAATTGGATCGAAGGTCTCTGATTCCTCCAAACTATGCCATGAAACAGTATATGCCCTATTGGTATTATTGAAGGAGTCTGTTTCGTGGTATAGTTAGGAGGAATCAATAGTCTTCCAATTTACCAACAAGAACATCTCCCCTTAACAGCTCAATCCACCAATACAAAAATACATATATATATTTGTATGTACAGTAGTTTAAAATATCATTAATCTTCGCTATGTATCTGAGTTCATTCCATTTTCATCTTTATTCATATATTTTTTCTGTGTGCGTTGGGAGCAAGAGACGCCACCACTGTCATCATGAACTCTAGAGGGAAGTTAAAGTAATCCCATAAATATCACGTGAGGAGATAGCACGATTTCCTGTCTTTATACTGCTGTTGGGGAAATCTCTCTCTCTCTCTCTCT